>CM039621.1:7178984-7581484 GCA_022457165.1 Juglans mandshurica | reverse complement strand
CGAAACAACTGGGGAACGAATTGTAGAGGTGGAATCGAAGAGTACGAGGATTGGAAATTAGTTTGAAATTTCGGAACAAGAATCGGATACTGGAACCGCGAAGGGTCAGCCAGTGGATATTGACGAATGGGATGAGCGGGTAGTGTCACCACGGAGTTCTCTGAAAGTTGTGGATGAAGTGCTCAAATTTGAGTTATTTCAATTGGCTAATGTGGGGGAGATTCGAGATGATGATGGGATTAATAAATTGTGTTCTCTGTCTAAGGGAGAACATGATGAAGAAGCGGAGAAGGGGGCTAGCAAATGCTTCGATTTAGACGCGGAACTGATCATTCCATTAAAACGTCTTAGGGGGGTGAAGAAAAAAGAACCGTTGGTTGCCAAGGACAGAAGGACTCGGTCCAATTTTTTTTTTTTTTTTTTTTTTTTTTTTAAATTTTATTAAGATTCTGATATAGAATATTAGGGGAATTATGTCGTCTAAGAGTAGGCTTCAGCGTATTATGAATAAAAATAGGCCGTTGGTGGTGGCGATCTTAGAGCCTTTTCTTTTTTCTAATAAATGTCGGTGATGGGCTAGGTGGCTGCACCTATCAAATTTTGTGAACAATGCTGAAGTTGGTGTTAAAGTTTGGTTGTTCTGGGATGATAGTTTGGAGTTTGAGATCATATCCATGCCTGACCAAGCATTTTCGGTCTGGTTTGTGACTGAAAATGTGAGGGTTTTGGTTTCTATAGTGTATGCAAGTTGTTTGCAGAGGAAGCGTAGGGAGTTGTGGGAGTATTTGTGTGCTCTGGATGCGGGTGTTTGGCCGTGTTTTGTCGGTGGTGACTTTAACATTGTTCGCTGTGTTGAGGAGAAGGTTGGGGGCTTGTTGAGAGCCTCTCGTGCAAGAGAGGATTTTAATCTATGCATTCAAGATTGTGGGCTCATTGATCTCCCTTCAGAGGGAAATAAATTTTCTTGGTGTAATGGTAGGCTTGGGGGGAGGAGGATTTGGGCGAGGTTGGATAGGGTTTTGGTAAATTCATTGTTCCTAAGTATGTTTGAAGATGCACGTTTGGAGTACCTTTCGCGTACATCTTCGGATCATTGTCCTATGATGATTCATTTGGAGAAAGAGGGGAGGAGTGGGGTTAAATACTTTCGGTTTCAACGTATGTGGGGGACCCATGAAGGATTTTTACCGTTAGTTCGGGAGTGTTGAAATCAAGTGATTGAGGGCTGCGCTATGGTGAGGAGGAGTCATAAGCTGAAATGCTTGAAGCAGGTTTTGAGGAAGTGGAATATTGATACATTTGGGAGAGTTGAAGTGGAGATTAAAAATGTCGAGTCAAGAATTATTGAGCTAGAAGAAGTCCTTTGTGCTGATTTCTCACAGGAAAGGGAGAGCGAGCTTTTGTTGTGTAAGCAGAGGCATCTACAATGGGTCCACCGAGAGGAGATTTTGGGATGCCAAAAATCACGGATTAAATGGTTATCTGATGGGGATTCGAATTCAGCATTTTTTCATACCTCCTTACAGGTGAAAAAAAAAAAGAATAAAATGATAGATTGCATGAAGCTTAGTGATGGAACTCGGTTATGTTCAGCGGATGAAGTGCACGATGCGGCAGTTGTTTTCTTCTAGGATTTGTTATCAACGTCACCAGTGGTTGTAAATGAAGATTGTTTTCGGCTATTAGATCCTGTTGTTACCGAAAGAGAGAATGATTTGTTATGTGCGCCTCCCTCCATTGAAGTAAAAGCTGCATTGTGGTCTATTCCTCAGGATAGTAGTCTTGGACCGGATGGATTCTCAACTAGTTTTTTTATTCTTGCTTGGGAAATTGTGAAGCAAGATTTGTTTGACATGGCGAAGAAATTTTTTGAAGGTACTCCTTTGACTAATTTTTTTGGTGCAACTAATATTATTTTGATTCTGAAGGTGGAGGTGCCAGAGGGCTTTGGTCATTTTCGGCCTATAAGTTTGTGCTCAGTTGTCTATAAAATCATGGCAAAAATCATGGTTTTTAGATTGACGCCAATTATTGGGGACATTGTTTCGCCAGAGCAGGCTGCTTTTATTCGGGGTCGAAGTATTTTTGAAAATATGGCGATTGCTCAAGAACTTGTTCAAGGTATGAATCGTAAGACGAAATGAGGTAATGTTATGATGAAGATTGATATGGCTAGGGCCTATGACCGAGTGAATTGGAGGTTTTTGTTGGAAGGTCTACGTCGTTTGGGTTTCTCAGAAAGATGGAGGTATTTAATTTTTAACTCCATTTCCTCTCCTGTTTTTTCTATTATGCTGAATGGCTATTGTAAGGGATTCTTCAAACCATCTCGGGGTCTTCGTCAAGGGGATCCTCTTTCTCCATATCTATTTATTTTGTCAGAAGAATTGCTCTCTCGAATGCTTTGAAAGGAATTCCAGTTGGGAAAAGTGAAGGCGTTTAATACTAATGGGGGTGTTCGGGTTTCTCATTTGCTTTATGCAGATGATTTGCTGATTTTTGCAAATGGTGGTAAGGATTCTATTAGAAATGTGATGGGAGTCATTCGGAAGTATGAAAGTATATCGGGACAGCTTATTAATCCGAGTAAGTCCTCTATCTTTTTCTCTAAAAGTTTTCACTATGGTCGAAAGAGGCAGCTGATGCAACTCTCGGGATTTGTAGAAGGGGTTTGGCCTTGTGTATATTTGGGGATGCCTCTTTTTGTTGGCAAAGGACTTTGTCTATGTTTGATCCTTTGTTGGCAAAAGTGCAAACAAAGTTGGCGGGTTGGAAGAGTAAGTTACTTTCTTTTGGTGGAAAACTAATTCTTATTAAGCATGTGCTCAATAGTATGCCCATACATTTGTTGTCGGTAATGAATTTGCCTCGAGGCATTTTTGCTAAGTTGAAGATAATTTTTTCGAATTTCCTTTGGGGGTCAAGTGAGGAAACTAAAAAAAGGAAATGGGTCTCATGGCGGTGTATTTGTTTTCCGGTGGAAGAAGGCGGGCTGGGCATTCGGGATTTAAAGGAAGTACGGAAGTCTTTATTTTTGAAATTTGCTTGGAAGTTACTGTCGGGTAGCTCCTTATGGTCTGATTTTTTTAGGAAAAAATATATTGGAGAGGGGCATGTTGCCGCGACGGTATTGACATCACATGGCTCTGGTTTTTGGAAAAATATTATGGAAGTTTTGCCCGTGATGATAAGGAACTCGAGGTGGATAGTTCGGGAGGGGGCTGTAAATTTCTGGTTTGATAATTGGCTAGGTGAGGGGCCAATTGCAGATTTTGTACCTGTTGTTGGAGATCAAAAACTGCTTGTACAGAGTTTATGGGAGGGATTTGGATGGGATCTGGAGGGGATTCGGCAGCTTGTAGATGAGCCTATGGTGCAGAAAATTCTTCAAGCTAATGTGCGAGTTAGGGAGGGGAGAGACGTGTTGGTTTGGCAGCACACGGTGGATGGAATTTTTACTACAAAGTCAGCTTGACAACTTATTCGATCCCATGGGAGTGTGTGTCCTTGGAAGAAGTGGTTATGGCAGGATGATGTTCCTAAGAAGATGTCGTTTTTGTGTTGGCGGGCTAGGCAAAACGCTATTCCAGTTGATGTTATAATTCAACAGCTTGGTATACCGGTTGTGTCTAAATGTCATTGTTGCGGTTCTAATAAGACTGAGGCCATGGATCATGTGCTTTGTGATGGGGAGGGACCAAAAAAGTTTGGGATTTTTTTGCCGCAATCTTTGATGTACGCGTACCAAATACTCGAGTATGGACGGATGTTGTAAATATTTGGTGGTGTCGAGCTTCTTTATCCTCGCAGGTTCGTTGGCCCCGTGGTATTATTCTCATTCTCATTTCATGGGCCCTTTGGAGAGCTAGATGTGCGGCACGTATGGAAGGTGTAAGGTATGATTGGAAGAATATTATTTGGATGATCAAAGGTTTTATTTTGGATATTTCGGGATCTTTAAGATTTTTCAAATCAATGGGCCAACAAGATTTGAGAATTTTGAGGGGTTTAAATTGCCCAATGATTCCCATTGCAGTAAGGACGCCTAAGTTAATTGCTTGGAGTACACCATCAGAGGGGTTTGTAAAACTTAATGTAGATGGATGTTCACTTGGAAATCCTGGTATGGCCGGTGGGGGGTGTGTGATCCGTAATATGCAGAGGAGAGTTCTTGGGGGCTTTGCACATTGCTATGGCGAAGCGACAAATACCATTGTTGAATGTAGAGCTTTTGTGGATGGCCTTTGGTGTTGTCAACAGTTGGGATTAAGAGATGTGTTGGTGGAGTCAGATTCTAGTGTGGTAGTGGGCTGGTTCATCACAGGGATGTGTAAATATTGGTATATGTGGGATTTTTGGGAGGAAACTCAATCTATTATTTCTTCTCTAAATGTTTATTTTAAACATGTTTTTAGGGAAGCTAATATGGTAGCGGATTTTTTATCAAAACATGGGGCGAGTGAAGAGGAGTTTGGTCCGGGTAGACTTAAGGGCCTTATACGTACGGATATAATGGGTTTACCTTATGTTAGACGTTAGGAGTTGGTTTGGTTGGGTGTTGGTTTTTTGATTGAGGGTCCTGCTTTGATGTAATTATGGTGATTCCTCCGCCTAAGTGAGGGCTTGTTAATATTATGTGGAGGTGCTGTCCTCCTTTTTATAAAAGAAAAAAAAAAGTATAAGTCCTGACTGTGGATATAGTTTAATGAAGAAAATAGAGATCTATTGCTAGATAATAAAAATACTTCAGTGTTGAGAAATTACGATCTTTCAAGCTGAACAATTAGAAATATTCTTGTCCCATTTTTTAATGAACATCATTCTTATTCTGATGTGTAATGATTCTCTTACTCAGCTTGGAATCGAGACATACAAACTTGTTATGCTCCATCAGCCAGTGTGATTCAAACTCTCTTTTGAATGAGGTAGTACAATATGGGTTTTCTTTTTGAAATTCAATTTCTACAATTGTTGTGACCTTTTCTAGATGCTGTCAAAATTTGCAATATGTAAATTGCAAATTCATCTGTAACGAATTTATTATTTGTTACTTGGCTTGTATCTATTTTCGAGCTATTTTCTCTTTTTATGCAGGACAGTAATCTGTGTATGTATATATATTGATATTCTTTTTTCTCTTATTAATTATAAAAAAAAATATTGATATTATTTTCTGTGTAAGACAATACAATTGTGTTGCTGACCTTGCTTTCTCTCTGCCGTTACACAGATATCCAAGGCATCTTTAGCACCAGAATCAACCTACATTGCTAAGCCAGCCGCCTCATGGCTTGATGACTTTCTTGTATGGTTATCACCAGAGGCTTTTGGTTGTTGTCGGAAGTTTGTAAACGGTTCTTATTGTCCACCTGATGATCAGGTTGGTGCTTGTTCATGTCAGATTGTTTGATACTTATCACTCTGTATTGCTGGGTATAAACGTCTATCCTATTCATATTTCTTCCCCTCACCCCACCCCCCTAATTTTTCCTGTGTTTCTGTGCCTTCTGCCTTGAGATTGAGTTGAGTCTTAAATACTGTTTACTGAACTATGATGCACCATTAGATTAATAAGGTAGATATATTTCTTTCTCCAGCCACCTTGTTGTGCACCTGATGAAGGTACTTGTGGCTTTGGAGGAGCTTGCCAAGACTGTACAACGGTAATGTCCCAATTCTTTGTACAGCTGAGAAATGTTATCACTAGTTTCCCGTACTTGAATTGGTGGGATGTACTTTTTGGTTGTTTATATAGTAAATCAAGGCAGTGCAGTGTGTAGACATGAAAAGAAAGGTGGAAATCTTATCTTTTATGTTGGTTGCAGTGCTTCCGCCATTTGGATTTGGTCAATGATCGTCCATCTACAGCGCAATTCAAGGAGAAGCTTCCATGGTTCCTCAATGCACTGCCATCTGCTGATTGTGCAAAGGGTGGCCATGGGGCATATACCAATAGTGTGGATCTGAATGGTTTGAGACTTGACTTTCAAAAAGTTATTTTGTTATTTTAAATGCATCAACCTACCCAATTGGCTGAGTATCTTAAAGTCATTTTATTGCTTCTAAACTACTTCCAGGTTATGAGAGAGGTGTTATACAAGCAGCCGAGTTTCGTACCTATCACACCCCACTTAACAAACAAGTATAGCAGCCACTTTTTGTCCTTTAATTCTCAGAATAAACTTTTTTGAGAGGCACCCTCTTTTGTTCAATCTGACCATCATTTTCCTCAGGGTGACTATGTGAACTCAATGCGAGCCGCACGGGAGTTCAGCTCCAGAATTTCTAGTTCATTAAAGGTATGCACTCAACCATGTGGTGTTGTTACCTTTCAACCTCTTTTGGGAATGTTTGACTTTCACATGTAGAGCTTGGAATTAGATGTTACTGTACATGTTGTGAATATGCCGTTAGATTGAGAAAATAAAAAGGAGAAGGAAAATAGAAAGAGCCTTTAGGTTAGTTTTGGACTGTTGCTTTGATATCATATGATGGTGATGACTTGAGAGAGAGAATGTGAAAAGGTTGTGGAGGTCAAGGATTTTTGACTTTTCTATGCATATTTCACCAAATATGTAAATGTACAAAATACTCACACTCTTTAACTAGGCAGTTTGTCACTTTGGGAATGGATTTATGGTTTGAGATGTCTGATCATGTGCATGTAATACTGTGAGCATTTTGATTGTAAGCTTATACACCGCTTACATTTTGCTATCATAGACTGGCAATTTAAGCTAATTCTAAGGCCTTTGCTGCTCTGGAAAATAACAAATATTGATGCTGATAGCTAAAATGATTTCGATTTCTTGCTTTATTTTATAAACTGTAGTAAAACTATTCCTGGAGGTCTATCTATGCAACATGTTATTTGGTTACTTTTGTCCAGCCACCAATGACACTTAGTTCCCATGCAGATAGATAGCATGCCTTTAGGCTGGGTGATTATTTAGTCTCTGTTTGTTTTCTTAGGAAATATCTCTCACAAAATGTTCTCTATATTTTCCATGTTTTAGTCTTTATACTTGAAGAATTAACTTGACAAAACACGGCTTACGCTTTTCTGAATTGTAACCCATTTTTCCGGACCACGCTCGTCTATGTTGCCGCACCACCTCCCTAACCCCTTCCAACGCCTGGCACTACCACTACCCTTTCCTCTCCCCCATGTTGCCATCACCAGCTCGCTCCCTCTCCCCCTTCTCTCAATGTCATCACCACCTTCCCTCCCTCACCCTCTTCCCACCCTGTCATCTGTACCACCTTCTGCTCCTTACTCCTTTAGGCACAATACAACAAAATGTTCAGCCAAATATATATTCTCAGTTCTGACTGGAATTTGCTATGAATCTTTTTCATGTGTCCTGAATATATATGTGTGCACGCTGCATGCTTTGCTATCCAATGGAAACTTTTTTTTTTATTTACCTGCCAATATCCTTTTATTTTTCAAGTTTTTTATTTACGTACGTAATTGCCTATTTGGTTAGCCATGAGGGTGTTGTGGGGTAACAAGGGTGTTGTGGGATGAGATTTTTCTTAGGGTTGATGTTGCTTGGGTTATGCCTATGAGGGTGATGGATTTGTTGGGTTGTTGGCCAAAGATGCAAGGCTGTCATCAAGTGGCAGCAGTGTGGAAGATGATCCTGTTGTGTATCATGTGGTGTATTTGGATGGAAAGGAATGCACGTTGCTTTGATGATAAGGAACGCACAATATCCGCGTTGAAGAATTTTTTTCTCCACACTCTAATGTGTTGGTTTTCCACTATTGTATTACATGGGGATAATGTTCAGGATTTCTTGTCTTTAATTTACCGCTCTTATGTATACTTCCTGTGTACAAGGGCTATGCATATCTCATTCATATATATAATTTCTATCTTTTACTGATTAAAAAAAAAAAATTACCCAGTAGAATAATGGACCAAACCTTTTTCTACTTTTGGGGAAACTTCTCATAAATTGGCATCCATTTTTAGTTTCCGTCATGTTGGCTGGTTCAAATGTCAATGGAAGTGGTTCTTCACTTCTCTCTTGGGGTAATGCTACGCACCAAGCATATTGAAGAGTGGTATAAAAAACTGGAAAATTTAACCTTGCTTAAACTTTCTAATTAGAGAACTTGTGAATTGGGGGGGCGAGACACAAAGATAGCAGTATAAGAAAGGTGTATTTTTTATGGTGTTGGAAATATCCCCGGATGGTGAGATGAATGGTCACAATAATCAGTGCCCTTTGAATCAGTTCTCTCTGCCAAAAGCAGTCAGACATGGTTATTATGACGAGAGGGACCGATCATTGTAGCCCCAAGGCTTCAAAAGACACTGTCACCTCCCTCCCCCACACCCATGTACCGCTTTTTCCATGACCTCCCTGCCCCATACACTGAAACGCCCCCTCCCCACACCACCTCCATTCCCTTCCCTCCTCCCACCACTACCATTCTCCTTCCTCCATAAGATCACCACTATCTTATGCCTTTTTGTGGCTTTTCCTTTGTTTAATTATAAAGATTTTTTAAATGCCAAAAACCTACTTTCAGGGTCATAATCAAACAACAAAAAATCGTTTTCCATGAAAATAATTTTATTAGGAAAGTGTTTTACTTTGACAAACAGAGCTTAGTATCCTATGTCCTGTTAAGTAGATGACTAAGTTCAATCAATCATCTCAATTGAGTTTAGACCAGGGATCCATTCAGAAAATCTTGAGGGGCCTAAGAAGTAGCTTCAACTTCGAGTACCTCACCATGTAAAAAACATTGTCGAATTACATTAATCAAGTGGGTTATACAAGTACTTTTATCCTCTCAAATGTAAGTAAATGGCTTACTCTGAAGGAAGTGTTGAGATGGTTTTTGCTTTGAAGCTTCTTCCTTGTTGCTGTGTTGTTGTTTAGTAGTTTTCTCTTTAATTTGATCTGGAGATGGTCACTGCAACATTCCTTCTCTGATGTGGATCCATATCTTGTGCTAACATTTAACCTCGTTGCTGACATTATTTCTCATGATGCAGATGGATATCTTCCCATACTCGGTGTTTTACATCTTCTTTGAGCAATATCTGGATATATGGAAGATAGCTTTGATAAACATTGCAATAGCACTTGGTTGGTATTCTGGAGCATCATATTAACCAATGCGTAAAGTGTATTGGCACATGTATCAAAGGTTATGCATGTGTGAATAACACACATGCAGACACGTGTTTCTATGTGTTTGTTGTGGATAGTTGCACATTTTTCATTGTTAGACTTTGCTTTCCCTGATTAGATTATAGAAACAGTCACAAGAGTTTTACTTCTATTCCTTGCTCTGTGCTCTAATTAAAGGCTCTAATTCCCTAGTGATGTAATTAAATGCTGTGACAATAGTCTAATCTGTCACTGTGCACTTGATTATGAAGATAACTTGATGAAATTAAAGACCATTTGTTTTTAGCCATGTTACTGCCATGGCAGACAGCTTTCACCTTACTTTTGTTTGTATACTTGTATAAGTTCTAAACCTAAGTTCACGAATCACTAGTGTTTCTGTTTCATGGCAGTTTTCGCCGTTGATATGTCGGTATTATCCTTGTGCCGTTAGCTACATCATTGATTTTTTTCTTACTAGGTTTCTTATTATATTCACTTATTTATAACATAAAATCATTACTTGTAGTTTGTATTAGTGGGTTTCATGTGAATCTAAAACTACGTGTGTGTGGTGTGTTTCATTTTGTTAATTGAATTTCTCTCTATCAAAGCACTTATTGAATTTCTCATTTGATGATGGAACAGGTGCGATATTTATTGTTTGTTCTGTAATCACAGCCAGGTGTTGATTTATTGGAGCCCAGCTTGTTACTACTAGCTTTGTTAAATTTCAGACTGTTGAAGTCACTAATTTCTTCCTTTCTGACTTACAGAAATCTTTCTGTTTTTCATTGATCTTTGAATGCAGTTTATGGAGTTCAGCAATCATTTTACTTGTTTTGGCAATGATTGTTGTTGATCTCTTGGTAAATATCTGCTAATGACTTCATACTTGTTTTTGTCTTTTTATTTCCTATATAACTTTTTGGCTTAATTGAATTCTGCAGGGTGTAATGGCGATTTTAGACATCCAACTAAATGCAGTCTCTGTTGTAAATCTTATAATGTCGATAGGGATTGCTGTCGAGTTCTGTGTGCATATAGCACATGCCTTCTTGGTCAGTGCTCACCCTAATCCCTCTGAAAGTTTTAAGTCTCTTATTTACGATTGGTGTGGATGCACGGCTTATAGTTGTGTGAGAATCTATGCATAGTTTTATACACTGTATATGGCCTCCTATGGTTCTACCCCTTGGTCCCTAGAGATTGATTGCTCCCCCCCCCCAGGTCTAAGGTTCAAATCCTCTTGAGTGCAAACAATCTCTATGGGCCATCAGACTGGAGGATTTTCCCCTTGAATTACCCGAGGTCTACTTACGGGAAATTCCTTGCCGAGGGCTTGTGCACCCTTGGGATTAGTCGGGACGCTGTTTCCGGACACCTGGTGCCAATAAAAAAACAAATGCTTTGTGAAACGGGAACAACCAACCCAACTGTGATGTCCCCAGGAAGCCCTCCATCTGCCATTGCTCCTGCTGACTATGAACAAATTTTTGCTTTGTTTTTATTTTTTTATTTTTATAATTTGCTAATTTATTACAATTCTATGATGCTCATAACAGTTAAGCCCTGGGCATAGAAGCCAACGTGCAAAGGAGGCATTGAGTACCATGGGCGCTTCTGTCTTCAGGTTGAGTATATACTTCTCTTTTTCCTAGGAACTTTGTTTGTCAGTAAATAAGAATTTTTTTTTATGAGAATTAGGCATGGTTTAGGTACACAGGACATATACAAGAGTAACACCTAGGGATGATGGACTAGGGATACAAGGAATTCATGGATATTCAGACCATTGAAGTTTAATACAATCGACCAATGGAATAAAATGTGGAAAAAAAAAAAAAAAATCTTAGCTCCATTGACTGCTCGCTATCTTCAAAGCAAATGGGGAACCATCTTCCATATTGCTATGATTTGCACTCATAAAAACAATATTGGTATGATTTGTGAGTTACCACACAATCCTCTCCAATTTGCTAGGAAATCAACACTAGGAACTGATCAGAAAAAGGATTTGATCACAAGGCTGAGTCTATCTCTGAGCAGGAGTAGCAACAGTGGCATTAATCGCAGACTGATACTTATATATGGTGCAATAATTCTATGAAGTACCTACTTTTCTAATGTGTGGGCTTGTCGATTAATCTACAGTAACAATAATAATAATAATCAAACATAGAAAGATGATCTTTGTCCATTTGTACATGGGGAAATTAACTTTACAAGTGTGATCAGATTTGATTAGAATACCCTTTTGCTAAGCTTTTGTCCAGGATTTCTATTCTAAGTTACCCAATACCTAGAAATCTGGTGCAGAGCCTTCCTACGATGAATTTTGGCTTTGTAATTTCTTCAACATATTCCTTTGGGACAGTTAGTTGGGCTCCACTTTCAGGATTCATAGAAGCACTTTTGGCAAAGTGGTAATTATATTTGTGTTGCCACAATAATGGGTTAATTATATTTTTCTATTTGCTTGTGTTTGGCAGCGGAATTACACTTACCAAGCTAGTTGGAGTGCTTGTCCTTTGTTTCTCAAGATCAGAAATTTTTGTGGTCTGTGATTTCTTCCTCTTGACTTTTAAATAGTTTTGCTACTCAGTTCAGATAATGTAAAAGTTATTCTGTGGGTTTTGCAGGTTTATTACTTCCAAATGTACCTGGCATTAGTCGTTATTGGCTTCTTGCATGGGCTTGTATTTTTACCGGTAAGTTCACCAATTTTTCTAATACCTTAATAGCTAATCAATACAAAATTGGAGTCATAAGTGCAAGATGCTTTTGTGTGTTATTTGCCAAGTTTCAAGAGGATTGTAGTTTATGCTAGCAGATGATGGTGCTACCTCCATATTTTGGCGTGAATGACATGAATGTGATTGCCCCTGCTTGCAGGTGGTGTTGAGTTTATTTGGTCCACCGGCAAGAATAATCATCGAGAACCAGCAAGTAGATGAACCTCCTGCTTCATCACTCGCAAACTGATCTATACAGCCTGTGTTTTCTTGAGGCTGTCTTCAGCGCTTGATGTACAATGATCGGAAAACACTACTGTAAATTGAAGTTTAAATTTCTTTCCACTGCCATGAGACAATTCATTTAAAGGAAATTGGAAAAAGAAGACCAAGTGCATAGGAATTAAACCTCATCAAAAGACAAAAAAAAAAAATGTATGCATGTAGATATGACAAAAAAATGTAGAACGTCTGACACACTTCTCATTGGAAGACAGGTGGTGGCCAGAATCCTCTGTTTTGTATGGGCAATCGTTTCTGCTCAAGTTCTTGGCTCCTTTTTTATTCATCCACGATAGTTGTATGTTTCTCATGCATTTAATCAGTTAATCTTACGGGTACTAAAGTGTTCTATACCTAAACCCAAAGTGTGAAATAAAGGATGATAATAAAGCTGATGGGAGCCGCTTGGTTACTCAAAGCTAAAAAAGGTAAAGTCAGAATTAATTCAAACATTGAATGAACATTTAAATCCGTTTGATAAATATCAAATTTGAGTAGACAATATTGTAGGGTTCATTCTATGCATATATTAAAATCTTAAGAAGCAATTAGTGTGAGCCACCTTTTTCAAGCTTCTCAATTTCTTCTTGGTGTCTCCTTTCTCCCTCCTGGCGTTCTCTTTCAGCATCTCCCTCTTCTTCAATTTGGTCAAGATCATCAAACGAGTTTGCTTGCTGCCATCGCTTCCGCAACATTATCTCGTAGCTCAGATATTAGTCCACCACCAACCTTATACTCTTCTTCATCGCCAATAAAAAATAATCATTGGTCAGGACCTGATGCCATGGGAATGCCGACGATGGTTGAAGCACTGCAACCAAACAACGAAATGGAAAAGAAAAAAAAGGGAGTAACATTAACAAATCTGGGCAAACGAGTTGACAGAGAAAAAAAACTACATTAGTCGACGATGGGCCTTATCGGAAGACGTTATTTGGAATTTAAGACAGCCAAATGGCCACGACGCCGAAGGCGGCATAATAAAGGATCTCGCTTGGGCGACGATGGTTCTGCAACCTTGGGCAAAATCCTGCTTGACTTCAGGTTGCAAAATCCTGCTTGACTTCAGGGGAGAATGGACGTTCGTCGATTAGAGCAGAGACTTTTTTTTTGGAGCGTCGTCTGTCGAGTGTAGATGGGGGAGGGATTTTTTTTTTTTTAGGCGTCGAAGCTCGATTGCAGATGGGGGAGGGAGAGGGAGCGAAAGATGGAACGAGGAGAGGGAGAAAAACAAATTGGTGATCACTATGCGAGTGTAAGAGGAAATTTTGTGGGAGGCCTACGTGGCTCTTCATGATTGAAAGGTGTGAAATTAATTTTGGCACCCGACTGACTGGGAGCACCTCTCTTAAATAAAAGCGTGTAAGAGGGTGTTTTCTTATTTCTTTTTATGTTTTTGTCAATGTACAAATGATGTACTAAAAACAGTTGCTTGACAATTTCTTCTTACAGTATCAATTAACATTGTCTCCTTGAGAAATCCCAAAAGCATCAGATAAATATAAGTCATCGCGTAATCCCATGTTGCCTGCATATCCTTTTCAGAGTCGTTAGGGGCACACTGCAAGCAAAACGAGTTGCTAGAATCTAACTGATCCATATATGTATAAGGATGAGTTAAGAACAAAGTTATTAGATTATTTTTGCTTAATCGAGGGTTTGAGTTCTGTTAAAATGCAGCTTAAATTCTGCTGAAGACACACATTGAGAAATTTTCTTTAGAAACTGGATCACTCTTAATAATGTTTTTTTATAAGAACAATTAATTTTCATAAATTAATGAGTGTAAGATAATAAACTTATACTACATCAGGTACCTCTGACTTTAATCTAAATGGTTAGTTTCCTACCACCAATACTTTTAGCAGCATCTTTTAGGCTCCATGCAAAGTGTTGCTGGAGAACAAGGCAAGCTGATAGTCTTCTCAGTCTTGGTCCTCTTCTCGCCTGCTTTTCTACCACATGATGAGCTACGCTCGTCGCAAGAATAAGAATCTCCACCACCATCAACACTACCTTTGGATCCAGAACATTGTTGAAGTCGCCCAAATTCTGAAAAGACCTGCCCATTGCGTGAAACTGCCCCCTGAGTGTCATCCCAGGGGGTTATCACCTTGAATTCTTCATTAAGTTCTTCCTTTTGATACTCCCAAGGAGATGGACACGCCTTTGCCTTTCTGCTGGGCCTCCATCATATGGGCAATCCACGCTGACTCTTGCTGAGAGGTCTCTTTCAGAGAAGATCATGATTTATGAACTTCTTCTTTTCTTATTTCTAACATCTGAAGCAACTACCATTACCTTAACTGGGTATATGATTTCTTCCTCATCAAGTGGTTCTTTGTCTATGACAGCATGTAAACTCTGGCAAGCCTATTGAAGTACAATGGATAAGGAGTTGAGCATCTGCTTTTGTTCTTCTGGGTCTTGGAAATCCTTTGGCAACATATTCACTTTTTCTAATTTCCCACCCTCAATTATAAAGGATAGGAACTTCAGTAGGAGTATTAACAACATATATAAAAATTATAAAACGTGGATTAATGGGAAGCCACTAAAGCGTAAAAGGTAGCACATGATCCTGTGTTCTTAATTTCTCATTACAACACTCGTAAGAGATTGATGGAAGGGTTCAATGTTTCATTTTACACGTTGCAAAGACAAAAATATGAGCCAGAGAGGAAAGGCATAAAGGATGGAGATAAACATATAATTATACATTTTGATTGTCAAAATGGTTTCAATGCCCCTCAATGGAGGTTTCCTTCTCATTAAATAGCCAAGAAACCCCTTAATTATAGCCTACAAATAATTAGTAAATAAGGTAATGATCTAAGGAAATTGTACAGCAGCCTAGTACCTAACAAAATGATATCCTATACATATATACATGATTGTCATATATACATTGTTGACATCTCCCCTCAAATTGATGTTGGTAGATCAAGAAGCATCAATTTGTCAATCATGAATTGGTGGCGATGGCGAGATAGGGCCTTGGTAAAGACATCAGCAGTCTGGTGTTCAGTGGAAATGTGAGAAAGTGTAATCGCACGTTGATCAAGTGCTTCACAAATGGAATAACAATCTACTTCAATGTGCTTGATGCACTCATGAAATACCGGATTGGCAACAATCTGAATAACACTTGTGTTATCCGCATGAAGAGAAGTAGGAATAAGCTGCGAGATACCAAGTTCACCTAACAAACCCCAAAGCCACACAATCTCTGAACATGCTGATAACATAGCACGATACTCAGATTTGGTAGAAGATTTCGAGACTCGATCTTGCTTTTTACTCTTCCAAGCAATAAGAGCATCACCAAGGAACATGCACCAACTAGTAACTGAACGACGAGTATCCACACAACCGGCCCAATCAGCATCATTATAACCCATTAATTGTAAGGAGTTTCCAGTATAAAATAATAACCCTCTAATAGATGTACCCTTGAGATATCGAAGAATCCGTCGTACTACTGCCAAATGAGAGTGACGAGGAGCCTACACAAACTTACTGACCTGCTGTATAGCCAATGAAATATTTGGTCGAGTAATTGCCAAATAATTCAAACTCTATACTAGTTGCCGATACAAGGATGGATCAGATAATAGTTCACCCTTCTTCTGACAAATCTTCAAATTGACCTCCAGAAGTGTAAGTACTGATTTTCCAGACTGAAGACCAGCCATGGTGAGAATCTCTTGGGTATACTTGTGCTGATGCAAAAGCATACCATTGGGACAAGAATGCACCTCAAGACTAAGAAAATATTGAAGTGGGCCAAGATCTTTCATATGAAAGGTAGTCTTGAGATGAGTTGCTCAATCAACTGAGGATTAGACCATGTGATAACAATATCATCCACATATACTAAAAGTGCAACAAGTCCAATGGCAGTCCTTTTAAGAAAGAGAGAAAAATCAAACTGACTCTGGATAAAATAAAAATCAAGAAGAGTGGTACAAAACTTCTCAAACCATGCACGCAATGCCTGCTTTAATCCATACAGAGACCGCTTCAACCAAAAAACCTCAGCAGAGGAGTGAGTGAACATACAAGAAGGAGTCATATATTTTTTCCTTCAAATCCTCATGTAAGAATGCATTCATTCATCTGCCGAAAAGACCATCCTTTAGAAGCAGCGATAGCCATAATAGTTTGTACAGTAGTCATCTTGGCCACGGGTGCAAAAGTCTCCTCATAATCAAGGCCATACTCTTGACAATTCCCAAGAGCCACCAATCGGGCTTTATACCTCTCTATAGTGCCATCAAGCCGTAGCTTGATGGTATATACCCATTTACATCCAATGAGTTTTACTCTATCAGGACATGGGAGGATATCCCAAGTGTAGTTGTCCTGAAGAGCCTAAAGTTCTTCTTGCATAGCTTGCCGCCAACAAGCTTGAGTAGAAGCCTAAAAGTAAGATTTGGGCACAGAGGTAGTATCAAGAGTATCCTGATGAGCAGTATGTGAGAACCCATGCCTATCCGGGGGACATGAAACTCGAAAGGACCGTCGAGGTTCAGGTGGGATGGGATCAGATGCTTGTTTAGTGTTAGGAAGGGGCAATGGAGACTATGGGCGACATCTTTGGTACACAACCCTAGGCTTAAAGCGTTCAAAAGGACAAGACATATCACCAAAAATAGGAAGCTAAACAGAAGCAAAATCATTAAGAACACAAGACTAGAAGAAATATTAGTTTTCAAAGAAAACCACATTTTGAGAGACACGGAGTTTGTTAACATCAACATCATAACACACAAACCCTTCATATGCTAACCTATACCTGAGGAAGGCACACCAAGCAGCCTGAGCAGTAAACTTGTGACGTTCAATGGATGACAAGTGAACAAAACAGACAGCCAAATATATGAAGAGAATAATACTCAAGAGCAACACCAAACAAACGAGAATACGGAGGGTCAAATTGTAAACTTTGAGAGTGTAGAAGATTAATTGAATAAACAACTGTAGATAAGTCTTCTACCCAAAACCTAGGAGGCACAGAAGATTCAATCAACAAAGTATGAACAACATCCAAAAGATGACGATTCATTCGCTCAGCGATCCCATTCTGTTAGGGAGTGTACAGAAAAGATTGTTGGGAGACAATACCCTTGGTTTTGAGATAATTCTGCAACTTATTGGACATATATTCCCACCAAAGTCAAAGCGTAGTATCTTAATATAAGTAGAAAATTGGGTCTCAACAAAAGCCTGAAAAGTGGAGAACACATCAGTTTAGATCGAATGAAATATATCCAAGTGAAACGACTATATTCATCAATGAAGGTCACGAAATACTTGTACTGAGCATGAGAAATTACGATACTCACACCCCACATCAATATGAATAATTTTAAAACATGTGGAAGCCTGACTACCATGTAAAGGAAAAGGTAAAGATTTACTTTTACTAGGTTCACAAGAACTACAATCAGAAGACATATTAGAAAATGAATCTTTATTCCCCAAATAACCATGTTTCATAAGATGAGTCAAAATAGTAGAATTGGGATGCCCCAATTTCTTATGCCAGACATTACTATCATTAGCAACATCATATCAAGCAAAGGAATCAAAACTAGGAATGGAAAATTGTAGAGGAAATAAACGTCCCACTTTAGGCCTCTTCGCGATCACTTTCCCCAACGCTTGATCCTGCACACAACAACCATTACGAGTAAAGTGAATTTCACAATTATTATTTACCAGCTGTCCAACAAAAATTAAATTCGTAGATAATTCTGGTGATACAAATATATTGTTGAAAGAAGATCCCAGATTTCCAATTGCAATGATAGGAAGAGTATTACCATTGGCTATTTGAATATGCTGGTCACACTTATACTTACGAACATCATGTAAAGCATTTGTATTGCCAATCATATGATTGGAAGCCACAGGGTCAACCAACTAGGGTCAACCAACTAAGGAGAGATGAGTAGATTATCTTACCTTGAAGGCCAAAGGTAGAGAAAGCGGAGACAATCATTTGTTGGACCATCTCAGGTGTAAGAGTAGATGAAGAACCGGGTGTAGGTTGCTGCCTTGGAGCAGGAACAGAGGGGACAATAGCTAAATTGGACTGGATAGCAGTGTGAAATGTTGACCTTGTATATTATGAGGTTGCACGCGACAGTCTTTAATGATATGCCCTTCCTTTTTGCAGTAATTGCAGAATTTCTTACTGCAATGCTTTGCAATATGCCCAAACTCCTTGCAACTATAGCACTATATCTATGTCTTGGATCTTCCTCTCCTTTGAGTAGCATATGCCACATTAACCATCTCAATAGTCACAGTGTCTTGAGTTAGGCCAAGTTGAGTGGCAAGACGCTGCTCTTCTCATAATAATTCCCCTAAGCACACATCCAAGGGAGGAACAAGATTACAATTTATCAAACCAGCCCGCGCAGTCTCAAATTATGGTCTTAGTTTCATCATAAATTGGTCTCTTTGACTCTTAGCATGGACAACTTGCAGCGCTTCTAAGGCTTCCTTGGGAACTTTAGAATAAACTATCCCAAAATTTTCATTCCATAGATTAAGAAATCCAGCATATAATTGTTCAATAGAATGATTACCTTGTCTGTAGTTGGCAATTTCTAACTCTACTTGAAAATTCCGAGCAGTGTTGTCTTGATAATAAACTCGCCTGAAATAATCTCACATCTCCTTAGAAGTAGTGAACAAACGAAGATTGTTGACCATATGTGGTTCAACAGAACTTAATAGCTAGGAAACAATCTCGGCATCCTTGCTAGCCCATGAACTAAGTTTTTTGGAATTAGTAGGAGCCGTAGAAGATCCATCCAAATGACCCCATAGTTCCTTCCCTTTCACAACCATCATGAATTGAAATTCCCAGCTTGCATAATTCTTGTCATTAAAGCGAACAATTGAGTTTTCACCTAACATGACTACCACAGAAAACTCTGATCACCAAAAATACCAACACCAAAAGGCGTCGATAGCCCAAGAGTACTAGAAAATGCCGACCACCAAGAACAGAAACTTTCGACAACACTAGAAAACGCCGACCACCAAGGCAGAAACTTTCAACAGCACCAGAAACGCTAACAAAGGGAAAGCACCTCAGAAACTAGAACAGAGAGGACCGACTAGGTTAGTGCCCTAAACCAAGAATGAGTCTCGCAAGAGAAACCCAACCAAAAAAAAAAAAATCAATAGCCCGAATCACTTGGAAATACAAAGGACTGACTTTAGATTGAGGGCTCTAATACCATGTCAAAATGGTTTCAATGCCCCTCAATGGAGGGTTTCCTTCTCATTAAATAGCCAAGAAACCCCTTAATTACAACCTACAAATAATCAGTAAATAAGGTAATGATCTAAGTAAGGAAACTGTACAGCAGCCTAGTGCCTAACAAAATGATATCCTATACATATATATATATGTATACATTGACTACCACATATACATGACTGCCATATATACATCGTTGACATTGATTTCAAATTTTCAATTGGAAAAGAAAACGCATAAAATGGAACAGACCTCTTCTCTTCATCCGGACACCATTTCAGGTCAATGTTGTTTCCTACCTGGTCCTTCTATCTAAATATTGAATCATTTATTGGGGCTGAGCTGAGATCATTTCTGGTTGAAGTGGTTTCCTTAAAGTTGATGTAATATTTTGTTACTAAGATAAGATCAATGTTGATCTAGCAGTGCCAGCTAAAACTTGGGGGGTTTCAATGTAAATAGTACATGATCACTTGTTCTAACTAGAAAACCGTCCAAAGTTATGTTTTAGGTAAATATTGGGAGAATTGGGTAAGTCTTGAAAATAAGATGAGGTTAGTAGTGTCACTCCTGACCCATGAGGAGAAGTGCCTTCTGAATCTTTTCATAGATTAGTGTGAAAAATAATTCTATCCCAAAGTTCCAATTTTTAAAATATGTTTCATGTTTGTGCTCATTCATGATTCTTCAATATCGATAAGGATGTCATACGTGATACGAGATTCAATTCCGAACCAGGTAAAAGTGCTGGGGCCTATATGAAGTAATATTGAATGTTCTGGTATCTGTTATCTTAAGAAAATAATAACGAATTGACTTGCGTTTTGATTTTCTACTTTTATAAATTCTTTCATCTCAATTTTGTTTTACCCCGGTTCACAATCAGTAATCAGAATAGTCTACCACCATTGATTCGACATTTTACAATCACGTACAAATCAGTACTTCGTCTGAAATATGTGGCCGGCAAACTCCACGACCAGTTTCAAAACAGAACCCAACCACAAAACCTTTATTAACAACTTTTTCACCAAAAGTCAAGGCCTCAATATTAAACTAATCAAACAGTTGCACTACATTCAGATGGCTTTTAATTCAACATACTTCAGATGGAGAGCTGCACGGCAATATGAGACCTCACAAATCGAACCATCATATGACTCACTAGAGATCCATAAGGTCGAATAGCTAGCTGCATATCACTGTCCCCCCAGTGGACCTGAATACCAACCCAATTAAAAGCTATTGCCTGCAAAAAGCTTGTAACTCAAAATCTATCAGATGGATCAGTAGCCGCAATCCAATGTCAGAACAGGACCTTACTACTTGGTGGACTGCGACGCTAAAATTGAAGCTCAATATCCAAGAGATGGATCGAATAGCAGCAGTCTCAAAACCCAGGAGATCTTCATACCCAACTATCATATTCAGTCAGGACCCAGCTGTTGAACTATATCCACACCATTACAAATCCATTATACTGGGAGTGGAACTTACAATACCCAAAACATAGAGTGAACATAGAGGTTAAGGACCCTGTTGATTAAATTACTGATGACAAGGTTGTGGACAATCCCCCATGATCGAGCAAAGGCCAACGAAATCCTAACATAGGTGCAGCGACAAGACATGTTCAAAGCCATCTTGCTAGAAAACAGAAATGTAATTTACGCAAGGACCAGTAAATGTTTCAAACACATGCCCAATCAAAGTACAAGAGAGAAAAAATACGTGCCATAAGCTAGAAAGATTCACCCACATCAATCTAATAACCTCTGTAAATTTATTGTAAAGAAATTTCTTTCCATATGTTGTCTATATATGAAACAAATAATGTCTGTCTCCCAGTTGTGGAGCCAAAACAAACAACACCCTTTCTCCGTCAAGTCAAACACCATCGATGTTACAGAATACTAGATTACAATATAGATCAGTTTAGCAAGTAACCTAATTGACGAAAGAACCTAACTTTTATAGTCCCAACCTTAAATCCAAAGTCAATTCTGAAGAAAAATTAGAAGAGGAGGAGCCATCTTCCACTGGGGCAGGCATATTCAAGTCCAGCCCAAAACCCTCCTTTGTTCCACAAGGGCTGAGCCCTTGCTGGCTTAGCATTGATGGGTCATCCCCTTTCTCCCAATGGCACCTCTTATGCCCACCCAAAGCTTGCCCACTAGAAAACACCCTCAAACAAATACTGCATTTATGCCCTGATCCCAAAACCATCAACACCTTGTCCTCCACGCTATCCCTCTCATCAGCACCGCTGTGATCCTCAACCTGATCACCATCACTCCTCGTTATAGCGAAACACCCTTTCACATTCTTGTGGCTGGCCCTGTGCCCTCCTAAAGCCTGGTGCGACCCAAACACCTTCTTACAACTCGAACACTCAAACCTGAAACTCGCCTCCTCAGCCGCCTCCTCTCGAAATAAACCTTCTGAATCTGGAATCTCTTGATGATAACTATCAGCAACACTCTTGCTCTTACCCTCATTCTCATTGCCCCCATTGGCCATCATCAACAAACACGCTGCAACTTCGTGATCCTCTTGACTCATCATCACCAGACCATCGAAACTACTCAGCGGTAGCGCTACGGGTCTGCGCAGATTCGGCGGGGGATTAATCCCACGCCACTGTCGTTCCGGGTGGCACCGCATGTGCCCGAACAAGGCCTTCCACGACCAGAACTTCTTGCCGCACTCGCTGCAGGGCCGCGTGATCTTGGGAGCACTTGGGTCTGGTTTCTTCGCGTGTTTCGGCTTCGAAACCACGCCGCTCGAACTCAGCTCCATCATTCCATCGATCCTAATCGGTTTCGAACGCTTCTTGCGGCGAGCTTTCTCTTCGTGAAGAGACGGAGAAGAGGGTAAGCAGAGATCGGAGCCAGTGGTGGTGGTCGTCATAGAGATTGGTTAAGAAACTGAAAAAAGGAAAGAGGAAAAAAAAAGCTTTCAAGTGTTTGAAGTGTTGTATATGTAGGGGTGTTGGCGGTTACTATAGTCCGAGAGGGAGAGGGAGAGGAAGAGTCGCTTCCAATCGGGCAGTTATTTTCAGTTGGGGATTGTTTGGGGGTGAGGGTGGTTATTTGGGTTTCAATTACTGGGATACCCCTGTGGGAGTATATTGCTGTTTGGAAGGTTCGAAACAAGTACGGGTGAAAATTGAAATATTAAATCGATAACGCTTCGTTGGAGGTAAAGGAAGTTCAAAGTCTGTACGGTCCTTTTGGGATCAAGAACGAAAAAAGGAAAAAAAAATCTTGAGAAAGTTTGAAACGTGGCCAATATCATCTGGCAAGCATAAGAAATATTTACATCAGGAATAAGGATAGCCTTACCTCTTCTACTATCCTTCTACTATTTTTTTAAATTTTTTTTATTTTTTTATTTAAAAATTATTTAATAGTTAAAAAAGTAACTATTAATAAAATTATATATTTTTTAAATTTTTTCTTAATGATTAAAAATATTAAAAAAATACTTAAAAGAAAAAAAAACAAATACACTAAGAATAGTTAAGCGGTGGTAAAAGGGTTGTAACTTGTAAGTTTATTATTACCCTTACATTATTTGCAAATACGGCTCACTTTCTTTAAAAAATAATAGTCTATCACTAAAAATAGGTGTTTTCAAGTAGATTTAAAATTTTTCCTTCTTTATTCTCTAAAACTATATAAATCGAGTACTGGTAAGTACAAGTCCCAAATATACAAGCATTGTACAAGTTTTTTGTAAAAATATGAACCCTATCAAGAAAAAGTGAGTTTTTCTTACTTTTTCATGGTATGATGGTATACTTTTTTATAAAGAATATGCGCGAAACTTCTGTATTTAGGGCTTATATATATCATTTCTCGTATAAATCATTTGCCTAGAAATAATGCTGCATTGGATTTAGTCACATATTGGCTAAATTAACTTTAGGTTAAACTATTCAACATATATGCTGGAATATGTTGTTGGGTTTATCCCTTTCAGGACGCCAGGTTCCTTTGATTTCAATGGGGGCATGGCTATTAAGCTACGGAATCAGTTTACATTTATTTCAAATAGAGGACGTAGAGCACATGTCAAAAACTAAAATCAACCCAAAGGAGAATCACATATATTTCCCGTGTGAGTATAGGTGCTATTGAGTTGCAGCCGAAGGTGATAGTGATTGTGATGGTGGAGGAAGGATAATTAAATACTAATATCATATTACATGAAGTGTAGAATACATAATTCAATGTGGAGTTCATTTTATATATGCATTATCAAATATCACTTGTAGTAATGTGGTATTGTCGATTGATCGCTGAATATTACTTTTTCTTTTCTAAAAAACAAGCGTTAATCGAATAATTATCATCCTTAGATTGCATTCCTACAATGGGTCAGAGGAAGATTCAAGAAACCTATCAATGGCAGGTTAGAGAGCTGCATTGACATTTGGCACCATAGCTATCTATATCTTTTGTCATGTCTCAGAATCACTGCCGCGTCCACATTGAGGGGAATACATGTACAAGTTTAACCCCTTGATATAGGAACTTTAGCACAACAAAACCAAAAAGAATCTCCAATTATAGCCCCTCACCTCTCTTTTTTCACCATCCCAACTTCAAAAAATAATCAATTTGTCTCGATTAAAAAGAAAAATTACAAGCAATGACTTACTCTGAACTTGCATTTATATACAAAAGATACGGGCCCCAGTGGAAACAGAAGCAATGCATCACAGTTAAACACTTGTTTTTCTATATCCTTCTCTCTAAACACTAACGCAGTAACAATTTCATATTGTCCACAGCATCTCACTACTAGACATGGAAAATTACAGTGGCAATCACAATATTACAGTGAGTACCAACCAAAGTGGGAGGATGAGCACAGCAGAGAAGCCTGGGAAAAGGGAGAAAAAAGAGAGTTAAGCACGGGTTGTCTGCAAACTATCTTTGCCCAACACATATATAGTGTTCACCCTGTCCTCTCACTTCTCTAAACGGTCTTGATGAGTTGAGGCTGCTTTAAAATCCATTATACATTTTCCCAGGACATTCAAAGCAGTTACCCGCTGCAACTCTTTTGCTGTAATAATGAAAAAACAAATAAGAATGGGATAGAAGGGCTTCCCATTGCCTTAAAGAGTATTCATACGTCACTTCGGTTAGTCAAGGTATAGCAAGCAAAACAAAATTCCAGGAAAATGGAATTCCACAACTAGAATAATAACTGACATTGCCATCTAAAACTACTACTCAATTATATTGTCTTGCCCCTACAAGAGGTATGTCTAATCGTTATGACACATTTAATGCTCAATGTCATGGCTGTATTTAACAAATAATTATAGGTCTCAAGGAGAAAGCATGATGAAGTTTCAAACAACTCTGTAGTTGGATCCTAAATCATCAATGGTCATATATGAAGTTGTTAATGATTCCCCACAATATTAATAGTTTTGATAGCACGAAGCACAAAATGCCTTCAACTACCTAATCAACAGTACTAGCAGATGGAAAGCGGCGGGAACGAGCAGAGGATTATCAAATTCGTTCACGATATCTAGCATATAAATAGCCATAAAAATGCACAAGGGTTCATTAAAGCAATTAATAAATCTCCAAAATGTGCACTTCCCTAAACTACCCCCATGGAAGTTGAATAAGGAGTTCAGGGGTAGAGGGAGGGGGATAGTAGGTCATGGCCCCAAAAAAATGACAAAACATCCTTTAGTCCTTAATTGAGTCCCATATGCACCGCAGTTTAATCTCTCATTTTATCTTTTTTAATAAGGGCAGCTAGATGAGACAGAGACCCTTGACCTGGGAGCTGACTCTTTGCTCATATTGAACAAAAGAAACCCCCTAGGCCCCCTTCCTCCCCGAACAATTTCTAAAAGACCCCCGGCTGTCCTCAAAGATCCTCCTCATCCCTAAAACAAGAAACAAAAAGGTATATGGTTTTTTTTTTCTATCCAAGAATTTGGCCTCCAAAAAAAACATATATAGACTTTTTTAACTCAAAACTTGATCCTAAAAAGTTTCTACAAATCTAAAAGACATTATTTTTAAACCCATGTCGGTCTTTTCTCCATCCTCCCTCGAGTCTCTTCAATTCCTTCCTCTTTTACCAATGTGGAATAGAAAAAAGTATATATTGGGTGAAAGTTTTGATGGGGTTTTTTCTTAATTCAAACTAGAATGCTTAACTTGACTAATTATCTAGTTCTATAAATATCTTTTGGAATCTATTTAATGGGTTATCAAATATTTCATTTGATAACAAACAACAATGATCAGAATATGTATCGAGAAAAAAAATGACCGGATAGTAAACGAGAGAAAAATACCCGTCCAATTTATGAAAGTTCTGTTTAAAACCGTTGAAAAGTCAAAAGGCAATAAATCCATAATTTCATATTACCTTCCTCCAGTGAAAGCTGAATCGATCTCTTTTCCACCTCAACAGCATATCTGCTGAGTTCAACTGGAGAGAACGAGCGAAGCACTAAAGATCAAATAAATAAAAAAAGGAACAATATATTAGAATTTAAGTGGCAAATAAAGCATCTTAAGCTGGCTTCTTTGAGATTGAAGGGCATACTCTGGAGATATTCCTCTTGATTGGCTTCGTCCAATTTTCTTAAGAACATCTTCAGTTGAAGATATCGCTCTTCCCATGATCCCTTTGGATTACTTAACAACGGGGCAGCAGAAGCAACAGCATGGTTATTGGGCTCTACTGGTGCTAACGTCATACCAGGCTTCCCAAGATTACGAGGAACTGAAGGTTTTCCAGATGAGCTCATGGATGCCACCATTGGAAGAGGAGCAAATGCCGGAAAACAAGAGACCTTTGGCTCCATCTGGGACTTGGGTCGGGTGGTCTCCTCCTGGTGATTGAGTTTCCTTGACTGCAGGCATTCGGCATTAATGCTTGTGCTATCACCAGTGCTGCTCTTGCCAAGTTCTGCTTCAGATTTTCTACGGACATAGACAAGATGCCCATTTGCAGCATTGCTGCTTGGAGATTGGTATTGAGGGGGGCTTTCAGGGCACTCAAGTGAGGGCTTCTTGGCACCAGAAACTTCACGGGCATCACTAATTGGATTTCTATCCTTCAGAAGTGGAGAGTTTTCAGTAGAGTTGGGCATCATAATTCTATTATCATTCTGCAGATCTCTCAAAGCTGTCTTCTTTACAGCAACAGACAGTTGCTTATCACGAGTAGGCAGGTCATTTTCAGTACTTCCCATCCCATATTCACTGAATTTAGAGTCTATTGTTTGTTGAACCATCTGAATCAACATGACTTCCAAAGAAGAAACTTAGAAATTCAGAATATACATAGTTAGAAAACTATGGTTCAAAACGGCAGAGCTTGAAATATCAGAAGAAGAAACTTATCAAATATAGAGACTGAATAGCATGAAAACCCATATGTGTCCTTGCTATTGGTCACAGTATATATGAGCATCAATTGATACGTGTTACTCCCACAAGGCTTGGCACATAAAGATGTCTCACAAGTTAACTCTTGAAACATGTGCCAGTCCCGCAAGACTTGGCACATAAAAATGTCTCGCAAGTCAACTCTTGTCTTCTATTTAGGATATCAGTACATTGACAAGACTCTATGTGCCAAAAAGAGAAAAGCCAAGCTTCAATCAAAGCTCACAAAGAAGATGAACTGACCACAATTTTGCAAACATTAACATAACAAGACAAAAAAATGCACATCACCAAAACAAATTGAAAAGGAAAAAAATTGGAGATGAAAATAAGACACTCGAAAACTAAAGTGTCAGTGTCTTTAATGTGAAGTGTTTTGGAATAATTATAAGAACTTGCAGAATTAGATATACAAAACAAGATCAAGTTTTATTAAGAAATGGGAAAGATAAGAAAGAAAATATATTCAACTTTTAACCTAAGAGAAATGCTTGGTCCACAAAAGAATTACAAAAAACTACTTTACAAACTAACATGGCTTGATGTGGTATGTTAGATTTTGAAGCTCTTTTTATTGTGAAGTAAATTTGATGTACTGCATCAAGCCACATCAATATGTATCGTAATTTTTCGTAATTCTCTTTGTCGACCTAACACTTCTCTTAACTAATGTTTCGGGGACAAATATGTTTTAAACCAAAGGCCAAGGCCTAAACATGAGATGTACACCTCACTCACCTAAGGTGCAAGCTTCAAGGTTAGCCAAGACATTTTCTTCAAGCCTCCTTTTGCAACAACCCTGGATGTATAAGATCGTGACTGTATACAGATCAGAAAGTAATGATATTCAGTCGAAATTGATACAAAATAGTAAATAATGGTTCCATCAAGTACAACCAACTGCACTCACCAAGATCAACCATAGACCAAAGAAGCTTCTAGATCATTTTGACTTGTGATTAAGCAATAAAAAATGTTCTCATCAACCCATACCTATTGCCAATTAGCAATAAGTATAGTTTTTCTGTATGATAGTATATAAGTCAGATTTAAACTACGGTCACCGACAATGATACAGAAAAAGTATACATAATTACAACATAAAAATAAAGGATGAAGTATTTCATCATTTTTAAAATTCAAAATAACCACAAAATTACTTCATCCTAAAACCTTCTAGTCCTTGGCATCATTGTACCAAACTTCTACCTTTATTCTCTTAATATATCTGGAACTTTGTCAGGGCATATGGTGGCGGATAACTGGAAGAGGCAACTATTTAGGAATTAGCAAAATAAAAACATATAGCCTTATAGCTTTGCTTTATAATACTACATAAGCACCATATTTTAATGCCAGATAAAAAGCAAGTAATTTTCAATATTCAAGTGTCCATCGCTTTCTTCTTTAATCTTTCAATTGCCTAATTATGTAGTTCAAAAATCTAAAGTGCTAACTCCATCTTTGATCATTTGCTATTCCGCACAGTCAAGGTAATTGCACCTATAAACTATTAACACTTTCTGAACACAATAAGCGTATTACTAGTGCAATTAAGGCAACACAGCAACCAGCATCTGTCTAAAGTGTGAACATTAAGTTGTATATGATAGAATGGAAATGTAGCAAAGATATCTCACCCCCATCCGCAAGAAAATCCCCATCCAACTACGTGAAAGATTGGAACACATGATGATTGAACCATCATTCGGTCCAATCCATCAATGTAATACTATTTTCATGAAAGTCAATTCAATGAATAACAAAATATCAGACCAATTTGCTCAAATCATGGGTAATTCACTTCTTGAGCTTTCAACCTATTCAATACAACAATGCAGAAAAGAGAATACCATCATTCAGAACACTTACATAACCATAAAACCCAATTAGGGAATATGGGTTCCCTTAAAATAAAGAATAAACGAGGCGCATTGAAATCAATTTGCAAAAAGAGCTTCCCACATTCAGATTCGCATGCAATCAAGATTTTCCATCACTTTACACAAAAACACCTAAAACATGTATACCAACAAAATGAAACAACAATCCAACGGAGTAAACCTCTACCCAGAAAGGAATACCCGGATTCAAGAAGATTTCGAATCAACGGAGAGAAGGAAGAGCATTGTGATTACCTTGGCTAATTGGAAGCGCCTCTGTGAGAGAAATAGAAGTGCAGGTTTCAAAAGCTGGTGGCTTTCGCTCTAACTACAGAAAGAATTTATCATTTTAGTCCCTTGGGGCCTTGGGCTGCGTGTCTAGGAAGTTTGAGACTGGTCCCGAGGTTCTCGAGGATTGGGAAATCGGCCTCAAAATTTTGGGTTATGTACACTCGAGCCCTAAACTTTTTACAACAGCGTCAAACGTTTAGCCACGAAAATTTTGTGGGACATGACAGGCCGTTAGCTTAGCCATCCGGTAATTAGATCTTATACAATTCATTGCTAATATTATTATTATTATTATTATTATTATTATTATTATTATAATATTAAAAATTTCTCGCTATAATCTCATTTATGTAATCAAAAGAACACAAGTACCAATTTTTTTAAAAGAATTATATTGAAAATTTGAAACACTGATAATCTATTTAATCATCATAAGCCGGTGTGTTAATTTGAGTTTGAGTTTTGCTACACATAAATTAGCGTGTTAATATACTATTTATAGTGAGACTTATTATAATTTTAAAAAAAAAATCAAAATACCAATTATTTTTTAAGATAGCTTATGTGAATGTGAAAAACTCTAACATTAGCAATGTGTTAGGTTTATAAAAAATAAGACTTATAAATAATTTTTTTCGATTAATTTTACATATTTATCAATCATTTTCTTTCATAAGAAATGTGCATATGGGAAAAGTAAAAGCCCAGTAAATAGATAGAAGAGTACTGCTATAGATCCCAAATTCGGGATCCAAAAAATGTCCCGAACAGTATATTTTTTTCATCTTTTTTTTATTTTTTTTAATGTATTTTTTTAATCATCATAAACATTTAAAAAAAATAAAAAATTCATAACATCATTAAAAATTATTTTTTTAATCATTCGGTAAAAAAATTAAAAAAAAAAATTCCATTCGGGACAATTTTTAAGTCCCGAATTCGGACCCAAAACATTTCTCTGGATAGAAAGGGTACCAAAATGATCTGGTAATGCACATGCTTGTATAAACCATAAATAAGCTCACGGCTGTATAAAAGCGTCTCCTCCCTTATTAACACGCCCAAAATAGAATGTTCCTCTGGACATCGCGTGCCATTACATGACACCAGTGCAAATTAACTATTCTTACAACTCCAAATCACTGTTCCTCAAGAAACTACATAAAAATAGAATATGAGGAAAAAAAAAATGGAAACCCACAGTAATATTATTGCCCGGGATTCCCCAAAAGTCGCTCTACTGCGGCGTGGACATTCCCGGAAGTAGCGCGCAGTGCCCTGATATTCTCCTGAGCATCAAAGAAACCCATTTCTTGGAGCTGTGAAAGTTGAGTTGCATACAGTTCTTCTGGGGGTACTACAGAAGAAGCAAAAGATAAATATCAGGGGTTACTACAGAAGAAGCAAAAGATAAATATCAGGGGTTACTACAGAAGAAGCAAAAGATAAATATCAGTGTCAAACAAACGGTTACAGTTAGTAAAAATTGTGATCAATGAAAGAATTCTAACCATCTGGGTTATTTGGAACAGCCAAGCTGCCAGCTCCAAGACCACCAAACATGTTCATCATCAATTCCATTGCTGCGGCATTATTAGGTGTTCCTGTTGGCAAGAACATCAAATCAATGGAAATTTAATTGGGAAGGAAAAACGTGACAACAGAATTAACTATAATATGAGATTAGCTGCTAAATCATTGTCTTCAGAACTACCTGTAGTCCCACCAGTCTGAGCTTGATCCCTGTAAGAGAGCGGTAATGGTAGTAAGAGCCAACATCATGAATTGATCAATGCCGGTCAATATGATGCAAAGAAAATCTCTATGAAGACCACAGGCTAAAAAGCTATATGGTGCATTTACATACAGAATGTTTGACAAGTCACGGAGGATTGAATCACACCAAGGTGATTAGAGTAGAGCAGTGGCGCTATAATCTAGAATTCAGATAAAAAGGATGGCCATTTATCAAAGTCCCAACGGTAAAAATCTTTTACAACAAGTATCCATAACAAAGGTTTTGAGAAGCCTGAAAAACTGAAATCAGTCCATGGGTACGTGAATAGAGATAGTGGCACTGAAAGCGATATGATTAAGATAAAGGAGTGGCCACTTCCTAAAATCCAAGAATAATTATTTTTTACAACAAGGATCAAAACAATGCTTATAATACTCAGCGAGGGCATGAATTTTCTGCAAAAATTAATTCTTTAAATTTTTAGTAGGAAAGCCCAGATGTCGAACTAATCATCCGGAAAATGTTTATGATTACTCATCAGCTCATTTACATGAGCACAAAACTACATGAACCCACCACAACCTTGCTGCAAGCAAACTAATGGCACCACTCAAGTAACAAAGAATTATACATCCCACTTACTGGCTTGATTGCTGTTGATTAAGCCGAGAGAGAAGCGATTGCTGTAAAGCTAGCATTTGCTGCAAGAAGCAGCACAGAGCAGAGCAAAAGATATGTCAAGCATAGGTGAATCACAATGCAACATCATGGTGAAAATATTGCAAGCATGGTCACCAAATACAATCAATCTCAAATTTATTAGCAGCCAAAACATCTTATGGAGTAAAACATGATTGTTGCCAACCATGACCATGACTTAAAACTAAAACTAAAAAAGTGAATGGCATCAACTGGTGTCAATGAATATTACAACATAAAAACAACATGAATATATCGCACACGCACACACATAGAGAGAGAGAGAGAGAGAGAGAGAGAGAGAGAGAGAGAGAGATTGGGACCATGTGTGCAAAGATGAACCTGAATTGTATCGGGATTAGTTAACTGACGTAGAAGGTCTGGATTTTGCATCATTTCTCTTAATTGAGGATTCATATCGACCATGCCACGCAGTTGAGGGTTGAGGTTTAGAATCTAACATTCAGAAAAAGAACCTATTAAATACATGGAAAAGCCCAAATCTCAGGAAATATGATATATTCAACTAAGATAGTAATCCTAGTTGTAGTAACCTGATTCATATAATGGGGATTAGAAAGTAAGCTTTGCATCATCTGTGACACAGCTGGATTTTGCAAAAACTGATTCAGTAGAGCAGCATCCGGGATGCCATTCAACGTGTGTTCCATATCGGGGAGACCGAACCCTCCAAGACCAGCAATACCGGGCGTTCTTGCATCCCCAGTAGGATTTGGACGCGTAGTTGTTGTCTGAGTACCACCTGACATATCATATATTAACACATGATGATTATAATTAGAAAAATTTACAATTAACAAAGTCTGACAACGTCTCTAATGAAAAAAAAAAACAGAAATAAAAGCAGCAATTTTCTGCTAGGCAAGTAAGATGTTCTGTTCTACATAATTATGCAGCTTGATCCCAACAAATAAACCTCAAGAAAGAGAGGCATGACAGTTGATCAGGAAATCACAAGTTCTTGCTGCTTGTTTTTCTCTTCTATGATGCCAATGAATACATATGAATACCAAAGCTGGAACATAAAAGCTTAGAAAGAGCAAAGAAGGGCAAAGATTACCAGCAATATTGCTCCAAGGGTTAGGGAGTGGATTTGTATTTGGAGAACTAATCCTGCTAGTAGTTTCAGAACCAGTAGTTGAAGGGTTATTAGCACCATCCCTGACTTGGGCCCCACCTTGGTTTCCCAAAAGTGCTGCAAATGGGTTTGAACTCAAATCATTTCCAGTGTTTCCACCCATTGTTGTGGCATTCAGAAACGGCTCCTGAACATTTTCGTACATACGTCTGAGCATGTTAAATCCCTCAGGGGAAGATTCAATGTTGCTCATTGCCCGGTCAGTGTTTCGCATCATCTCACGCATGAGCTCAGGGTTCCTTGCCGCTTCTATTGTCTGTCGGAGAATCCCAGGGTCATTAAGTACGTGAGCGAGCTCTGGATTCCGGTCAATGATCTCTTGCATCTGAGGATTGCTCGTGATCAAGCTGCGCATTAAGTCAGGATTGTTCATTAGGCTCTGAATGGCAGGCATATTCATTATTTCCCTCATCATGTTTGGGTTCTGAGTCAGCTGTTGCTGCACTTGTTCAAACTCCGGCAGACCATCTCCAAACAATCCAGACGTGAAACCTAATCCAGGAAATAAAGAGCCACCAAGACCAGCACTTCCCAAGCCCCCACCTTCATTTGAGCCAACACCCCTTGTAACACCTGGTGTATTGTCGGGACTTCTAGAATTACCAGTAGCAATAGCATTTACAGCAGCAGGTGTTGATACAGCTGAAGCAAACCCACGAACCATGTGAATTGTGTGCTCTGCCTGCAAACCTTAACAAAAGGGAAGTACAAAATATAAGAAAGAGAAGGGAAAACAAGATCAACCACATGAGAAGAAAGACCTCTATAAAGCAAACTCTTCTAATGACTCCACGTGTACAAGCTAATGCAAATAAGGCTCAAATAAATCACTAAAGATACCCAATTATCTGTTGCACAAATCAACACACAAATAAAGATGTCTGCAGAAGTATAAAAAAAATATAATACAAACAATGGTGACTTCACCTAATGTTCCCCTCACGCTGCCACCAAAAGGAAAATCGGTACCATCAATTCTATTACCTGAAATGACTGGAAATATCCTCAACAAAAAACACGCTTCTATCAGTCACTCTTCTAGTCAAAATACCCCGAACCACATATATTTGAAGACTTCCAAGCATCAGTACATGTTGGATAACCCGGTACCCTTCTTTACAATAGTCTACAAATACAAATAAATAAAGCCACACATTTCAATCAACTCTAAAATCTCCAAGAGTTTCACAATGCCCATTTGCCCGACCCAAAGAAAACAGGCATTGGCGACTTAAAATCTCAAGAAACCCAGTTTCACTTTTCTATCAATATGAATATTCAACAGATAACAGGTGATTTAAACTAAAAATTATATATGATAGAATCCTCAGCGAATTAAAACATAATTGAATATCCCATAATATAAATTAAACCCAAACGATAAAATTAAATTAAAATTAAAATTTTCATGGACAAAGTGAGGAATCGAGACACGTACCATAGCTTTCTAGGGTTTGATCATCCTTCAAGATGCGACCTTTGTAAATTAATCTCTGCTGATCAGCTGGGACATCACAATTCTGAGCCAGTACCGTTTTGAATGCGCTAACCGAGGACTTGAGGCTGGTCCTCACAGTAAATTTCGAGCCGTTGGAGCACCGGATATTAATCATCACCACTTGTTCTTCTTCAACACCACCGGGATTGACCCTCAACTCGCTCGAATCACCCTCATCGCCCATTGAAATTGGTTGTTCAAGAAGCGAAAGCAAAAAATAAAATAAAAAACCCTACACCAAAAGAAGGACCCAAAGTAAATCAAAACCCCCCAAAATGGATCTCTGTGTGTGTGTGTGTGTGCAGGCACGCAGAAGGAAGGGATTGGTATTCTGGTATGAAAATTAATTTATATGCCAACGATTGTAGGAGAACAAAATCGATGGAAAATATTAAAAGAATAAAAGAAAGATACAAAATAAATCCAAAATTGAATTTCTTTTTACAAAAATAGACTCGGGACGAATTGAATTATTGAACGGATACAGATCTTCTGAGTGCCCAATGCGAGCGACTGCTTTTTTTCCCTTGCTATTTTATTTTATTTTTGTTTTATTTTTTGTTTTATTGAGAAAATTGAGATTCTGTACGGTTTGGTTCGCATATTCTTCGAGCCAAGTCATACTGTTTATGTAGTGTTAGTTCAGTTAGCAATCGGATTGATCGGACAGTTGGAATTAGCACTAAGCAAACGGCAAATAAAATCCAACCATGTGCATGTCTCATGTTTTTCTCCACTTTGGGTCAAGAAAAAGTCCACCTGGAAATTCGGAAGTTTTCACCATTAAAAAGTGGGATAACGATTGAGTTATTATCTATTACTATCCATTTATTATTATTTTTTAATTTTTTATTTTACATAATAATTAAAAAAATGATTATTAATAAAATTATATATTTTTTTAATTTTTTTTAATAATTAAAGAAGTTAAAAAATACTTTAAAAAATAAAAATTTTAAATATATTATAAATAATAAATAAATGTTAGGTCGTGCACTTAAAGCTAACGTGTTGAAAGATAAAAGCTGTAGCTTTCCGTGAAAGAAATTCTTGCTATACTCGAGTCAATGTGCTAACATATTATTTAGAAAAAATATTTACCTCAGCCTACTATTTATCACACACTCAACATACTTAGTTTATTGAGTTAAAAAAAAATTTGAATACATGATATATGAAGAGTGTAGACTGATATATAGAATTACTCTATTATTTATTGTATAATCTATGTTAAATATTAATTATTGTGGATCGAAATCCTTTTTAAAATAGATGACGATGGAAATATTTCACGTCAATCACATGTTGAGCGTATAAAAAATAGAATTGAAGGATAGATTTTTTTATTAAAAAATCACTAGAAGTTGTGGTGCATAAGATTCAAGTGCCTCCAATTTTGGTATGTTTGGTGGCATTTTTTTAAGAATATGGGTGTTGATGTCATATTTCGTATCTTGGACAATTCATCAGTTCATCTTGATGACCTACAAGATCTACTAAGATAAGGGCTCGAGATGATAAGGGACACATCCGATGCCTAAGTCAAAATAATTTTTTTGTGAGGAGGGCAATAAGAGAAAGTATTCAAGAGAGTGAGTACGTGCAAAGATCAAAGCTTTTGATCCTTTTACCTAAGCCCGGGACATGCCTATATACCTGATCGTGGTGGTCCCTGCTCACTGCTAGCAGATCGTGCAAAGGCGTACTGAGCGCTGCAGTCGTTGCCTTGTCGTATTGTACGTGGGTTGCTCTTTCTTTCCTTATTTGTCTCTTGTGGCAGGTGAGGAAGAGATGCGCACGCTGTTGCAGTTATAGGAGTGAGTGGACGTCATCCGGTTCTGACGTTGCATACTTGTTCCTCCGACCATTTAATGAGGCGTGCCTATTGTTCAATAGTGTGGGTTGTGGTTAGGGCGGGTGACGTGACTAATCACCATATCTAATGGGCTTTCGTGGACCCGGCCTGGCCCTCCTTCCTTCGTAACTTCTGTGCTGGGGCTATCCATTGTCGGCTTGGGCCCTAAGAGGAATGAACCTTACGATGCCCAAGGTCCAAAATAAACCCCCTCTCAATGAGAGTGTTAGATGTAGAAGTGAGGCGCCTACACGACATGTGTGAACAAACTCCAACAACGCAAAAGAAACAAATGTGAAAAAAATAAAGGTTGAATTAAGGGAAGAAACCAATCCTAGAAGAGGTCACGGTTTGGAGCGACATAGAAAATGCCATCAAGTGCATAAAACTCACATGTCGACTGTGACAGAACTAGGACGTCGGATGCTAGAGATATTAGGACATGGTGAAGGGGAAATGAAGTTCAATGGATCAATGGTGGTCGTTGTGTGTGTGGTAGATGGATGGGAAATGCTATTCAAAAAAGAAACTTGTATATATATACACACATCTATGCAAATTAAAAATATGAAAGGAAGGTGAATGAAGGCTACCTTAATTGGGTCGTTGTTGTGGTGACCCCAAGTGCCACCTCCACGGTGGCTGTCCTTTTTTATTATTGCTATCTGTTCTATTATTTTAATGTTTATGTTTTATTTTCAATATTGAGCAAGTGCATTTTAGACATTTCACTCTGAAAAATTATTTCCCCAGATTTATTTGGGAAGATGGATGTTGGGTGAAAAATTGAAGGAAATGAAGCAAGGCTCACAAGAGCAAGTCACAAACTAGGATTTGTTTTTGTTAGTTGACAACACTTACAACATAATCAGATCTAAATAATGTACAGAGAAAGTTATACTTTTCTTATTATATTTGAAGCCAAATCATAATTACATAAAAAGAAAGCACACAACCTGAAATTTAATGTATGCTCCCCCCACAAGCATAACTTGGTGCCACCCACAAAGAAGAAGAAGAAGAAGAAGAAGAAGAAGAAGAATTCTTATTGATGAAATATCAGGGGATGTGTTCGCACTTGCTCATGTGATTCAAAAGTGAATTTGCTTTTCTTTGTGCTCTATTTGTTCCGCTTGTTGCAATCTCTACCAAATGCTCATACACGCCATATTGGAGTGCAGCCAAGACCAAAGAAGAGTTATTTAAACCCAGCACAAGCAGAACTGATGTAGCACATTCCTTGTTTTTGGGGGTACCACTTCTAATAATTTCAACAAGAATTTCAATAAAAGACAGCTTTCCAATCTCATTCCGGCCCTCCGGATGCGACGTAAGGAGTAACAAGATCGAGAGGGCCTCATCAATCATACCCAAGTTCTTATCATCCTCAAGCAAATGTAGTAGTGGGGGTATAATACCTGCCTTAATGGCCCTGGACTTGTTAGCTTGGTTTAAAGACAAGTTAAATAGTGCAGTAGCAGCATCCTTTTTACCTCTGATTGTCCCATGCTGCAAAAGATCTACCAAGGGAGGGATTCCCTTCAATGTGCCCACCAGTTCTCTGTTCTCCTCAATGATGGACAAGCTAAATAAGGCTGCAGCAGAATTCTCCCTAGCCTTATCAGTTCCATTCTGCAGGATTTCAATTATAGCAGGAATAGCTCCTTCTCTTGCTATGAGTCTTTTGTTTGTTTCATCAATTGACAGGTTCAAAAGAGCTGTCACAGTGTGTTCTTGAATCTTGGAATCCGGATGGCATAGGAGCCGAACCAATGGAGGAATTCCACCACTGTCCGCGATAAAAATTCTGTTGTCGGGGTTATCTTTGGAGAGCATACGGATCTTCCCAATAGCCTCTCTTCGCACATCCAGCTGACAAGAGGATAGATTTTGGACCAGGAAGGAGATTTCCTTCATGAGTACAGTAGAAGACCCATGAGAGCCAAAATAAGGATCTTTCTTGGGCAGTTCAAAATTGTTCTTCTCACACCATTGCTGGATAAGGTTCTTGAGGGCGAAATTTGGTGCTAGTGACAAATGATTCAAAGTTTGTCCAGTCTTTGGGCAGGTCCGATTATTAGAATCCAGCCATTTACGGATGCTTTCTCTTTCAAATGTCTATCAAACACAGCAGGAAAAACTGTCAGTCCCCGAGCATGCATGCATGATAAGGGATTAAGTTTTTCATATACGTCAATGTCGGCATCTTACTGTGCAAAATGTGAATATTTCCATAAGAGTATCCTGTTCGGAACCAGGGGGAAGTTGATGCTACAACCAGGTTTGATAACATATAGATAGGGAGGGACTATCACTGGAACTGACTTTTTTGGTTTTTTGACAGAATATTTGTACAATTCCATTCAAACATGTCTCGCTGCCTCCTAAAGGATAGAAGATGCTGGATGTGTTCATAAAGGGTAAAGTTTTATTGAAATAGAACAGTATAACGCATCCTCGACATGATGTATGACTTAAGAGTAAGAATTAGAACAATAAAAACTGATGTATTGATGCAAAACAGTTCCTTCTACTTGTGATAAACCATGCTGGAGACTCGTACCCTAGACCTACTAGAACAAACCGATCCACTATGCATATGAACTATTACATTTATCTCCGAAACTAAAATGTTGGGCCCAAAATAAAGGAGAATTGCTCGGTAGTTTTATAAAGAAGTCTCTCTTTATATATTACAAAGGCAGAAAAACTATTCTAATATATCTTATGTATGTAATTGAAAAGTAATATCGAGGCCACAATACCTGTCCAGTTGCCACAATAACTGGATCCGTCATGATCTCTAGTGTAATTGGACAGAGGAATTCATGAGGGATTGATGAGGACTCGCACCTCTGCAAACTTTTAGAGGAAACAGGACCATCAAATGCAATTTTCTCTTCAATTCCTGTGATTTGTTTAAATTTTCTCAAAAGATCTATGATTTGCTGGATGTTCTCAGCATTGTGCCCGCCTCTTCCTTTAACAAGTTTTCTAACAGCCAGTGTCTCCTCATTCAAGTCTGTAACAGTATGTAGTTCCAACTTGATTGCCAGTCTTTCCAGTATGGCACTGTCTGCATTCCTGTCATCGTTTTTAGAGAATACGACCATCATATCCATTGCCAGTTCTATATCTTGTGTATCCGTTCTTCTTTTTGCTCTTTTAAGTTGCATCCGCATTAGCTCAACCTAAAGCAGATATGAGTAATGCAAAAATGATGAAAAAGGGAAATTTCCTAGGACAAAAAAAAAAAGCAACGGAAGAAGTTTAGGAGAGGTTTGGATCCAGAGATAAGTTGAGATGGTTTGTGAATAGTAGAATAAAAGTTGAATTATTTATTATATTTTGTGTGGAAATTTCGAAAAGTTAAATTGTTTATTATATTTTGTATGGAAATTTGAAAAAGTTGTAATGATGAGATGAGATGAGTTGAGGTGAGTTTTGAATCCAAACCTCTCCTAAGTACGTTTTCCCTACAAGGGAAATCAAAGGCCACCCTTTCTCCAAGACTTCTCAGTCATCCAATTCCAACCACAAAGTGTCCATTTGATGTTTAAGAAAAAATCGTATTGCTGTGTTCTAAAGCATTTTATCCAACCATCCTAATGAGCCAATCTGCAAACCATCATGAATTCCCTTTTGTTTATACAAATTGGTCTCTTTTCATGTAGTCAGCGTGATCTTTGGACACAATCAACAGACACTTTCTGAGGATAAATATTGCATCTCTCAGAGGACTTCAATGTGAGGACTTCAATTATCAATCCAGATTGAGTCCATTAAGTCAAGCGCACATACATATATATTGAGCAGTTTTCGTAGATAAGATGAGTTGAGATTAAAGTTAAAAATTGAATAAAATATTATTAGAATAGGTTTTTTTTAATATTATTTTTGTTTTGGGATTTGAAAAAATTGAATTGTTTATTTAATTTTTTGTGGGAATTTGATAAAGTTGTAATGATTAAATGAGATGAGTTCAGTTGAAATATGCTCGTTTGTTTTCGGAGATGAGATGAGATTAAAGTTAAAAAGTTGAATAAAATATTATTAGAGTATATTTTTTAATATTATTTTTGTTTTGGGATTTGAAAAAGTTAAATTGTTTATTTTATTTTGTATTAGAAGTTGGGAAAGTTGTAATAATTAGATGAGATGAGATGAGAGTTTTTTCAAAACAAACATCCACTAGTCACCGCACTGCAGAAATCTAACTCTTAAAACCAGTGGATCTAACGAAAATGAACTTCGGTAAAAGTAAAGGTGGCCCCAAAATACAATGAGGAAAAACATGAAGAAAAAGTAAACAAGTTGGCAGAGGAATTACTTGCTCTTTCACTTCAACCGAGATCCCGACCTCATCGTAAGGCAAACCATCCAGGGCTTGATTTAACTTGTCGTAAACAGCATGGAATCTGCTCATTACCGCCTCCCCTTCCAATGCCTAAAGATTCGATACGGCTACATGTAAATTACACTAGCTAAAAAACAAAAATGAGAAATAAAAAGAAAGGGAGGGTGAGTGAGTGAGAGACCAAATAAATCTTGCTTCCATAGTTGCAATGCTTCAGCAACTTCTTTGCTGCAAGAAGTGCTTTCCTCAAATCAGCCAAACAATTCAAAACCTCGCCGGAAACGGAAGTGCCGAGCTCCCTGAACTCCTCCAAAAGAGGCACCAACAGTTTCAATCTCCTAACCAAACTCAAGCATTCCTTCCTCTGCGTTTTTCTGTATCCCGCGTACGATCCCACGGTCTCGATCAATTCCATCGATTCCTTAACCACGTCGCTTTCATCTCCACCTTTAGATGAAACCGAAACATTCATCTGCCTCTCCATTACTTCCCCCACAAAGCCAAAAGTAAAAACTCACTAGCTTGCTAAAGCTGATCTTAAAAGGGTCGACTGGGAAGTTAACTCTAAAAAATCCCCCGGAAAAAAGCGGTTTTCCCGAGAAAACAAGATGGTGGGGTTAGCATTAAAAGAACATTGATGGAGGGTTTTGTCACATTCTGGGTTTCTAACCAAGTGAAGGGATTCAGTAATTAACTGTGCTTGGCGGGTTTTGTGGTTTGCTAAAAATAGCAAGGTATTTGAAAAGCAGTTGCTGCTGCATTGCGTTTTTCATGGGTCTGGGAGCTAGGCCGGGCGGGCGGGCTCACGCGGTTGTCTTTGACAAACACGGACGCGTCTTCACGTGCTGTCTCCTCTCTGTATCTGTCCTACATTGTGCTGTACCCTGTACCAATTGCCCCCCACAACCCTCTATTTCCTTTGTTCTTTATTTCTTAATTTTCACTCTTAAGTTAATTATCTAATCTTTTTATCTCTCCTCCTTAATTAGTGCCTAATCACTTTAATTTGTTTTCGGATAATGGGTCCCATTCTTTGTATCTTTGCTCTACTTTTTCTTTTAAAGCTTATTGGGAATGATTTTTAGGTACAGCAAATCTAAGCAGGAGCCTCTGCTTTTTCGTATCGAAATTGGTTCATCCCAGCTATCTTGTTGAGAAAGTTTGTCCACGATTTAAACTATTAGGTCAGTTTTTGAATTTATTTTTAATTTTTTTTAATTAAAATATTTTTTAAATGACAAGTATCTATGATAAGGAACTCATGTAAAATATTCCAATAATAATCTCTTTTTTTTTTGAAAAAAAATAAGGGTATAATTTTTCAAAACCTTTGATTTATCAAATTTTTAAGAAGATGATGTAAAGAACCTGATTTTACCAGTTTTAGATGGAAATTAAATTCTTAAATGATCATATAAATGTAAAAAAATAATTAGGAAAATGCCTAGACGTTCCACATGAATCAAAAGGTCATTACTTCGACAAGAAAGATGACTAATATATATGTATTGACTGACTAATGGAGTAATTCTACATACAACTGTGAAGTGCGTAAACGCCGCGTAATCGTTTTGAAAAATAGTGGGGTCTATTATTAAAAAGTTATTTTTTTTTAACGTGAGTCTCATGTTTTATTCAATTTTTTCAAAACGATTACGCGACGGTTGCACAATTCACGATTATAAATATATTTTCTCTTATGAAAATCAATAATCTATTTACATTTATTGGTATGCTAGTCAAACAATTTATGATGATTTTCAGAAATCATGCATGCGTAATTTGATAGATATAGTGCCTCCCTATATCTCTTAGCTCTTTCGATTGCAAGTAGGTTTATAAAAATTTGAACCAAGACTTTTCTTGTTATTCATTCTTATGATAGAGAATATAATATATGAAAAATAAATTCACGATGATAACAGGAAAATCTTTAACTATTATGCATATTTCATGCATACGATTCAAAACATTTTTTTATGAACAATTCGACCAACATAGATTTTACAATAAAAAGTGTTACAGTTGCAAAAAATCACGTAAAAATAAACTCGCAAACTAACATAATTTTATATGATATGTTAGATTTACTTTACAATAAAAATGACTTTATAATCTTTATGGCTTAAACATTTCTCATTTTACGAAACTCTTTGTATTTGGTCATCAATCAATTTTAACAACTCTCTTTATGAACTTAAACTTTTACTACAATAATAAGTTAAGAGTAATGTTAAATACAGTCGTAGAGTGGACAAGTGTCACGTAATCTTTTTAAAAAAGAATGTAATTTATTATTAAAAAAATTATTTTTTATTATGTAAATCTCATATTTACTCATTTTTTTAAAAAGAATTATGCTACACTTATATATTTTACGGCTGCAAATATCATTTCTTGTTAGTTAATCATAATACTGGACCAATTCTAAACTTAGATGCAATTTATAAGAAGAGCAATACTACTTAAATATGTTTGGAATTATTTTTATTATATGGATAAAAATATAAAATAATATATTTTTAATTAGATGTACGGGGTGTGGGACTTACTTTAGAATTTTTCTTACAAGAAACATATTCTTTGACGCGTGGCCTAGCCTTAATTATATATACATATCCATTTATACCTAAAGCTAGATTGACAAAGGGGTCTAAAATGCACCGTCCAAGCTGCATGCCGCATGGGGTGTGGCAATTGACTAGATATAGTCATTAATGCCTGACAACTAAGGTCAATTTGTACCAATGCATGCACCCACTAAATTTGGTGTTTCCCAATGTCCTCTCGACCCGTTAATTACGTTTTTGCCGTCCAAAGTGGAAAACATGCATGCAGAACCGGTCGCATTTCCATGATCACCCTCTCCCAACCATCCCAATGCCATAAAATAATAGGTAATACTAGAGAAAAGTTATTAAAATAAGAGTAATGCTAGATATAGTCATGGATTGTGTAAGTATTGTGCACTCCTTTAAAAAAAAAGTGAAATCCATTATTAAAAAATTAAAGTAATGTATATTTTATATTTATTGTGTGGCTGCTTCTAATTAATTGTTTCCAATACTAGGAGAGATGTGTGGTTTAGATGATGCCACATCATGTGTGTAAAATGGATGTTCCCACTAGTGACTTCTATCTATATTTATTCTAAAATAATATATAAATTTTAAGTGAAAGTATTGTATCATATATTTTTATTTAATTAATATATAATTTATTATTTTATTTTAATATTTTAAAAAATTTAAGATTTATCCCTATCTATTTCCATACATTTTTAGAAAATTTAAGGGGAGAGCTGTTTTAAACCGCTAATACACGTCAAAAAATCTACATCAAAGAGATACCAATTTCCCTGATAACAAGTCATCATTAATTATCAAGATAAATTAATATAGGATATGATAATTTTTTTTTAAAAAAAAATGAGTTTTATACATAAATTGTGCACCTCCAATAGTTTGAGATTAAAAAAAAAATATGCGTTATGGTATTATATATTACACTTTTATTATATTCTTATCATATTATATTGATATTTTACTATCTATCAATCATTGAATTATTTTTTAATGAAATATTTATAGAAAGCACCACGTTAATATGACAATATAGGAAAAAAAAAACATATATCATTTCCAAAAATCTATACTCTTAATTACCACTTTGGATAGAATACATTAATGGGATGCTATTATAGTTTTTAATGTTTCTCTTTTCCAATATATATTATATATCTATGTGATTCAAAAAAAAATTATGTATCTATGCATTTATTTATATACCATAACTTAATCTCACTCTCTTTTTTTTTAATCAAATTTAGGTCTCGTTTGAATAGTGAAAGTATTTAATCTCATCTCATTTCATCAATACAAAATTTTCAAATTCTCACACAAAATATAATAAACAATTCAACTTTTTCAAATCTCAAAATAATAATAATATTAAAATTTAATATTTTAATAATATTTTATTTAACTTTCAACTAAAATCATTTCATTTCATCTCATCTCGCTATCCAAACAACCTTTTAAAGTCAATTATCTTATTAAATGTTAATATATTTTAGGTCAAGAGTAATGCTAAATATAAGTTTCAAATAAATAAATTTCATACAAATTTTTTGTAAAAATATGAGTTTCATTAAAAAAGAAATTTTGTTGTACACTCTCTCATTATAGAGTCTATTTTTTTATCTACTGGAACTTGTAAAAATGATTTTTCTTTTAGGTCAATAATATTAAGCTGGCGTTATACTTGATGTCACGAGTAGCTCTATATTACATTTATTTTTTTAAAAAAATATATAAAAGGTACCACGTGGCAAAAGAGGTTTCCAGAAACCTTCCTGAACTCTCAGTGCCGTGGAGCGCACCATGACATAGATGGGCTTCAAAACTCAAGCCCATGCCCAACCCCACAGAAAAGACTCAAGAGATTTATATACGTTCGCTTTTTTTGGGCCATTGAAATATTTGAATCAAAGCAACGTGCCGCTAGAATAACCATTGCGACCTTTCGTTATTATTTAGATCGGACGGCCACTGTTTACTAGCCGTTAAACTTCAAAAAAAAAAAAAAAAAAGAAGAAGAAGGAGAAATAATCGTACGTGGCACGAAGCTCCGCTTCTCAGTTCCGCTTTCCATCATTCCATGTCGTTTCCTTTTATTCTCAGGAATACTCACTCGCACACGTACACAACCCTCTACTACTCTCTCTCTCCCTCACTCTCTCTTAAAGAGCTGAAAAACACAGGAAACTTCCTTCTTTAAGGTTGTTTGTTTATATTGTCAAAACCTTATGGTATTGTTCTTTTGATCTTCTTGTTCTTGTTTTTCTTCTTCTAGACCATGGGGTTTTCATGTTTTTCGAATTGGGGCATCTCATTCCATTGATTGCTTTAAGGGTGTGTGGAAATCGGGTTTATTGTTCTTGCGGGTTAATCTTGAACGTGATTAAAATGGGTGGATCAAAGGAGAACTATCCTTGTCTCATTAGGCCCTCAAGTTTTCAAGGTAAAGATCAAATGGTATTTCTACATTTCTTGTAATCTGGCTTGCTGCTTGGTCCCTCAAGTTTTAGTATGTTATTGGAATTCATATTTATAAGCTCTCATCTTTCTTTTTTTCCTTCCTAATTCAAAAGAAGGTCCAAGAATGGGGGATGCCAAGTTTCTGCAGGGAATGGGACACAATCATCGGCTGGCTCTAGGCGATATCGATCAGAATGTTGTTGGGGTTACCTTAAACCCTTTCGTGGTCAACGAAGCAGAATTCAAAGGGTATAAATCATATCAGATTAAATGTTTTGCCTGACATTAAGCTTCATCTTAGTTAACTTTGCTACACTATCTTTCTAGTTGATCTCACTGCAATACGTTAGGGAAAGACGTGATGTGCAGTAAGATCTCATCTATTTTAGCAGTAAACAAATTACTTGGTCAAGCACACACTTCTATTGAATTTCCCTTTTACATTTGATTTAATAATAAAAATAATAACTCATCGTTAGCATTGAACTGTTTTCCTTGATGTTGTATAGGAAGCTTGCAGCACAAATGGTCCAGGCTGTCCAGCAATGCCCTGGAGGACTTTGTGTATAATTCAAGAAGAATATGTTTAATTTCCTTTTGTTTTTGTTCTATTTAAACCAAACTGAATTGGTACTTATTAGAATGATTGTTCGGTCAGGAAGCTAAGAAACATACCTCGTTGGCTCCGAACCCTTGTAGTTTGGACGATACCACAATTATTGATGTGGAGGAGTTCGAGGATGCAAGTGATGGTGGAGTTCCGATGTTTGTGAAGCACACTGAAGACATGCTGGATGAAATTGATGGAATGGTATGTGCTCCTGTAATTCTAACGATTTCTCTGTTGAAATGGGTTTAGACATATATCTTTGGTTGGGCAGCATCACTAGATAACTTGCATTGAGTTTCCATAGGAAGAGATCGAAATGGAAGATGTGGAGGACCCAGTTATTGATGTCGATAGCAGCGATTTGAAAGATCCACTCGCAGTTGTTGAATACATAGATGACATAATTGCTTACTGCCGGAGAACTGAGGTAAGTTTTATCAGTTGAAACTCATATTTGTAGCGGGGGGTAGCGCTCATTCAGATTGTCTGTATCCGTTCAAGTTCAAATTGTGTAATCAATAATTAAATTCTGTTTGCATTGTTTACTACTATATATGTGATCTTCATAATAAAGGGTAGGTGGGTGTAGAGGAGGGGATCCCCCACCCTGTGCCTCCTTGCAACAGAGGGGGTGACATCAATCTGCTCCTCTCTTCAGATTAGCTAAAACTCTTGAATCTATTTTAGGCTTCTTAACTATATTCTCATGTGAATCTTGATGTACAATTATCATGTCTCTACAATGTGTATCTTTTATTAGGTTTAAGTTCTATTTATTGGTTGTAACCATGTCAATCACCCATGTTTATAAAGAAGTCCATCCTTGAGAAAGTTATTATCTGCTATGGGAATGTCATTAATCAGTTAACTTCATCCATCGTGTAACATTATCTATATCTCATTCACTTAATAACGATCATGCAGTATTCTAGCTGTGTTTCTCCAAATTACATGACCCACCAATTCGACATCAATGAGAAAATGAGGGCTATCCTTGTCGATTGGCTTATCGAGGTAAATTATTATGACCTTGATTTGTTTCTTTGAAGCTGGTTATAGAGGATGCACTCGGTCATCATGTGGAAATACCACGATTTGTGTTTTTTTTCCCAATAGAAGACTTGAAAAGCCTTTTCATTGCCATTACTAAAGATTTAAATTCCCTGCATGTATGGGATTGATATTTGTGTTCTTTGAAACTGCATGATATTAATTTCACCATATATGCTTTTGGAGATTAAATCATTTCCAGTGATAAGGCCACTTTGAGACATCTAAGCGATGCTGAAAAGTTTTGTTATTTATTTTTTCTAGAAGTCCGAACCTTCGGACATGACAGATGAGATTGATTGCATTAACAGGTTCACTACAAATTTGAGCTTATGGATGAGACATTATTCCTCACTGTGAACCTCATAGACAGATTTCTAGAGCGTCAAACAGTAATCAGAAAGAAGCTTCAATTGGTTGGACTGACAGCAATTTTATTAGCCTGCAAGTATGAGGAGGTTTCTGTCCCTCTTGTGGAGGATCTTGTTCTGTTATCAGATAAGGCATATACAAGGAAAGAAGTTATCGATATGGTAAATATCATATATCCCTCAATGGTTCTCACTACTACTTTCCTCCCTCTCACAGTTAAAAACTAACACTGTTTAATGATTTCCCTTGCCCATAGGAGAGATTAATGGTGAATAAATTACAATTCAATTTGTCGGTGCCCACCCCATATGTGTTCATGAGGAGATTCCTTAAGGCAGCCCAATCCAATAAAAAGGTCAATCATTGGATGTCAATGAATCATATGGATTTGAATTAGTTTTTTTGTTGTTGTCAAAATGATGTTGAAAAGTATGTTCCACTCATGAAATTGAATCAGCTGGAGCTCCTATCCTTCTTCATCATTGAATTATGTCTCGTGGAATATGAAATGCTCAAGTTTCCACCATCTTTGCTAGCTGCTGCAGCAATTTACACAGCTCAATGTAGTCTTTACTACTCCTTAAAGCAATGGAGTAGAACTAGCGAGTGGTATACTAGATACTCACAAGATCAGCTTCTGTGAGTTGTTTATATGCTTTGTTTTTTTTTTCCCGAACTTTCTTCGAGTTTGAACACATTGTCATCGAACTAACTATAATTTATTTACTAAAACAATCAATGATGTTCACTTTCAAAATGTGCCAACAGAGAATGCTCAAAACTGATGGTTACTTTCCATCAGAAGGCTGGAACTGGGAAACTCACTGGAGTGCATAGGAAGTACAGCACATGGAAGTTCGGCCACGTGGCAAAAGCTGAACCGGCACGCTTTCTCCTAGATCTTTGACACAGCTGAAAAAGAGATTGACAAAAAGTTTGTAATGTTGAGCTTTCAAGTGTGTGTAGCAACCGAGAGCAAAAGTTGCCCCGAGGAAGTCAACCGTGTTGGGTTTCTTTTGTTGTCAAACCATGTTGATGTCTATTTTTTTTTTTGTTTTTTTTGTTGGGGGTGGTTGAATGGAGCAAATTATGTTCCTTTTTGTCTTGATAATTTGTTTTCAAAATGGTTTTGTTGATGCTGGAAAAATCACACAACAGGCCGAAAAGAGAGAAATAGTCATTCCCGACTCACTGGGTCGACTTGGGCATTGATCAATGTTGTTTGGAGCCCCCGACAGTGTTCCGGTGCGACTGTTCAGTGTCAATGCGTACATCCATGGTGGTGAATAGAAAACAAGTGCAAAGAAAGTAAGAGTAAGGGACACAAATTTACGTGATTCAGCATGTTGCCTACGTCCACGAACATTTGGGGAGAAAAAATCCACTATAATATATCTATTTACAGTCTCTCATGACCTCTCATTTCTCACTGTATAAAGAAAGCTGGAGCTCTTCCTGCTGTAGACGATGTCTTCCTCGGGAGGTTGCTGAAGAAGAAAAAGATCCCATTTGGTCATCCGGTCCTTGCTTTTATCTCATTCTCTATTGCGCATGCCTCCCTGCCTTGATGTGATCGATCCCTTTGCATGTCTGTTAGCGGAGGTGAGGCCTGACCCTTGGCGTGTCTGAGCATCCCTTCTTTTCCCAACTCTTTCCTGACACATTTCTCTTACTCTCCTGACCCATGGTCCTCTCTTGTCTCTCACTCCCCTCCTCTCCATTTTGTCCTCTAGTATGATTTGGTGGGTTGTTCCTAGCCTTCAGTGGGCCCGGTGTTTTATTCTTCACAAATGCCCGCAATTCTTAAGGGCAACTTGTTTCAACAAGATTCTCAAGATCTTAAAATTTGGTTCTCCGTTCTCCACTCCACTTGTGTTAAGTGATAAATGCCTCCAGGGGTGAATTTAGGTGGGAGGTGTACTCGACTGCGTAAGATGCAAGCGTGAAGCTTGGATGTGGCGAGAGGTGTACTCGACCACGTATGATGCATAGTTTGGCGGTGCATCATTCGTATGTTTATCGTCATTGAAAAGTGTACGTTCGTTTGATGTTTTTGTTTTCAATTTACTACTAGTGTTGGAGTTTGTGTGAAGTAACCCACGCAAAGCAGTCAAAGGGCCCGTCAACCCATTGGATCCACCTTAGGCAATTGCCAAGCCCGTCGGCTTGTTCCTGAAGGTAACCCACGCTAGGCAGTTTTGGAACTCAGAGGCCCGTTAACTCTGAAGACTCGTTCCCAGAGGTAACCAGCTAGTAGCGGTTATGTATCGTGACAAGTCTAGAGACTCGGCTTGTAGCACGAAGATCGGCAAGTCAAGAGACTTGACTGGCTGTTGATGGGGCAGAGCTCGGAAGGCCCTGGCCCTAGCCAATGCATCGTGGCAAATCCAGAGACTTGGCTTGTAGTACGAAGGTCGACAAGTCAAGAGACTTGTGTCCGATTGGCTGTCGATGGGGCAGAGATCGGAAGGCCCTGACCCTAGTCAATGCATAGTGGCGAATCTAGAGACTCAACTTATAGCACGAAGTTCGGCAAGTTAAGGAACTTGTGTCCGACTGGCTGTCGATGGGGCATAGCTCAGAAGGCCTTGGCCCTAGCCAATGCATCGTGGCGAGTTCAATGACTCGGTTTTATTGGCGTGTGGGTACTGTGCCTGATTAGATGGGTTCCATGCAATGGAGATCCCGAGATGGTACAACCACGTGCAGTTCAGTCCTGAGCATATGAGATCCCTTGCAGACGAGCCTTGAGCGAAGGAGAGCCCGTGCGGTTCAATCCCCAGCGGAGGAGAGCCCACTGTCTGGTGGCGAGCTGAGTGCCTTCCATGGTGGTCGGTTGAGAGAGCCCAGAGTAGAGGAAAACCTCGAGCAGAGGAGAGCCCCAAGCAGAGGAGAGCCTCGAGCAGAGGATAGCCTGTGCACTTGAGTTTCGAGCAGAGGAGTAGAGGAGATCTCGTGCAGTTGAGAGCCTATGCACTTGAGTTTTGAACCATGCAAGTAAGGGCTGTGTCCGAGCCCTGCAAGTGGGCACTGTCCGAGCCTAGCAAGTGGGCACTATCCGAGCCCAGCAAGTGGGCATTGTCCAAGCCCCATGTATGAGAGGACTGTGCCTGAGCCTTGTAAGTGGGCACTGTCCGAGCCCCATGTATGAGAGGATTGTGCCTGAGCCTTGTAAGTGGGCACTATCTGAGCCTAGTTAGTGGTGCCTGAGTCCCATGCAAGTGAGTGAGGGGCTGCTCCGAGCCCATGCCTGCCCATCGGTCTGTGCAAGATGATTCTCCTAGCTAGAGTCCAAGCCCTGTGTCAAGTGTGTCCGAGTCCCGTGCGGTTGAGGGCTCGGTGTATGTGGAGAGCCCGTGTGTGAGATCCTTAAATTTTTATGTGTTTTTAATTCCTTATATTTTATTTAAATGTGTTTAAGTTTTATTAATACAATTTTATTAATTTATTTTACTTTGTAATTTATTTTGATGGGCTCTGTGTGTGTGTGTTTTGTTTGGGCTATGTGTGTTCTGATTTGCCCAACCTGTGTGATTTGGAAGAGCCTAGCCTGTGTAAGTAGGTAACTCAACCCTTTTAAGTGCTAAACGGCGCCGTTTGGAGAAAAACCCCTTGGGGTTTCATCTCTTCCTCTTGCGTCGTCCCTATCTTTTCTTCTCCTTTTTTCTTCCTTCTCTCTTCTTCCAACTTCTTCATGATCCAGTTGCTGCTGTTGCCACCACCTCCTTTCCTCCACCTCATGGCAGCTTCGTGTCATTCGGTAGTGGCTCCGAAGACTCGCTGTCAAGCTGTCGCTCCGCACGGCCACCATCTTCCACCCCCTTTTTCCACTTTCTTTTCCGTGTCGTTTGGCAATGAACTCCGAAGAGTTGTTGTCCAGCTGCCGTGCCACACGTCCGTGCCTCATCCTTTCTCTCTTCCACGGCTTGCCCTGCCGTTTTTCTCTTCTTCTACCCGTGAGACACGCAGCCTCACAAACCGTTGTGCTTAACCTATAAATAGGCCACAGGTTCCTCAATTAAATCTTTTGAGTTCCTCCTCCTCTTTCTCTCATATAAGCTGTTTGCATCTCTAGGTGTTTAGTTTATTATTCTGTGATTTTTGTTGGTGAGTTCGAGAGTTGTGAAGTTGTTGCTGTGTTCTATTTTGTCCCTAAAAGTTGTGAGCTTCTGTTGGTTTTTGGTGAATTTTTGGTACTTGTGAGTTGCTTGTTCCTTTTGCACCTAACCCGCAATTTTTCCTTGAGAGAAAACCTACCAAAAAACTGTTGTTGTTTTGCCCTTGAATCACTGTTGCCGCCACCTTTGGCAACACCTCCACTCGCGCGATCTTCTAGAAATTTTCCAATCTTCATGTATGTAAATTTCCAACGTGACCCATGAGTTTTAAATTGACATTATAATTGGCATTTATTTGTAAACTATTAGTTTGTTGGAATTGGGCATTGGGCCGTTGAAGTGTTGGGTATTAATTGCAGTTGAGGTTGGTTTTGGGCCTTAGGCCGGATTGGAGGATGGGATTACGCGTGTAGTTGATCGTGAAATTGTATATTTGTAATTGTTGAGATTTTATGTAAATGAGTTATTTACCATGTCATCCAAATTATGTTGTAATGCATAATTATTGTTTTTAATAAATTGTGCTATGAAGTCACGTTGTCTGTTTGAAAATAAGACTGATTATGTGAGTGCGTGTATATCATGACCCCAAGCCGAGATGGGGCATTATCTCGGTGGAGCTCCTCTGGTCACTCGGGAGCGTAACAGACTGACGTGATGTCCCCTGAGTTGTCACAGGGTGACGACGGGAACGGACAAGACGGTAACGCTCTGGTACCGATTTCGTGGCCTTTTACTGGCAGGGTTAGAGGATGTTTGGCCATGTACGCACCAGGCGTGGAACTGAGCATCGCTCGTTACGAAATCTCATGCACAGACGTTACCCGTGGTGTGACGATGAGAGCCAGGATATGCGGACGGTCTATAGGGGAGACCGTGATGCATGCATAATAAAATAATGGTTATGACTGGGCCAAATGAGATTTTTGGAATGAGTGATTAAAAGTGTATTTTTAGAAAAAATGAATGTGGTTTTATTTCCTTCATATTTGACCATATGTAAACGTGTGATTATATTAATGAATGTGTTTTAAATCTCTTAGATGTTTTGTTTTGGTTAATTACTTATTGAGATGTCATAATCTCATTATGGTGTATTACCATACAGTTCCGTCTTATGGTACCGTAGATTCTGACGCATAGCCCGAGTATGAATCCGAGGGACCGGCTCTGCCAAAGGCATGGCTTGCTGATATGTTGATCAGCGTTATGGGATTTGTTTCCCTTATGTTATTTATTTTCTTTAAATTATCTGTCGGATGACTGTATAAATTTTGTAAAGATATTTTACTATTTTTGAACAATTCTGGTACTTGATAAAGAATGACCTTTTTATTTCTCCGTTGTGAATATTATATTGTACACTTATTGTATGTTGTACACACTCTGAGCACTGGTCGTTGGGGTGCGTGATCTGTGTGGTCATCATCCTGGTGTCATGAACTCCACAAAAATAACACGTGGGGGTCGAGGGCACCACACCGTGCGGTTGAGGTCTTTCTTGGTACAGGTGGAGTGCCCGTCGTGGGGTGGCCGTGGAGGGCCTCTTGAGCCTCTTAGGTGCACTGTGCTCAGTCCCCAGTGGCGAGGATGAGCCGGTGCGAGACAGAAACTGTCGGGCAGCCACCACATGGCCCGCCAGCAGGCTCGCTGGACCCGCGGTTGCTCTCCGCATGCCTCAACTCTCGTGCCGCTGCAAGCACGACACAACACCATGCTTGGCATGCTCCCCGTTAACGGGAGATGTTAGGTCGGGAATAGAAACCTTCTACAGCCCAAGTGGTGGCCGCCTGAGGATCAGACAGGCTCACGGTTGTTCGCCGTGAGCCTTTCGGTTGTGTTGGGCAACGTCTAGCCGCTGCCCATCGTGCATGATGTGCATGGACTTCGTGGCCACTGCAGCCACGATAGAGAATGCTGGTGGCTCAAGTCGTGGTTGTCGGCAGAGACTCTCGGGTGCACTTGTTTAGGGGCACCATGGTCTGTTTTCGGCGACGGGGGTGGCCCGGTCGGAGGCAGAACCACCCACGACCCAAGTGGTGGCCGCCGGTAGGTTCCCAAGCTAGCGGCGGCGTGTCGCAAGCCGTCCGCCTTCACCACGTCATGTACTGATCTGTGCATGGCACTTTGTATGCCATGCACAATTGGGACATGCATGGGTAGTTGCCTATGCACGTGTCTTGCAATGTACTTGTAAGTGTATGGATACTGTGTACTTAAGTACACAGTGTTCGACTTCCTATTTGTGTCCGTGCACTGCGTATTTGAAATGCAAGAGTTGGTGTGCATGTACAGCTCAAGTGTCCTAGGAGTTTGGATTCCCGAGCTTACGTACTGACGGTAATATTTTTCATAAAAATAAAAGTCGAGAGTTCAAGAACACTTATCTGGGAGAATTCTCTCTGTCAGCTCGGCGAGCACTTAGCGCACTGGAAAATCGTCATTCTCCCCACCTCCAACTTAGAAAGTGAAATGAATCCCACGGACAACGCTATTGTTGATGCTGGAAAAATTGCATAACAGGTTGGAATGAGAGAAATAGTCATTCTTGGCCCACTAGGTTGACTTGGGCTTTGATCGGTGTTGTTTGGAGCCCTTGGTAGTGTTTCGGTGCAGTTATACGGTGTCAATGCATACATCCATAACAGTGAATGGAAAATAGGTGTAGAAAAAATAAGAGTAAGGGACACAGATTTACGTGGTTCGACATGTTGCCTACGTCCACGTGCGTTTGAGGAGAAAAAATTCACTATAATATACTTGTTTACTGTCTCTCATGACATCTCGTTTCTTATTGTACAAAGAAAGCTGGAGCTCTTCCTGCTGGAGGCAATGTCTTCCTTGGGAGGTTGCTGAAGAAGAAGAAGAAGATCCCATTTGGTCATTCGGTCCCTTGCTTTTATCTCATTCTTTATTGCGCGTGCTTGCCTGCCTTGATGTGACCAATCCCTTTGCATGTCTGTCAGCGGAGGTGAGGCCCGACTTTTGGCATGTCTAAGCATCCCTTATTTTCCCTACTCTTTCCTGACACCCTTTTCTTACTCTCCTGACGCATGGTCCTCTCTTGTCTCCCACTCCCCTCCTCTCCATTTTGTTCTCTAATGTGACTTAGGCTGGCCTAGTCTTAAGCAGGCCCGGTGTTTTATCCTTCACAAGTTTGCTTCAATGTTTGTCAAGATCCAATTACCTCATGGTGGTATTATGATCTGTTTCCCGTTGAGTCTGAATATCCATGAAAGTCATTTCTATGTGCCATTGCATAATGGATGGATGGAGAAGTAAAATTCCTCTGGTTGAACCCAGGTTGCTGTCAAGGGATCCATTGGCATAGAAATTGATAACTGAAATAATTTCGTAAAGAAGAAGCACAAGTTAGAGGTTTGGTGACATCTTACTTGGAATTTTACCATGCAAAAACCTCTATTATTTTATCAGTGAGCTTTTCCATAAAAATATATATATATATAAAAAAAAAAACAGATACAGATAGATCCAATCTAAAATAGTAAAATGCAAGAACAAGAAGTGAAAGTCGTCCAGTTTAAACACAGATTCATGGGAAAACAAAATCATTTTTTCAGACACAATTGCAATAGGCATCTGTACATCTAAACGGGCAAATGGCCATTGGGCATTGGGCGGATGAAACGACGTCGTTGGTATATTGCAAGATATAGTGAAAAAACGACGCTGTTCTGTACTGTTCTTTTACTTTTTTTCAATTATCGAGCACAGAGAGAGAGAGAGAGAGAGAGAGAGAGATGGAGAACACGGCGATCCTGAGGGAGTGGTTCGAGAGAGTGGACTCGGAGAAAACTGGAAGCATCACTGCTCCTCTGCTTAAGGTTCTTTTTCTTCTTCTTCTTCTTCGTCGTAGCAATCTGTACTACTAATTGATCTGAATTTTAATTGAAACGATCACTTTTCCCCATGACCAGAGAGCTCTCGCTGTTGGGAACCTCGAATTCCCTCTCTCTGTCGTTCAGCAGATGATCAGGTCTTTATTTCATCATCTCTTTGTCATTCTCATATCCCGAATATAATAAATTGAACTTGTATGACGCTTGTTGCAGGATGTACGATTTTGATAGGAACGGCACCATGAGCTTCGATGGTGAGCGGATTTTTAGTTTCTTTATCGATTCCATATTTTCGGTGATTTTCCTCACTTATATTTACTTTGGTGCTTGCTTAAACTTGATTGTCTTTCTAATTTTGGTTTAAATTTGTCTTTTTTCTCAGAATTCGTTGCGCTCAACAAGTTCCTTCTCAAGGTGTTCGACCTTTCCATGAAATCACTCCACCTTTTTTTAAATTTGTAATGAAAACTTTAGTATTAATGGCCAACACTAGCTATAAGTCTCAACGGCACGTAATTGATTACCATTTTCAATGGCCACTCGCTTTATACTGCTGATTCCTTTGCTTTGCAGGTTCAACAAGCTTTCTCTGACCTAGAGAGGTGATTTTCTTGCTTTCTGTTTCAGAAGCTTATTTGGTTACATGTGATTGTAATGTGAAGTAACATAACCTTAGTATTGTCTTTTGCCATATCGGGTCATTTTTTGCAGAGCTCGCGGATACATCGTTCCGGATGAAGTGTACGAGGTATTTTTTTTGTTGTAGATGTATACCCCCGTTTTTTATTTTTTATTAATGTACGTGGTCCCCTTGTATCTATTTTTTAAACTATTAATGAGAAACCTTGTGATTCCCCTCCTCTTTTTTGCCCAAATATGTTTTTTCCTCAACTGCTGAGGTATTGGTTGCAGGCGTTGGTGAAGATTGGTTTCTCATTGGACACTCCTGCTTTTTACACAGTTTGCGAGGTATGGCTTATACCTTGATAAACAAGACTAGAAACTTTTGTTATGAAAAATTATGTGTAGAACTCTTTCAGGGTTTGATTAAGAGTCTTGTTTTTTCTGCTCTCTGTTCGCCACTGTTGTTCAAGTACATGTTTGAAAATTTTTATCTGTTTAATGACATAAATTTTACGCTTGATCCAAGTGTTCAACTGGTTTGATCATGTTGAGAATGCTTATAAGTTTTTTTCTTGATTGCTCAGAGCTTTGATCAAAAGAAGAATGGGAGATTTCGGCTGGATGACTTCATATCTCTTTGTATATTTTTACAGTCTGCTCGGTAAGTATCCATTATATTCCAGAAAACTGCATGTTTGATGTTACACCTTTTATACTTTGGGTAATATGAGCAATAATGTAAGGTAATGGTGCCATTAATGGTGCAGTGGGTGTACATGGTCACCATGGGATGATTTTGGTCTTAAGTTTGATTGGGCTCATTTTAGTCTTGTAGCTTAGTTCTACCAAATGGTCCACAGTAGCACAGTAAACTCATTTTCCATTAGAGGCGATTCACTCGAAGTGAGACCCATTGAGTCTAGAGTGAATAATACTTCTAAATCGAACCAGGAATTCTAATCTTTAAATATTATTATTCTCATTGTGGTTATGCTCTAATTTTGTTTCCTGCAGGAATTTATTCAATTCATTTGATACAGCAAAGCAAGGCAGGGTGACTCTTGATCTCAACCAGTTTGTCTACTGCAGTGAGTACTCTGATTCTCCCTAAGAAAAACTAAAAGGCTTATGGTTTAAAGTTAACTTTAAGTGTATTGCAACCTTTCATGGCATTTTTTCTTCTGGACCACTTCAGATCTTTGAGGCAATCAAACAAATATAATTTCAGTGCCCAAAATGCTATCCTTTTAAACTTTTTACCTAAATATGTCTGCCATTTTCGTTGTAAAAACAGCGATCTTGTGGTGAGGGAGGCTGGTTAACTTGGGGCTCCACATTCCCATGGATCCCATCCAAGATCCGCTTGATTTTGAAATACTTTTGATCTTTGTAATTAATGTAGTCCACAGAGGGCACTCTCCCCAACCGTCAAAGAGTTCAAACCACCGATTTTAAGGGTGCCAGTTTTGTCAAACATCTGTTGTCAAGTACCATATTTTAACAAGTTAATGCATTCTTTTCTTGTTCAGCTGCGAATTGTAGAATATGAATTCAACTTCAGAGTACCAGGCAAAGGTGACCAGATGCTGTACAATGTGTTTGTACATTTTGTCGGATGTTCATGAATATATTTCATTTTTCCTGGAATTGAGTAGATTGTTTTATATGTGGTTCATACTGAAAAATGCTTATTTGAATAATGTTACCGTAATATTTTAGATGGTGAAATTATTTTCTGTATGTGTCATGAACATATACAAGGCCAACCTGGAGCTTTGTCTTTCTCAAACCGATGTGTCTTGAAAAGCCAATCTTCAATGACAATTCAGGTTGTTTTGAGTTCGTTGACCCTGAATACCCGAATACCCGAAGCACAAAAAGAGAAAACAGATTTTTCTTTGCAACCTTTTGGGTCGATGATTGCTATAAGAAGAGTGCTCTTGCAATCTTCATAATTTGTGATTTAGCATTAATGTCAAGTGGGCATTGGTTTCTAATCTTCAATTTTCTTTTATGCTCCATATATGGTAATGGTATATCATCAGTATGTCCTGATTTTTGGCGTTTGTTCTCTCACGACTTTAACATTAGTCTTTTCTGTAATAACACCATGACCAAGAGTAAACTGAGTTTTTCCTTTCCCTTACTTAAAACATGGCAAAAACTCATCCAAAACATCATACGTTTCTCACAAGAGTAAATTAGAATTTCGTCCTTAATTTTTGTACGGTCAGTGCAGAATTGGTTTCTCGTATTAACCAAAACAACAGTTTGTCTGCTCCACCCTTTTTTTTTTTTTTTTTTTTTTGTTATTTTTACACCAAAGCTATCAGACTCAAATTAATTTTCAAATAATATCCATTCGGTTTTATAATCTGCTTCTAAATTTACAAAACTGAAATTCTTTTTCACGTACACAAATCTAAAAAGAATAAAGATATCAAAATTAGTTGGTTCTGTCCTAAAGCAATTGAACATGATCCCTAGATCTTCAGGCATGTGTACTTGACCTAAATAAATCACGTACTCCGAGAAAGTACCATCACAAGGCAATGTGATGCCGATGGGTTCATTGCTAGGCAGTCCAAACTCCTCGGACACTTTCAAGAGCTCCCCGAAGATCATTTTGCTGACATATTCCAAGGGAACCACAAACCGTTTGTTGTCATCGGTGTATACAACAAAATGGCCTTTACTGGCCACTGAAGATTGCAAACCCACATCACTTTGTATAGATGAAATCCTCTAAGGCTTATTAGCAGACATCCTCTGCCACTTCTTTGCCAATACGATGAGCCTTGTGGGGTTTAGAATGAGGGTTCTTAACAAGCAATAAGTAGGAAAGAGCTCTAGAGGTGCGATATTTCAGATGCTGGATCTTGTGTTCTGTATAAAGGTATATATTCACAATGCTAGACAGCACCAAACACTGCTGTCATCTTTTGTGTTAGGCTGATGGCCATGTGATTATCAAACCAAACCGATGGTTGGGATTAGGGGTGTAAACCGGTCGGTCTGGCCGGTTCGGTCCGGACCGGACCGACCAAATGCATGGTCGGTTTCGGTCCAGTGAGTAGGAGAATTTCGGTATTCGGTCCGGTCCCGGGGTGGAGATTTCTCGGACCAGACCGGACCGGACCAAACGAATAAAAATAAATAAAATATTATATATATTATTTATATAATAATTGTACAATTAATAATATAAAATTTTAAATATATTATTAATACTTGTTAATATTTTATAAATTAACAATATTTTATATATATCTTCATCTAACCTATCACTATTAACAATATAAAATTTTAAATATGTTATTGACACTTGTTAATATTTTATGAATTAACTAATATATAATATCAATTAGTTAATTATATAGTACGTAATTATATAAATTAATAATGTAATTTTCATTTAATTTATTATCATTAACCATATAAAATATTTTTTTTATTGAGTTTGTTACATAATTCATATTAATAAGTCACTTAATTTAATTTAGTATTTTAAATAAAAAATTTTTATTAGTTGATTTTAAAAAAAAAATGCCAGACCGAATGGACCGACCGGACCAGACCGGACCGACCGGTTTACACCCCTAGTTGGGATATTGGGCATGGCATGTCTGTTCTCTGTTCGGCCATCAACAACACTTCAGGGTTGGCCATTGATGTTTCTTGTTATTTAATTTTCTGTTTCAATTTTCTATCTTTTTACTGCCCCTGTTTCTTGCACCTAAGAAGGTCCTTAATTTAGGACTGGAGTGTCGAGAAGTCCATATTCCTGACTTGGGAATGGGTCATCCAGAAGCCCAATAGACCTTTCGTTTGAGCCCGAGCCCAAAATAAATCCCTTGAAAACTTCGAATTAGCTCCAAAAATGTGAACCTCTCAAAAGCGGCTTATCACCTCCATATACACCAACGTATATAAACTATAAACCACCCTTTTGAAAATCAAGACAAGCCACCGGGAGACTCAACCATGGAGACCCTGAAGCTCCCACACTCTCTACACTGCGGCCATGGAGGCAAAAAGGCTCTCTTCCCATTCCCCTCTTCGAGCTTGTCTCCCAGATCACCCTTTCCAATCTGCCCGAACCGCAAATTTGCGCTTTCCACTGGTACTTTCTTTCAAAACTCTACCTTTTGTTTTTTTCCGGTTCTCTCGTTAGAAACCGTTCCAGCATAGCTTTTTAAGTGTAATTACCGAAGCTGAAGGTTTGAGAGCTTCCCAAATTTCCTGCTCGTCAGGGATAGCACATAGAAGACTATTGTCCTCCTCCGTGATTACTGGTGTAATTTTCCCCCGGAGGGCCTGTGGAAATTGGGGGTTCGTAGAGGAGTTTATCTGTTTAAAGTACTCAACCATATATATTATTCTCAATATCCTCTCTTGAATTCAGCCAAACGCCGTCTCTGGTTTTTAGAAATTCAATGGTATAAAATTTCTTTTACCCACTATACTGAGAAGTAGAAGACTATAAATTCATAAAAACCCAGACTCATAGATTGGTGAAAGAATGAAAACCCAAAAAGAATCTGAAAGAGAGACTGAATAAAAGTTTAATATATTTTTGGACACTATATTACTGCTTTTTGGAAGTTATTGTCATTCAAGAAGTCTAATAAAAGACAGAAATGAAGTTTTTAAAATGATTACACTTGTTTGTTGGACTTTTGAGATATGGAGTACGGTTCTTTATGTTGTGCTCGTGTTTTTGATATATGATCAATTTCTAATATTTCGGAAGAATTTTTTTAATTTTTTCGGATCACATTAGATAGGTAAAGCCATCCTTGGAAAGAAATAAAATGCATTTGGTCAAAATGGAGTTTCCTTTATCTCTTAATTGATTTCAACATATCATCATTTTAATGAAATATTCTTTATTACGGGACCTTAATGAGACAATTTTATTCCGGAGGGAATTACACAAGCACTTTAATTGCTTGCCTTTTAAGCTGGTCCTAATTTATTAACAATCTACTTTTATACTATAATTATCTCCCTTGAATAATTATTCTGTTGTGGCACTTTATAATAGATTGATGTGCTTTCAAAGCATTGTACTAGGTTCTTAGGGTTGATGCATGAGTTTTCTGAATATTGATCTTTGGGATTATGCAGGTCTTTTTACGAGAACCATTACCACGGTTTCTCCTAATATTTTCCTGCGCGGTCATCGTGATCTAAAAAAAGCACAACATGTGCATTTTAGCAAAACCAGTACATCAGGTTGCTGTATTTAGGTGTATAAGTTTTTTATTACAAGCTTATAAATTTTCCTTCAGCTTCTGTCATCAAGGGATATGAAATTTACTGCATGAGTTTTCAGCATCTATGCAGACCATGACTGAGGAACTGATGGAAGATACATCAAAGGATGACCCTGTAAGTGGGGATTCTATTCGCCGTCGGTTTCTTAATTTTTATGCTTCCCGTGGTCACAAGGTTCTTCCAAGTGCTTCTTTGGTACCAGATGATCCAACAGTTCTACTGACAATTGCAGGAATGCTTCAATTCAAGCCTATATTCCTTGGAAAGGTATAACAAAACTTCTTGTTAAACAAATGTCAGGTTCCTAGAATATTGTCATTGAACTTTAAAAAAAAATGTCTTTTTTAGAAGGTAACTCTCAGAATCAAATGGTCTAATTAGTATGAAAGACTCTTGAAGAGATGTTTATTATATTTTTTCTGATGGTGTTAACATATCCTGTTCAGGTTCCCAGACAGGTACCTTGTGCGACAACTGCGCAAAGATGCATACGTACCAACGATGTGGAGAATGTAGGTCGAACAGCTCGGCATCACACATTTTTTGAGATGCTTGGAAACTTCAGTTTTGGAGATTACTTCAAGAAGGAAGCAATTAGATGGGCATGGGAGCTGTCGACCATGGAGTATGCATGAATTATTTTGCTGCTAATGGGTCATTAACTTATATTTATACGTTTGTAGAAGAAATAGTTATATATATTGTGCTCTTTTCTTGATGAATGATTTCTTGTTATTGCACTGAAGGCTTCATTGCTAGTTAGTATATTATCCAGGCTGCTTGTGCAAGCGAGTTTATGTGTGTATGCAAGCAAAAATTTCATATGTTACGAATGAAGCGAGGGCAATATTGATGTTCTATGACAGGGACATCTGAGTCTCAACCAAAAATCGATTCCTCATAAGGCGAATGCCCTCTAAGGACAGAAGTGTTGTGTTTCTTTTTCAAGGATATAAGCAATTTCTTTCTAAGATTCAATATGTTGATATTTGTATTTGAGTGAGTGTGTTCTGGATATTTTTTTTTTTTTTTATATCTATCAAAACAAAAAAACAAAAATGAACAGTTAGTATATTGTTTCAGCATATTTTATTTTGCTAGGTAAGAAACTTATTAACTGACCACATACTTAATTTTCCTACAGATTTGGACTGCCAGCTGAGAGACTATGGATCAGTATTTATGAAGATGATGAAGAAGCTTTTACAATTTGGCATGATGAGGTCAGTCAAACAGAGTTCATAATTAGTTATATGTTAAACTTTATGTATGACTATTTTGCATTTGGAACTACATATACTCTTCCATGTTTGTGGGACTGCATCTGGTTTTTAATTTTTATTTTTTTATTATTGTTATTTGTCTTTTATTTTTTAGTCATGGACTTGTATACTGGAGTTTATGACTTTTCACATAAATATCAGCATATCGGTATAAATTTTAGTTCTGGACTTGCATCCTGGAGTTTATGATCATCATCATAATTATTACTTGTGTGAACTTATTGCCTGTATGTTTCTGTTTCCCATAAATCACATCATAACCTGGAAAAGAAAAATTGTAACCAGGTGCTATTATGGTTATGTACACTCTATAACCAAGGCTTTTGCTTCAGGTGGGGGTTCCTGTGGAGCGTATAAAGAGGATGGGTGAAGACGACAACTTTTGGACTAGTGGAGTTACTGGTCCCTGTGGTCCCTGCTCAGAGATTTATTATGATTTCCATCCTGAGAGGGGAATTTTAGACACTGTATGTATTGTATGAGTTCAAGTGACCATTGTTCATTTCCTAGGCTCTTCATCTTTGTTTGAAGGTGCAAACTGATGATTAGTTTATGCTGGTGCTTTTTTGTTTCTTTTACATTATTTTATGAATGGTATACAGGATCTTGGAGATGATACTAGGTTCATAGAGTTTTACAATCTGGTTTTCATGCAATACAACAAAACAGAGGATGGTACTCTTGAACCCTTAAAACAGAAGAATATAGACACTGGGCTTGGTCTAGAGCGTATGGCTCGTATCCTCCAGAAGGTATTTGTTGATTTGCCACAATACAGAAATAATGAAATGAACATTCTTTCTTTCTTTCCTTTTTTACCATTGGGAGAGGAAATTGAATTATTGGAACATGGATAGCAAACCAAGCATGATATTCTATGCTTCAAAACTTCTAATTACTTAAATCATATTTCGCATGCAGGTTCCAAACAACTATGAGACTGACTTGATTTATCCCATTATAGAGAAGGCCTCAGAGTTGGCCAATGTGTCATATATTCTTGCTGATGATCATACCAAGATGAACCTTAAAGTACACCATCTTTTATAAAGCTGAAAATACTTTTAAGTTTCTGTTTCAACATATATTTTCTCTTTCATAATAAATGTGCATGACTCCTCTATTAATTTAGTTATTATTTTCATTATCAGATTATAGGAGATCATGTGCGTGCAATTGTATATCTCATATCAGATGGAGTGTTCCCCTCAAACATTGGGAGAGGTTATGTAGTTCGGCGGCTTATTAGAAGGGCTGTCCGTACTGGCAGGTTGCTTGATATAAAGGGGGACGGTAGGGGTAATGTAGAAGGAGCATTTTTGCCAATAGTTGCAGAAAAAGTAATAGAATTAAGCACTCATATTGATGTGGATGTAAGGGACAGAGCATCACGAATTCTCGAGGAGTTGAAAAGGGAAGAACTTCGGTTTGTACAAACATTGGAGAGAGGAGAAAAATTGCTGGAAGAAATGCTAGCTGATGCATTCTTACATGCAAAAGAAAATGGAACTGCACCTTGTTTGTCCGGCAAAGATGCTTTTCTTTTGTATGACACATATGGGTTTCCTGTAGAGATAACAAAAGAAGTGGCTGAAGAACGTGGTGCAAGTGTAGATGTGAATGGTTTTGATGTTGAAATGGAGAGCCAAAGACGTCAATCTCAGGCTGCACACAGTGCTGTTAAACTTGCAGTTGGAAATGGTGCAGATATTACGGAAGATGTACCTGACACTGAGTTTCTTGGATATGACACCCTTTATGCTAGAGCATTAGTGGAGAGCCTTCTGGTGAATGGGAACCCAGTGATACAGGTTTCAGAAGGAAGTGAAGTAGAAGTTCTGCTGAACAGAACACCATTTTATGCAGAATCAGGTGGTCAAATTGCAGATCATGGCTTTCTATATTTTAGTGATGGTGAAAGCCGAGAGAAAGCTGTTGTGGAGATAAAAGATGTCCAAAAATCTTTTGGTAACATATTTGTTCATAAGGGTACTATCAGAGAGGGAGTTCTAGAGGTTGGTAGAGAAGTGGAAGCAATGGTAGATGCAAAACTGAGGCAGCGGGCAAAGGTACATGCTTAACTGCTGGTTCAACTTTTATTTTTCCCAAATTGTGAAGTCAAGAACACAATCTTCAGATGTGAAGAGGTTAAAACAAATATAGTAGTTATTAACTCAAGCTTATGTCCAAGCTCAAATTGATTTGGAAGGTAGAAAAGTCAAATATTAAATGGTACTTCCTGTTCACCAAGAGCTACGTCATACCATATGGAATGTATATCTTTCTATTTTCAGCACTTTTTAGCGTGCTGCCTAAATTTATTTTGGTATTTTTCAGGTTCATCATACTGCTACGCATTTGCTACAAGCTGCACTTAAGAAAGTTGTAGGCCAGGAAACATCACAAGCAGGTTCATTGGTTGCTTTTGATCGTCTCAGGTTTGATTTCAATTTCCACCGACCACTTCATGAGAATGAGATTGTGGAAATCGAAGGAATTATCAACAGATGGATTGGCGACGCAACACTTCTTCAAACTAAAGTCATGCCTCTTGTTGATGCAAAAAGAGCTGGGGCTATTGCAATGTTTGGGGAAAAATATGGAGTACAGGTTTGAAGCTTCGAAGTTTTAATAACAAATTTTTGCATACATTAATAATGGCTTACCATTATACTCATTCCGCTGAGCTTCTTCAAAGTTGATCAGTCTTACCATTATATGGTTTATGGTGAGCATGATGAGAGAGTGATCAAAAGTAGGATTCTAAAGCATAACTAACTTCTTGGCCAGGAGGACCATATTTTATTTTCTCTCCTCTTGAATTATCGTGTTTCTTTCTCTCAAGTGATTGCCTCTGTAGTATCTGTTTGGTACAAATGTTTTACTCCAAACAATCTCAGAGGCTGTATTGTCAGGACAGGACATTTACTTATTTCAACATTCAACAGGACATTTTGGATATCCATAGTGTCTGATACAAAACCTTTTCATTCATTTCTGTTTTATAATACTTTGATTGTTATAGGTACGTGTTGTAGAGGTCCCAGGTGTATCAATGGAACTATGTGGCGGGACCCATGTCAGCAATACATCTGAGATACGTGGCTTCAAAATAATCTCAGAGCAGGGTATAGCATCTGGAATCAGGCGAATAGAAGCTGTGGCTGGTGAACCTTTCATTGAATATGTCAATGCGAGAGACTACCATATGAAAAACCTGTGTTCCACTCTCAAAGTATGTTTTTTTTGCTTTTACAATTGTTATTAATTGCAAAACTTATGTGAGTCCTTTCTTTGTTTTGCTGTATCCTTGAAAACAATCATGTGTGTTTTTTAGAGAACCATTTATTTAACGTTCATCCTTCTGCTAGTAACACCAGTTTTATCGTTTGTGTCTAACCGTGAGTTCAAACTTTTGATAGAATCCCCAAGTCAGTGAGAATTTCTGACTGTGGGAAATTAAAAAATAGAACTATCATCATCAACCTTCCTCCAGCTCCAGCACTTCTATAATTTTAATTTGTTTATTGTACTATTCATTCTATAGGATTGGCTCTCTCTTCTTTTTGGTCCTCAGTTTTTGAATGCTGTATGGTGCCTTAGACATCCATTCATGACTAGAACAAGAATCTCTTATATGTTTTAGAGTTTCCTTTTATAGGTGAAGGCTGAAGAAGTAACAATCAGGGTAGAAAATCTCTTAGAGGAGTTACGTATGGTAAGAAATGAAGTTTCTGCTTTGCGAGCGAAGGCAGCAGAATACAAAGCATCAACTGTTGCGAGCAAGGCATTCCCAGTGGGCAGTTCAAAAAAGATCATGTACGTATCTGCCTCCATGCATACATGGTTACAGTTGTTCATATACATATGGATCCCTCAAATCTGCCCTCTATGTCCCACCCCCAACCAAAAAAAAAAAAAAAACCTTAAAAATAGAAAAATAGAAAAAAAAAAATCACAAAGAGAAAAACTTAGATATGCAAGATAGGAACGGTGAGAAAATTATTCATTAAGATATGCACATTATAGCCCAAGATACACCAAATTATTCTTGATATTGTATTGATTGCATCATCCTCATTTAACCTGTGTGAGCTTGTGAAGTAGCCAGATGCACCAAATTTTTCATTGTCTTCTGCTCTTCCAGTATTTTCAAGAGGAAATATAATCTCAAAAGTATCACATAACACTTCCATGTAGAAAGCGTTATGATGTTTAGCTTCTTCTTCTTTTTTTTCTTTTTTTTTTTTCTCTTTGAAAAACTTCTGTTTCAGGATATTAGTTGAGTGCATGGATGATATTGACGCTGATTCACTGAAAAGTGCGGCTGAATATCTGGTGGATGTACTACAAGACCCAGCAGCTGTGGTATTGGGTTCATGTCCAGGTGAAGGAAAGGTTAGTTTGGTTGCCGCATTCACTCCTGGAGTCGTCAATTTAGGAGTACAGGCAGGGAAGTTCATAGGACCTATAGCTAAGTTGTGTGGTGGGGGAGGGGGTGGCAGGCCCAATTTTGCTCAGGCAGGCGGGAGGAAACCTGAGAATTTGTCAAGTGCCCTAGACAAAGCCCGATCAGAGCTTGTCTCAATCCTGACTGAGAAGGCAAGCTGACATCTACGCTTATTTGATTGAATTTCCTTGTGGAAAGTTTACACAAGCACAACTTTTGCTCCTCAAGGCCGCTGTGCAATTCTTTGTTTACAACTGCTAAGGTTGTGCGCATTTGCGTCTTTTCCTCACACAGAAATGGCTGTAGATTGTGACAATACCCTTGTAGTAGGGGAAAGAAAGATACACTATAGCCTGTATAGATATGCTTCATTGGCTCCAAACAATTAGGATCTAGTCTTTCAATCCATAATAGCTTTATCGCAAAACTCCATTTTGTAGCAGGACCTAAAATCTGGGTCATGCGATTGTCATAAGGTGTTGGACCTTGGACGTTGAAGGGAGTGATACTCTAAGATCAAGGCCTTCACCACTTGGGCCAACCCCTTGGGATTTTTATGCATATATATTGTCTACAACAGAGGTTTAAATAGTCTTATACAATAATGATAATATTGCAACTTGGTGCACAAACTCTTTATCTCTATGGACCAAACCAAAAGTTGCTACACATTTGTCATGGGCAGCTGGATCCTACAGCTTTGATTTGATGATAGCCTTGCAGTGGTATACACCCAAGAGTCCATTGACGAAAGTGATGAATGATGATGGCAGGAACTACCTGTTTTTTTTGGGTAAAGTATGCAAAACGCCTACAATATAAAATTTTTGACTCGAGTGGAAACCACTAAAGAACCGTGTGTGAAAGACTGGTTGGCTGGTGAAAAAACCCGAACTATTGTTTATGCACAAAACAACTGTTAACTATCCACTACCGAGTAGTGTGTTCCAGTCCTTATAGCATACTGATATAGTTTAAATTTACAGAAGTGGAGGTCTTCATGAAGTTGTTCTGTTCTTTCTTTTGTTGAGCCAAAAAAAATCTGAAAAAAGGGTTATTTGAGGTTATTGTGCTATTGCCGCTGCTTATAATTTTCCCGAAGAGAATGATATATAAATATGAATAAAAATATCATGGAAGGTTCTCCTCTTAAGCCCTATATATAGCTGTTTAAATTTTGGCATTATTCTTGCTTTAGAGGTGGGGTTGGTGCAGACTTTGTTCTTATCTTTTCACCCATTGACAAGAATCCTCATTTTCAACGAACTTTTATAACTTAAAAGTGTAATGATATATATAAGTTCAAAAAGACAAGTCTTATATAAGTCTTTTATAAAACAATGGATCTCACTAATAAATAATAATTTCTTTTATATTTTTTTAAGATAGAGTCTACTTTTTTACAAGAGCTTGTATGGGACTTGTCTATTTAGAACTTATATAAATTATTTCTCTATTACTTATTTGGTAAATGAGATTACTTTTATCTTAAAAAAAGCCACTTAGCCTCATTTGTTTTCACAGATGAGTTGAGATGAAATGAGTTGAGATAAAAGTTGAAAGCTAAATAAAATATTATTAGAATATATTTTTTAATATTATTTTTATTTTGAAATTTAAAAAAGTTGAATTATTTATTTTATTTTGTATGGAAATTTGGTAAAATTGTAATTATTAGATGAGGTGAAATGAGATGAGAATAGTTGTAAAAACAAACGAGACCTTAATCTCTAGCTGAGTGCAAAATTTGTCCCCTGGGCCCTCACAGACTCGAATAGACAAATAAAATGCTTACACACGGCACAACTCTTTCCAAGTTCTCACATAGGGCTATAATCGAGTCGAGTTGAGCGAAGTCGGTTTTTGGTTTGTCAAGCTCGACTCGACTCAAAATATTCGAGCTCGAGCTCGAAATTTTTATTTATTCTTTGTTTGAGCTCAACTTGGTAAGCTAAATTCCCAACTTGAGCTCGAGCTTATACATTTTTTTATTTTTTGAATAAGATTTAATAATTAATAAATTAGATGGATAAAAAAAAAAAAAAAAAATCTAATATTAAATTTGTATAACTAACAAGTAGAATTTCTATTGAATTATAAAATTTTAAAAATTTATAAATAATTGATATTTATCCATAATAGCAATATCTTATATGCCTACATAAATTATTAATATATACACATAATATGATAGCATATATCTATTTCATATATGATTCTCTCATACTAGCATACGAAATTATTAAATCTTATCAAATAATTATTGTACAAATTATAAAATATAACTATGAAGCATATTCAATATATTATATATAGATATAAATAATTAGGTTACATATTATTTATTTAATTATAAAAATGTTATTCTTATATTATTAGCTAATACATATATGTGTATGTATGTATATATTTATCAATATATGAATGAGTTTTAATCGAGTCGATCTAATGAGTCGATTCAGGCATAAACAAGCGGATCTTAATGAGCATTAATCGAGTTTTATCGAGTATGTATTATTTACTAATCAAGCTGGTATTTACTTGTACGGGTGAGGTTTTTCTTTTTAAAAAAAATTGAATTCGATTCGAATTTAATTTGGGGAATACCAAACGAAGTATGGTTCAACAGCTCTCACACGGTCACAACACAGCTGTTTTTGTGAAGGCAGAAGTGAGTCGGTGAGAAGGACCATCCCATTATGCTTTGTCCCACCGCGTTGGCACAAATGCTTTTCTTTCCTTCTTATCTACGCCTATTCCACGTCACTACGTAATCAAATCTTTGATCCTTGGAAATTAGTGGCACTACAGTCACCGAAAAATGGTTCCGAAGGATGTCCCGAGAAAATTGGGAAATGCTGACCTGTAGTCCACACTCATCTACCAACGTGTATATATATACCTCAACCATTGCTCCTCCACGACACTCGTAACAAAATGGCCGTTTTTATTTGCTTCCTTTTCTTTCTTATTTCATCTGCAACTGCTTGCGATCGTTGTGTGCACCAAACTAGGGCTGCCTATTTCAATCAAGCTTCAGCACTTTCATGTAAGATGCATTTTTTTCCTTTTTTTTTCATATTGTTTTATCGTCTCTGTTTGATTATTTTGATGGATACTCGTGTGATAATTATCGGCGAAATTGAAAAGGTAACACTGACCCAGATTTTATTTTTGGGAAATACTAAGCGGGCCTTTCTTGTTTTGTGGATTTGATGCAGCTGGGGCTTGTGGGTATAGTTACTTGGCATTAGGCTTCAACAGTGGACGACTTGCAGGCGGGGTTGCTTCCCTCTACAAGAATGGAGCTGGTTGTGGAGCATGTTTCCAGGTGCGTATAGATTAATCACCTCCTTTCTGTTGTTTGCTAATGCTTTTACCGAGTAAACTTGTTTTGATCGGGGGCCACATTTGGCAGATAAGATGCAAGAACACAACTCTTTGTACCGGAAAAGGGACTAGAGTGATTTTGACGGATCGTAATGACAATTACCAATTAGACTTTGTTCTCAGCATCAGAGCTTTCATGGCTATGGCTCATAAAGGGATGAGCCAATATCTTTTGCAACAAGGGATCGTGGACGTGGAGTACAAGAGGTAAGGATATTATATCTCACTCTTAGCTCCCACTTCAAGTCCAAATCATAAACAATTATTGACTTTTTTAAACCCTGCCCCACCATATGTGGTTTTGTTACACCCACCACATAGAAAAGTCCAGATGCATGTGGACCAACTTTAAGTAATACTAGTCTCAGCTGGTCAGCCATTGTCCCCTTGGACAAAAACCAAGCACATTTAATGTTATTAACGGTCCAATATGCATAAAATAATCTTATGAATCTGCATCATCGGATGCGTTGGAAAGAAAATGGCATAACACCATACCTCGAGCACTAAAATCCAATCTTCTTCTTGGTTGCATAAAACCAGGGTACCTTGTAAATACGGGAATCAGAATTTGACCGTGCGAGTGGAAGAATTAAGCCAAAAACCACATTACTTGGCAGTCAAATTTCTGTATCAAGGTGGTCAGACAGAGATAGTGGGTGTGGATGTGGCTCAGGTGAGCCAAAAGTGGACTTGTTAAACTATTTTACTGTTCAAATTTAAGGTAACATACTGATCATGAAACATTATTGCAATCTTCCTAGGTTGGTTCCTCGAACTGGGTTTCCATGAGCAGAAATTATGGGGCAATCTGGGACACAGGCAGAGTGCCATCTGGGCCGCTGCAATTCCGGTTTGTAGTAACAGCTGGGTACGACGGGAAGTGGGTTTGGGCACAGCATGTTCTCCCTGCTGACTGGAATATAGGAGCAATATATGACTCAGGAGTTCAAATAACTGATATTGCACAAGAGGGCTGCTCTCCATGCGACAAAGGGACCTGGAAATGAGGGAACTTGGCACTGCTGGTGTGAATATATGTAGGTCCAGATTAATTTCTCAGGAAATAAGAATACGAATTGGAATGGCTTTCAACTGTGTTTGGGAGTTCTGAACTTCATTTTACTAGGACAATTTTCTCAATAAAATATCCGAGATTCCTCCCACCTTGTTCCTTTCCGACTCCCTCTGATATGCGTACCTATAATGCATATGAATGACTAGCAATGCGCCGAGAGGGAGTAAAAAACTAAACTAAAAGAAAAAAAAAAAAAAAAAAAACACTTTCGACGCACAAGTATTAGCTGTTTATAGTATGGACAGGACGTGGTGTCGAAATTTGACAGGAAAGCACCATATCATACTGCACAGTTGCCACTTGGTACTTTGGATGAGAAATTGCTTTGAATGCGAGAGCATGAAGGCTCTAATGAGCGTATGTAGGCCAATTCCCCAACATTTTAGATCAAAGTGTAAACTTAAACTTTGCTGGACCACGCCACACATCCAGTCTGGCAAGCTGGAGTGAGCCATGTTTTGTCCTTTTTTTTTTTTTTTTTTTTAATTGAGCATGCAAATGGGGTTGTTTGGAGGAACAACCAAGAATGAAAAATTTTTCTCATCAGTCACTATTCACCACTTCACACTACATATCCTACACCTTATGAAAAATACTCTAACAACCTATGACAAACATCCTCATATCTTATGAAAAAACTATAGGTAGAGAGTGTGGAAGTGAAGAATGGCTGTGTATGGCATCTCACTTTAGAATTTCTTAATCTAACTATACTGTTTACTCTAATTAAGACATGTCCCAAAATGTAGTTTGGACCTCTGAAATAGATATAAAAAGTAACTTTACAGCTATAGGACAGGACCCAAGGCCCAATCCATAACAACTAGAGACACTCACGCAGTCAAATTTCAGCACATGCAAAAGTCCTTAATTCTTGGCTCCACCTTGTTTAATTAAATAAATTGGGTCTGATATGATTACTGAATAAAACTCCCAAAAGGCCTTTTTCTTAAAATTTATTGGGCACTACTGATGAGGCCCAAAACACTTAGCCGAACTTGGGCTAAAACGGCTAATGGACTTTTTGAGCTTGGATCTTGATGTTAAAATCTAGCTACGCCCCATGCAGTATTGATCTTGAGAAATAATAGTTGGATGAGAATTAAGTAATTTCTTTTCCAACTATTACTTTTAGTCAAACGAGTAATATTAGATACAGTCGTTAATTGTAAAAAATTTATTCATTTTTTTAAAAAGTTTGACCGATGCTTACGTAATTACGATTGTAAATATAGTTTCTTTAGCCATATACCATCTTCTTTAATGTCAAACTTCGTGCACGAGTCATGACACCTAAATCATTAGATCAATTTGGTAAACCACCCAACCTAAATTTTCAACGATAGGCGTTCACATGACAGATTCCGCTTCCAAGGTTGACTTACACAGCTACCAAAAGTCATTCATCACAAGCAGATAACTGTCGAATGGGCGCGCGGGAAGAGAATGATTTCAATAAACAATAAAAAGTGATTTTATATATCAATAAATTAAATGACAATTGATTACAATATGTAACAGCTGTTAATGAGAATGATAAATTTTAGATTTCATTTAGAAACTTAAAATATTTAATAATTCTGTAAATAGTAGTGAAATAATTTTAATTAATATATTTTATAAGAAATGATAAAAAAAAAATTGAATAAAAATATAGTAAAGTTAAAAAATTATATAATTTTTATATTTTATTTTAAAGTTTGTAAAAATTGTATTTGATTAAATGAAAAAGTTAAAAATTTAAAATTAAACAATGTTTTGTGCTTGAAGCTCGAGTGATGTTTGAGAAGAAAATAACGAGAATTTTTAAAAATTTATCATCTCTATCTCATTAACCAAACAACACCTTACTTTAAAACAAAGTCATTTTCAGCACGATCTCCATTATATGGTTTGGTTCGGATTGCAGTCAGGTGCCAAATATGACATAAAAGCCCAAAATATTGCTAATATAATTGGAATTGAAAGGGATACATTCCAAGTTCAGATGGATCTGTCCAAAAGTTGAAATTAGGTATGAATCAATTGGGCATGATTATCCTCACTTTTAAGCTTAGGTAGGTAGCAAGAGCTATAATAATTAATATCGCATCTTTGACCTCTTCAATTTTGGGTCTTGACCCTACTCAATACACCATTAGTGTTTTCCATTCCTTGTCCTGAAAATATTATTAAATAATAATAAAATATGCCCTAAAAAGTATTTTTCATGCTTTGGTGTAAATCACTAATTCCATAGCCCTCTTAGCGCAAGAGAACATGCACCTACCCTTATCATCTTCTAAAGCTTGGTGGACACCGAAATTATATGCGATTTATATAAATAATATTAATAATAATTTTTTAATAATAAAATTTATTTTTTTTAAAAAGAATACGCACGCATTACTTATACATTTTATAATTATAAATATCTTTTCTCAATCTCGGTAGCTAAAGATGCAGTAACAAAGATTTGTTAGCAAAACTCACGTGCAATTGGTGATACATTACCCATATATACAATAAATATTAATTTAGTTTTTTTATTATTTTAATTCGATGACATATTATCTAAATTTTGTAATGTTTTTAATTAGGTTAGAGTCCTTTAATTCACATGCAACATTAATGTTATATGCAGTCATAGAGTGTGTAAATACTGTATAGTCATTTTGAAAAAAAATAAGGTTTATTATTAAAAAAATTATTATTTTTTCATGTAAATCTTATATATATATATATATATTTTAAATAATTATACAATACTTTTATACACACGACTGCAATTATCATTTCTCAACCATCAATCGGTCGGATCACCATGCTGCACGACTTCACCCTCCAGCTTTATCCTCCATCTTTACACTGAATAATCGAAGACTGATCATGGTGCAGCAAAGAAAACTTTGATTATTTTAACGTAAAAAAACAAAAACATCAAAAACCTAAAAAGGATCAATAAAGCCTTATTTCGAGGTAAGAGTTTTTTAATGTTTCGTAGCAAGCTGTGTGGGAGTAGGTATAACATAATAACATATGCAAGTGATATTTGGAAAGCGGAATGATTTTATATAAATTTTAAATAGATAAATTCTACATAAATTTTTATAAAAAAGTAGATTTAATTTTAAAAAAATTAAAAAAAAAAATTATTAACTAGATTTATTTTTTTACAAAGGATTTACATGAGTCTTGTGATCTTGTCTATTTAAGATTAGTCTATTTCAAAGTTGTTCCCAACATTACTTCATTTGAAAAAGTTAAATGTGCATGTACCGATATGTACGTAAACAGTACCACGTACTGGCCATAATATTACCGCAAAACTGCATGTTCGATGTCTCGCACATTCAAGCATGTTAGAATGGTAGGCTCGGGTAAAAAAGAGAGAGGTAGTTTGGTTTGAACAAAAAAACTAGGATTGAAACTCGACGTAACTTATATTAATGTTTTTCGTTAGCTAGGTTGAGAAACCAGTGACCTAAAATGAAAATAAAGAATAATAAATAATAAAGTACCATCAATTTAGGGAGATGAAGTACTTTCGTTTGATTAGTATGAACGTTCGGAATCGGAAGGTGTCCAGTTGAGTTTAAATTTAAGTCTAGTTTAATATTTAAATACATAGCTCTTAAATTATTAAACATTACTCAACTCAATATCTTTTTATACGTAGGATTTATAATATTTTTTAACTTGATATCTCTTTACACGAGAGATCTATAACCTTTTTAACTTCTCATAAATACATTTAAATTCATCTTAATATCCAAACATATCTAAATTCATCTTCGATAGGTTCTATAAAACTCACTTTATCATCTCAACTCACTATTAATTATAAAGAATTCAACTCATTTTAGATCAGGTCAATCTCCAAATGCAACCTTAAGTTACGTTTATAGGTTGAGATGATTTCATGAATTGAGTTGTAAATATATTATTTTGTGAGTCTCATTGAAATATATTTAATTTTTTTAGGTTGAGATGAATTTAATTTTTTAGATTAAAATATATGAAATAGGTCTAGATGAGTTTAATCTTTTTATGATAAATTAAAAAAATAATAAATTTCATTAATAATTTATTTAAGATAAGACGAATTTGGTTCAACCTAAGGCTGAAGATGTGTTTACAGCAATGTTGGTTAGATTTTATTTCTCTATGTACATTTTAATACAAAAATACATTTTCATTTAAAAGAAAAGAAGATATTTCATCTGATCATTAGTCGACCTTAATACTTACATTCACAAAAATCTTATAAAAAATAATTTTTTAAAAAAATTGTACCACTTAACAAACATCTCGTCATCTCATAAATATAATGTTTTATATATATATATATATATATATATATATATATATATATATATATAAAGTGAACCATAAAGAACTAATGGACAACATAAACAAGAAGTTGGAGGGCTGGCAATCAAAATTATTATCGCAAGCAGGCATAACAATGCTCCATCACCAGGATTTTATGGGGCCAAAGCAGCTGGCCACTAAATCTTTCATCGTTGGTGATCACCACAATATAAGAATACATACAAGTTATCACTGATTTCAAAATAAAATTGGGATTAAAATCACAGGAAGAGCATCATTTTCAGTTATTTGCAGTCCTGATAATAGATTTTATTTAGAAAATGAGGAATGATGTAGTCCACAACAGAATTGTTATTTCTCTAACGAAAGCAAAGGAGGAGCAATTAGACGCTTCATATCAAGAAAATCTACATGCATGGAAACAAAATACGAAATCAAGTCAATCACAGGAATGACAAGCCCTCTCTAGATACCAGATAAGTATATCATTTAATTGATTCTGTAATACGAGTTTCTTACTCAACATGCTCAGGAGTAAGTCGAGATTAAGAGGGAAATAATATTAAAGAAATATAGATAAAGAAAAATGCTATCAAAATACCTATCATAGCATAAGCTCATATAGCAAAGCTTGCACTCAAAACGGCAACACAATAATTGAATGAGATGCACAACTAGTAATATCGGTAATCCAAGGAGAATTGGTGGTTTGACAGATTAATTCCATGATTGAAGATATTGTTCAAGTTTTGCAAAGTCAAAATGACTGAAGCTTTAAAAAAATAAATCGATTTCAAAATTGATGTGTATATTCGGTAGCGTAATGGACAACAACCAACTATATTGTTGAAATCATACCCGTAGGTGAATTTCATATTTTCCATATTGACAACGGCATCCCCTATACTAGCTTGTAAATTGTTTTCGTTAATGAAACCATGCTTGATTTGATTAGAAGGGAAAAAAAATAAAATCACGAGGATATGCTGCTGATATATAATCGATCCCAATATGATGATATCATATCGAAAAGAAAAAGCAGCGGTAAAATCGCATGTTGTTGGCAGAGGAGAAATAGAAAAGAAAAAGTATAATTTATTGTTAAAAAATTAATTTATTTTTTATATAAATTTTATATTTATTTATTTTTTTTAAAATCACTCCACGATACTTATATTCATGACTGCAAATGTAAATTCTCGTAAAAGAAACTTGGGCACAGCAGCAAGTTGAAGTTAATCACATACAAGACGTAATGCAAGCAGGATAGGCGGTAATCACGCTCCTGATTGCTCTTTCGAATCCCAACGTTGATAAAGTTTTCCTGTCTATATAACTCTGAAGAACTCTGAAACCTTTCAGATCACCTCGACAGTCACACTCACATCCCTCCACCGGTCTCTCATTTTCCCCTACTTTATTTCTTTATTCACGTATATACATGATGAACAGCTAGATTTAAACAAAATTCAAGCTGCTTCCTGATCATTATTGTACTGTTGCTTCCACCATTACCTTATTTTGTTTTGATTTTTATACAAATTGATATTAGCAACTGCATTATCCAGACAAACTGATAAACTTCGAAAATTATACTGCAGATGCCATAAATTTATAGGAATTATTTCATTTAAATTCATCTAAGATATTAAAAAAAAAACAAAGAAATATATATATATATATGTTTTGTGGCCCGAAAACGGATCTCTCGCAGGAGGAGGGAGCTAGCTAGCTAGCTCATGTACCAAAAAGAGAGCAGAGGAATAACACAAAGTCATTAAATTCAACAAACGGAGAAGTACAGTGAAATTACATATGAATGGCGGACGGCGCAGTAAAATCATTGCGCCGCATGCACAGCTTTAGCCACAATTCCTATCTCTTTCACTCTTTCAATTTTTTTTTTTTTTAAAAACACGATTTCCATTGCCAAGCTCTTTCACTCTGCAGAAAACTAACACGATTTCCATGGGAAGGCATCTGCACCCTTCACTGTGGTCTCGTCATTTGATTGTGGCCGGCCTCTCCGGCATCGTCAGTGGCCATAACATTCGCTCTTTGATGTACCAAAGTACGGGATCAACTGTATAAGAAGGTAAAAAAAAAAAAGAAGGAATGATGTCCAAGCACATAAAGAAACTACACAATCTTTTAGGAGCTAACGAGACTTCTCCAACACAGAGACCTCATCGAACATTTATTTACTGGGGCCTACCTGAATCTTTAGTTATCACTTCTCTCACTGCTACTTAGGCCTAGATGTTACACGTGGACAAGAAAACCAGAGGAGATGAAAGAACTGTTCAGGGATGCATTAAATGAGAACGTGCTAGATGAAGCGAGCTGTGGAGCCCAATCACAGACGACAGTGACCCCATTGAGACTATCAGACACCCACAAGTGGGTCCCATTCTAGCCCCGTCCACCCAATAACCAATTCTTGCTTCTTGGAGGTGAGCTTTCGTGTGTGGCTTCTTCGACTTGTTTTACCCCAGTGGTCGTGGAGCTGCTAATCCCAGCTTCAAACTTCAATTCCCAGTTCCTTTAGCCAGAACCCAGAATTGATTTTTGCTTGCACGTCCCTTTCAGTTGGCTAAAAAAAAAAGTAAAAGAAAGAAAGAAAGATAGATAGAGATGGTAATTTAGATGGGCGGCGCTTCAATCCTATACCTATTGTTAATGTACCTTTTTATTACTTGCATATATCACAGGTGGAGCATCCTTTCCATAGGCATCCTTTCCATAGGTAAGTAAATATAATAAAAACAATAGAGATAGTGAAAGATGATGTAAGAACTTAAAACAAACAGCAAATAATCAAGATGTTCACTGATGATTGCTTTGTATGTACAAACGATCAGATGTAAGATCAACATGAAGCTGGTAATTATGCTCGTCAGTATTACAATGATGCAACTCTCACGCAGAACATTTAATGCCACTGCAGGTTTAATAATGCCAGTAAAAAAAAATAATAAAGAAGTTGGCAATGCTAACGTGTGTAAAAGACTATTATATATAAACACGCAAAAATTTATCTTAAAACTTTTGTGGTGTCAAAAACAAATGTGTGCGTGAGCCTTTAAACCTTCTCTAATCATGAACTCGACATGCCTGATATGGAAGTTATCCTCAGATATACAGCTGTTAAAAATTTGGGTTCATATATATATATATATTGACAAAAATAAAAATAAAAAATCTTTTTCACACTCTACTATTTATCACACACTCCACACACTTACTGTATTTAAATTTAAAAAAAAAAAATTTAATGCATGATGTGTAAAGAAGATAAGTAGATATATAAAATTGCTCAAAGATTTCTTTCGAGGAGGCATTGCTTAGTGTGTGGACAAAAAGCAACTCCAGTATGAGTATAGATAGGAATTTGGGTTTTTCCTGGGAATGGCAAATGGCTTGAATCGATGGATGAAAGCAAAAAGACGAGTTGCACTGAATAATAACTTCGTTTTATTGTTACTCCTCTGTAATTGGATGGTTTTTCTATTAGAGTGTTGTTGATATTGATTTTGATGCAGTGAGGCTCTGCACGTGTCTTAGCCATCAAATTATGATTGCGTGCGTTAGAAACGAGACACAGAGAAAAACACTATGAGGTCTGGGTGGTGTGCGAGGATGGGAATTATTGTAAATTCTTTTGGTTCATCAAGAATGCTTGTCTTACGAGAATGAGCACGAAACCACCATGTTCTGCCATTCTATGAAGACACGTGTATACCTTGGGGACAATGGTATACACAACTCTCTATCTATCTGCGACTGTCTCAATTGCTTTGGCCTTTTTTGTCTTACTGCATCCCTATCCACTCACAGTGTGCCTTTTCTCATTTTTTTTCCTTTCTCTTCTTTAATTTTTTATTTATGTAAAGTCTCTTCCTTTTTAATAATATTTTTGTCGGGTCTATATATAGAGACTGTTCCATTTCACTTGCTACTGCGTGTTGTAGTGAAGCTTCATCCATCTTCATTATTTTTTCTCCTCGTAGCGCTTGCAAACCAAACGAGTGAGAATCCTTGGTATGGAAATGGAAGGAAAGGTTGTGAGTTCAAGATTCAAGAGGGTTTGTGTTTTCTGTGGTAGCAGTACGGGGAAGAGAAATTGCTACAGGGATGCTGCCATTGAGTTGGCCCAAGAGCTGGTATCTAATTCCTTACTGATTCATAAAACTGAATTACACCAACTTCTGTCTGTGATTTCATCTATCTTTATTTTTCATCTCGTTCTGAGGCGTTTTGGGCATATGCATGTTAAGGTGTCAAGGAGGCTCGACCTTGTGTATGGAGGTGGGAGTATTGGGCTAATGGGTCTGGTTTCGCAAGCTGTGCATCGTGGTGGGGGCAAAGTTCTTGGGTACAGTCACTGAACTAGATTACCACTATCTTGGGTTTTAAGTTTGAAATTGTTGTTGCTCTTTCCCCACAAGGCTTACATAAGTTTCTATTTCTGGATATTGGTTCACAGGATCATCCCGAGGACTCTGATGTGCAAAGAGGTACCTAGAATCTCATTCCAGTTTCTAACTTTTGAGTTTCGAATGGGTTAAAAGGGTTTTTCTTTTTCATGTTTATAGTTTCGCACTTTTTAAGGGTCGTGGCGACTCTGTAAATTCTTGTATGCTTTTAATACTGTTTCAAAGTTAGACCATTTTGCGTCATGGTGTCTCTGAGAATGCTTGTCTATGGTGGAGCCACAGATAACGGGTGAGACGGTTGGAGAGGTGAGGCCAGTAGCCGACATGCACCAAAGAAAGGCAGAAATGGCCCGCCATTCTGATTGTTTTATTGCCCTACCAGGTTCCCATCTCTTCTCTTTCTCTATGAAATACAAATATAACAAACCTTCGCTTTACCCTTTTTGTTCCCCAAATTATCAATGGAATTCTGCCATCACCTTGGGTTTCAGGTGGATATGGAACTTTGGAAGAGCTTTTGGAGGTCATCACCTGGGCCCAACTGGGTATCCATGACAAGCCTGTGAGTGTACCTGGCAGACTCTCGACAAAAACCCTTATGGGTGTCTTTCTTCCAAAACCTAATTTTTAAATCTCTAAAACTATATAGGTGGGCCTGTTGAATGTCGATGGCTACTACAATTCCTTTCTTACTTTCATTGACAAAGCCGTGGATGATGGCTTCATCAAGCCATCCCAGCGCCACATCATTGTGTCTGCTCCTAATGCCAGAGAGCTTGTTCAGAAACTTGAGGTGGGTCGCTTCATCTTTTTTACTTTGTCATCAACTTCTTGTTTTTAGGGTCTGCTGATTTTAAAGCTCTTGTATGGAAAAGACAATCTGGCTTCTGGAGAAGGAATCTTTCTCAGTATACTATCTAGGTGTATGGTTCTTATATGGGTTGTTTGGTTGTAAATGATGATACTATTTTGTTGTGATTAGGAGTACGTGCCAGTGCATGATGGAGCCATAGCCAAGGCAAGGTGGGAGGATGAGTTACCACAACAGCAGCAGCAACAACAGGTGGGGTTCAATGCCACTACTTTGCAGACTGAGATCGCTCTATAAAGAGAGACAAGTGAAAAGTAGAAGGAAAAAGTTGGGGGGAAAAAGTGCTTATGCTCTTTGCTTTTGGTCTTATTTTTGGGTCATATACCAACCATACCATAATGGTATATGCTATGGTATAGTTGTTTGATTGACTTGGGGGTGTGATGTAACCCAGAAGAAAAGAAAAAAAGTAGGAAAAAAAAGAGATTAGGGAGATGGAGAAGAAACTTTGGCAAAAAAAAAAAAAAAAAGTTTGGGCATTTTTGTATCTTTCTTAGAAAGAAAGACTTATATCCTGGGTATTCGGTTAAGTTTTAAGCATTGTATTTTGAAGCTTGAATTGTGTACAAAGATTTTATAGAAGGAACAAGAAGTAAGATCCAAAAATTAGCCAGAAGTAGCCAGCTTTATTCTCTCCATTTAATTGCTCTACAGCATGCATGCTTTTACTGTTGGGTGTTATAATTCTCTTTTTTGTCTCTGCCAGTTTTTAAGGTACTGTTGTGAGGGTGCTGTGATGATTTATTTAGCTGCATCATTTTTGGGACCTTGAAATGTTGGGATTACGTTGGATGAGTCCTCTAAGTGGTGGACGAGTGGCCTACTTTTTAAGACCAATCTTGTTTCATTTGTTGGGTTGTTCATGAGGATGAGAAGGCCAGTACAACCCAGCACAGGGATTTTGAACTGTAGCCCGAGGCTCTTTCTGGTCTCCTGAAAAAGCACTGTAGAGAGAGAAAAATAGACGATGGATATGATGACCTGAAAACTTGGATTAATTTAAAAAAAACTTACCAATCATGGTAACTAACGAACCACCAAATCATGCTTTTCAAATTTGTTATTCCAAAGTCAGAGAGACCCCAGGGGTTCCAATTACTTAATTATCCCCCTTAAATACTATACTTAATATTTGAAATAGCAATAAAAAGATAAGACCCTGCCTTTCGGTTGGGATGGGACTTTGGACTTTGTAGTGTTCAAAGGAGAGGGTTCCTTTCATTTTCTTTTATTTTTTTTGGGATGTGATGTTTCAATACAAATTGGATCTGACTTTGAACTTCCGTTTAGGCATGAAAAAGCCTGAAAAAGGATTTTTTTCTCTCTTTGGTGACGTTTCCAGAATTTTTTGTACAGTGATTAAACTATTTCACGGAACTTCAAATTTATCATAAATTTTTCTGTACGCCACAATCTGTAAGCTTGAATAAAGAGTGACGTTTTCACAAGTTTCAAAAGAAAAGAAAAGAAATGAAATTGGTTACTTTGTTGAATTGTCATCTGCAACTACAAGAAATATGGTCAGTTTTTATCTGGTGATTTACTCTGGTTCCTGACCAGTGTGACCTGGGCATTAGCTTTGAAGGTATAACGTAATATTTGTTGCATAGGCCAATTAGAGACTTTAGGTTAGTTTTGAATTCGGGGTTTTGAAAGTCATCAAGTTTAGGCTTGGGGCCTGATCTTGTTGGATACCAAAATGTTACAGAGACGAAGTTAAGACGTAGCTAGGTTTTAATTCCTATTTTTTCTCCTATTTCTGTTGCAGACATGATGTTTTTCAGAATGTTTGGTGGAACTAACATATTTCAAACCAGATGTTGTCCTGCTGATAATTCAGCATAATAGCAAGTTGAAAGTGGTTGTGTGTAGGGACTATTGGGGACTTTGACAGTCTCAAATTTTGATTATTATGATGTCCTCTCCCACTAAAGCTAAAGGAGTAGGATTTCCACTAATGAAGCTTTCATACAATCTGCTAATAATAATGGGTAACTTTGGCTTTCTATGGCACTTAAACATGGGGGGGGGGGGGGGGGGGGGGGGGCAGCCCAGCCCTTGAGATAAGGAGGCAGCCATTCATGGCGTTTTATGTACCGTCCCTCCCTGACTCCCTCTGCCTGGTAAAAATACAAGGCTCTAGTTTGGGTTGCCCAAAGTAGAATGCCAACATCCTTGATTTTGGACAATGTGGGTGGGTGTGACCACGGTTGGGGGACCGGTTTGTCGCTGTGCAGTTAGTGGCTCCTCCCTTTTGTTCTTGTAGCTGGTCTCACAGTTGGATTGGACCATACCATTCCCTTTGGCAAAGGGCAAATGATGATACAAGGAGTGCCGCCCTTGAAAGCTTGTCCTAAGGCTATACACCTTCATTATTACAGGTCAACTGCGAGAGAAGGGTGTGGTGGTTACAACTGTATCAGTGTGGGGACCGGAGTGTGTACTCACTTGTGATTGTGGCTTACTTTTACCATATGAGATGAAGAAATGTAAGCAGCAAAGGAAATTGTAAGTGATACAATATCAGGTCTTGTTTTGGAAATCCAAACATTTTTCCAGGGATTTGCTTTGTTGTTTTAGTTGGGAAATTCAATAGCCAGTGCAGCCCAGGTTTCTTCAATATTTCAAGAATTTCTCCCAGCTTCCAAAACTCTTTTCATTGAGTTTCTGTAATGCTTTCTGTTAGAGCACTCCCAATAGCTCTTGTAAAATAGAGTTTTCTTCAAAATATAAAGAAATGTTGTTAAAAGAGGACTTCATCAGATTTTGTATTTTACAAATATTTTACATTTTGATACAGTGATCTCTCTACATTTATAGAATACTATTCATGCATGTAAACTTTTTTAATTAATTTATTTTCTCTCTTTGTCCTTGTTTTCACATTCTTCTATATTTATTTTATTTTCTTTTCAAACCCTCTCTCTCTAAATATATAATATTTAAATGATATGAAGAAAAAATAGATAAACTGCTGTATGATATATTGTAAAAGTTAGTATGTAAAATAGAAAAAAGTGAGTTTTGATGATGTATTTTAAAAGATAAGATGAATAAGATATTGGGAGTGCTCTTGGAATCCAAAACCCATTTTCAAAATATTCCTAAGAAAGTTGAGCAAAATCTAAACTCCATCCATTTCTCTTGGCTTTCCAATTGATGAGAGAGGACTAGCTTGGACCGACCAAAACATCTGTTGGATATGACTCATGTTCATGCAAGGATATCTTATCAAGTTAAAGTGAACATGATACATAGGCGCTATACGAGTAAACTAATGTGTGTTTATTTATTCTTAAAATTAGCAGTTTCCAACATCTTCCGATGTTTCTTGACAAGAGCATTGTACATACTGCTTTACGTACATTGGGAGTTGCACCACACACTGTCTATATTAACAATACAAACAGAAGGTTTGTCAGTGGCAATGCTTCCAACAGACAGCGTGGGAGCGATCCATGGCGCCAATGTATGCACACAGCTGTTGTAATTTAATGACAGGATGAATTTGCTGATCTATTACTACTGAAAGTCTGAATCTTCCTCAAGAACGATCTCTTGGTATCTGCACAATATGAGGCCATCTTGTTATTGCAACACAACAGAACAGCCCTGAATAAAAGCAAAAGTGATTGAAACCAAAACATGAGAAGAAAGGGGTGCAAATACAAAGGCTTTTTCCCCCTCATAACTAAACTAGCCAAGGAGTTCAATCCTCAAACAGTGGTCAGAGACCAAAGCCCCGGCCCCCAACAACTCCCAAGGGGGGGTTGTGCTGTTCAAATAGTGCAGTACGGTTACAATGGAGGACTGATTGAAGAATGTCTTCGATCATTACTCCTCCTGATGTAAAAGATGCGTGTCTTCAGCTTAAAAGGCTACTTTTTTTTTTTTTTTTTTTTAGCCCACTCCTCCATTTCCCACTACTCTCACTCTGACAACACATCTTCTTCACTGTCTCCTTCACCTGGCCAATTTAAAAACAGAAATGCCCCACTCTCTGGTTCAATCCACTACTGGACTTTTGCTCAGATAGTAGAGGGTGGAAAGCCATTTCAAACTTTCAGTTCAAATAGTGTAAAAGTTCTCATCTTTTACAATCGGACCACATTCATCTCTCGTTTTGATCCTATCACAGACATACTTTTTGTTCAATACTGTATAAACTTTCAGTTCAAATAGTGGAGAAATACTGTGTTATTGGGCACCCTCAATAATTGCCATGCCTTTTATCATTGCCTCCTTGGGTTTCTCAACTTTGGTGATATGCTGCATCTGGGCTTGAAATTTCAGTCATTCCCAGTGAATCAAATGCAAATTTAATTAATTATAAAAAAATTTTAAAATTAAAATCTTGTGTGACCACTTTACCCCTTAAACGTGGTCAAGCATGGATAATAGATATCATGACCCACCCCATTCATGGTCTATTCACATTTCACACTCTTATGACTAATTTAATTTAGAATTTAAATTAATTTTATTGATTTTGCCTTCTAATTATTTTATTATTGTTAAATTTAATGTTGCGCTTTAACTTTCCACATGGGGCTATGATCTTAACTTGTAAATTGTTTATAGAAAATTTATTTCCTTTATTTCTTATAAATTATTCAAGAAGGCAGTAACGTGTATATTAGACATCTCATAATTGGGCCTAATAGGTCTCTTTTTGTTTTGGTGTGTTTGGGCCTATCCCTTCACTCTCTAGGCTAGAGTTCAGGAATTGTTCATACAACTTCCTTAAAAGTGGGCCTAGTGGGTTTATACCATACTCAAATCTGAACGAAATTTGAGAAATTCTCGATTTTGTTGAGGATTCTAGAATTTTGGTCCAACCCATTATCCTCCGAGTCCAGAAGGTGTGTTAACATATCAAGTTAGGTTAATTTGTGAATTTATTTTTATAAGATCTTTTTATAGTTAAAATATATCTTTAAGAAAAGTATAGACATACAATATTTTTTCACAATCTTATTTTAAATGGGGGACATTTTTATAAAATAATTTATAAAACATCGTTTTTACAAAAATACTCTTAATTTAAAACATGATTGTATAAAAAGTTGTGCATGTATCATTACTCATGAAATAACAAGAAGTTTCTTTATGTTTGATAATGCTCGTAAAAAAAAATCATTGTATGATAGGTTTATGTACTAAATGAAAAAAAAAAAAAAACCTCTCAAGTAATTGGAAAAAAATAACCACCAGCATTTTGATATCTAAGAGTTTGGTTGAGCAATTTGATTTTCTATATCCTTATTCTCCTTTTGTTTGTGTGTTAATAATGCAACAAACTATGAACAAAAGTGAAAATAGGGAGAGTGAATGACTTGGCTTTATAGGACTAAAATGTCTTCTAATAGTAACATAGTGTAATAGTTGATACTAGTCTTGCACAAGTGCAATGCACTAAACAAGATTTCTAATTTCTAATTATGTTTATAACTTATATATATATATATATATATATATATATATATATCTATATATAATGGAGAGTTTGAATCGAAGTTTTGAATACCGTACCAGATTCCTTACCGGTCAAGGCACTAGAACGAAATATTTCGGTATTGGTATCGTTTCGTGTACCGTTTCGAGATAGTCTATATATGAATAAATTATATATAAATACATATATATAAATTATAAATAGCCTAGTTTGAATTGAGGGTCAAGAAATGAGCTTGTAGTTTGAAAAAATGAAAAAAAAAAATTAAAGGCTAAAATGTCGGTATGGGTCGATACGAAACATATGTAATACCTGTACCGGATCAGTGACCAATATAGCATATACCGACCGTACCGGCCGGTATGGTATGGTACGGTATTTAAAACAATGGTTTGAATCCATGTTCTCTATTTAGAGAAGTGGGCCGTGCGCCATCAAGCTTTTGACAATTATGTTTATAACTTGATTGTAAAGTTTTTTTAAATACAACATTTTCTATTATTAATTGTATTACGTTAAATATAGGAAAGGATACAAAATCTTATGATGCAATATATCTAATTATTCTATATTTATGATCATTTAATGCGAGATTGAATGACATGACTCGACAAAATGTTATACATCACGTGTATAAATATGAGCTTTGTTACTCATCATTTTTATACACTACACATTATACTTTTTTATTATACTTTTAATTTATTTTTTAATTTATTCTTCTTAAACTTATTGAATTCTTCTACTTATCATCCATATACCACACATTCGATAAGAAAAAAAAAATAATGTGTGAAGATGATGAATAGAATTTCTCATATAAATATATAATAAAAAATATCAATGTCTTATTATAGCGATTGCAGCTAAAGAAATCCTCGTGGTTTTAGCGAGGGCCTAGTAGTCATCTATAATATTAAATTGAACAATAATAATAGGAGAAATGATATTTATTGTTATAGAATGTGTAATTTTTGTGTGTTTATTTTCAAAAAATTTTAAAAAGTAGGCAAATCTAAGATTTATGTGAAAATTTTATTTCTTAATAGTGACCCCTAATTGTTTTCAAAAGAAGTACGCAGGAACTGCACACTCTAGAACTGTATATAACAATATTATACAATCAGTTTTGAATTGATTATATTTTCATTACTCAATTTATGAATTAGTTTTTACTATTTATCACATGGGGAATTAAACATTTCATCCACAAACAGTCATTTGTCTTTTATTTTGCATCTCAAACTACCAAATATTTCAATTCACACATGGAATTATATAATAATAATAATTAATTAAATCCTTGGTTTAAGATTATATCACATGGTCAGTTTTTAACTCATCCCAACAACCATAAGTTGAGAGTGTTAATTGAAAATACTTAGTGATGGCAGGCTTAAATATTTTATAATTTAGGGTAAAAAGAGAAAAATAAGTGATGTATGGGTGAAAAATGTAATTTCTTGTCTATCATAATTTTTGCAGTAGAATGGCAATATTCACATGATATGCTATGGTGGGCACCATGCCTTGCATATGTAGTTCGCTCTTGAATTATGAGTATTGCTACAAAGCAACTATTCTAGTCGTGCACATATTGCACACACTATGCGGCTATTTCTGGTCTTTTTGTTTGTTTGTTTGTTTGTTTTTTATTTTTTTTTGGTGCAAAACGCACTAGACGTCTACCCCTCTCTCTCATCGTCTCTCTCTCTCATAAGATCTTTCTCATCCCTCATCGACTCTCTCTCTCATCGTCTTTCTCTTGTCGTCACTCTCTCTCATCGTCTCTCTTTCTCATCTCCACTCTCTCTCTCATCTCGATCTCTCATCAGCTCTGTCTCTCATCTCAATCTCTCTCTCATCTTGGTCTTCTCTCTCATCTTCACTCTCTCTCTCATCCCTCATCGACTATCTCTCTTATCTCGGTCTCTCTCTCTCATCTCGGTCTCTCATCAACTCTCATGTCCGTTCTCTCTCATCATCTCTCTCTAATTTCGAATTTTTTAGATGTGTGGTTTGGATGATGCTACGTAAGGTGTGCAAAAATGGTTGCTCCCAATGGTGACTGCTCCCAATATTTTTCCATACTGTCTTTTTTTTTTTTTAATGTGTGTGGCTACCGGCTCTTTTTTTAAAAAAATGTAAATGTTTGAATAATTGCAGTACCATTAAATACAAAGCATAGAATAATCAGATGTCATGCCAACGGGTCAATAATTTAAGTATATAAAAAAAGTGGGTCAATCCCAACCATCTTGATGACATTTTATTGATAAAAAAAAAAACAATTAAAAAGGAGAAAAAAGACCATGGCTGTTCAATATATAAGATTTCGAAAGATTCATTTACCTCAAAATAACTTTTATTAAAAACACCCACTAATAATTTTTGTATGATTACTCTGTCGTGTAAGAGACTCCATGGACTTGAACAGATGAATATTCTTCTTCTATGTTGTTCAATAAGGAAAATTAACTTCTCAAGTTGTTACGTAGAATTCAATATTCTTCTGTGTTGTTTTATAAGAAAAATTATATTTTCAAGCCATTATGTAGAGCACATCTAATAAATACTTACATGACATAATTTAATTATGAAGATAAATTTTAAAATTTGAATCTCACAAATAAAATAGATGGTGTGATCTATATATTAGATTGAGAACAGAATAACTCATTCTACTAAAAAAATAGAAAATATTCAGGATCAAAATTTCATGTAGTTTTTGACTGACTCGTTATAGTTAGAGTAATAAGAGATATAAACATAAATTAAGTGAGTCTTAAGGCCTCGTTTGATTTTACAACTCCTCTCAATTTATCTCATCTAATCATTACAACTTTTTCAAATCCCCACACAAAATAAAATAAATAATTCAATTTTTTCAAATCTCAAAATAATAATAATAATAATAATAATAATATATATTCTAATAATATTTTATTCAACTTTTAATTTTAATCTCAATTAATTTCATCTCATCTGTAAAAGCAAACGAAGTTATAAACTCGTTACCATTTGAGTACATCTTCGTGATAACATCTTTTTTTTTTTTTTATAACATCTTCGTGATAACATTAAAGAGACGAGAATGTATATAATTCACTGAATGCCTCCCTCTTTGCTCTTTTAGCTTAATATTCGGTGAATTGAGATATAAGAGGTATACATCAAACTCTTTCAGCATTCGAGTCCCAGCTCAATTTGTGCCGGAATTATAGCTTACAGTCAAAGTATTATAATGTTAGACACCTTTTGTATAATTTCTCCAATATGAACTGCAAATCTGGGAATTGAAAAATTATCTCCCATTCTCAGTATACAGAACCATGAGACTTTTGCATCCTTAAATGACTCTATGTAACGCATGACAACCGAGCTTGCATTCCACGATGCCAACCAATGCAGTCTTTTGCTTTGTCACAAGCTTAGACTTTTGATTCAGACAGTTTTTGCTTAGTTATTGGTACGAGAAATGTTTTAAATATAAAGAAATTCTATAAAAATAAATTTACAAATTGACATAGTTTGATGTGGTACGTTAGATTATAAAATACATCAGCTAACATATTATATGAAATCATGTTAATTTGTAGGTTTATTTTTGTGGGATGTTTTTATGTCTATAACACTTCTCGATTTGTATAAAGGATTGTAGGATTTCATATGTTATGTCAAGAAATCTGACACAAGCTTTGTTATACAGCAAACTATGTTCCCTGCAGACTTGGGAAGACTCTTTCAAAAACAGATATGAGAAAATTCGAGGAAATTGCAAAGAAAGCAACCTATAAAATTAATAATTGTGTTTGTACCATTAAACCATGTGTATGTTGTTAGATTTGAGTGAAAAATGAGAAATTTAGAAGTAAATGGGACAGTAGAGGGCAATTACTAGAAGGTATTAAAAGTCTATTTTTTCTGTGGTGATTCTTATCATTTGCTTGGGAGGAATGAAAGACTTCTTCAGGTCTACGGGGAAGACTTCCAAGTCAAATTACCCATCAAATGCCATGAAAAACAGCCTGTTACCAAAGTTGTACATATATTAAAGAAAAACCAAACAGTGGAACAACGCGTGGTTGATCTTGCATGAATTGACAGCTTTGGAAAATATTCCTGTCTTGTAGTTTTGTGGGCACTAAATCATAAAGACTTTGTCATATAAACAAAATACCAAGCACTTCTCATACAAGCACATTAATTATGCAACAACAGGCTCATGAAATACCTCTGCCCCACTCTCTCTCTCTCTCTCTCTAAACTATATTTTGTCAGTTATATGATCTGTAAAGTGTGACATTTTAAGAATTATTTTATTTAAGTGATTTTTATATGAAATCATTTAAAAACAACCCATATCAACAAGTTCCTTTAAGGATGATGAGATTTAAGATGAAGATTAATATATCTTTTTTTTCAACTCTATCTACCTCTTTAATTTCAAGAATTAACGACCTATGATCATATGCAACCCAACAATCATTTCCTCTCGAGATTTATAAACAAAGAATTCAAAATCTACAAATTCCTAGTAATTTGTTATCACTTGAGATATGAATATCGATCAAGTTTTAAGCTTGGATTTAAATAAGTTATGGGAAGATATTCTATTTCATATAGAAGTTTAAACCAAACCAATATTATATTAGAGAAATGATACTTGCAGTCGTGAGCGTGCAGTCGCTTTGAAAAAAGTGAATAAATATGGGACCCACATGAAAAAAAAAATTAATTTTTTAATAGTGGACCCCACTCTTTTTCAAAGCGACTGCACGGCGTTTGCGCATTCCACGACTGTATGTAGCATTACTCATTATATTAATCCCTCCTTCCTTTTTGTAATTATTATCCGATATGTGATGTAACTGTTTAAAAAAATTAAGGAAAAGAGGTGTTATTGTTTGCACTCACATGTCCTGTATTTTTTAGCGCTGGTTTGGTTACACAAAATCAAATTATCTCATCTTATCTCACATTATATAATTATTATAATTTTTTCAAACTCACATACAAAATATAATAAACAATTCTAAATTTTTAAATCTCAAAATAAAAATAATATTATAATAATATTTTATTTAATTTTCAACAAAACATCTAATCTCATCTGAAGTGCGTAACTAAACGAGATCTTAATCTCTCAGAAAGTACAGTTGCCTTAGCTTTAGCAAGGGAATCAGTATAAGGAATACAACCACATGAAACTTGCAATGCTGCATGAAAGTAAATGTGATTGGGGTTTTGGTATTTAAGGTTGGAGTGAAATTCAATGATGCAAATTGGAGGGCTGAGCTGGTGAAGGTGCGATCTGCAGAAACCAGAAACTTTTAATTCCAAGAAATCAGCAAAGACTCCATTAATAAGACCGACTCAAATTGCCATATATCACAAGAATGTGGAGTCCTTAAAAGACTTGCTGACTACTAATTTGCCTTTGAAGCCTTGAAACTATTATATGATTCATATATTCAGAATCAAAGATCAAATCATGGAGAGCATCATTACTTGGAAAAATCCCCAAGTTGTCTGAAATTTCCAGGTAAGAGTCCAAACCTGATAAGGGAAAAAAATTTAATGCTAAGTGCATAAGAGACACGAGTCATTGTCACAGACTCACAATCCAGTCTCTGGTGACTTTTTGCAATGCCGTGTGGGTTCCACCACTCTGATGGACCCAAGTCTCCGAAACATTTTTTTTAAGGACTTCCCTGCCCCCACAACTCCGATGACTTGGTCACAACCTTCTTTATCAGCCATCGGCCTTATAAATCACCAACACAGATTCATTGCCACTCGCTTATAAATCTTCTTTCAGAGTGGTAGGTGTATCTACGTAGGAGAAAAAAGAAAAAAAGACTTCACACACAACCTTAAACAAGATTAGTGAAGAGCAAATACTTCAGCAATATCTAGTTACTTAACCAAAATGACAGCCACTGCCATGGATGAAATGACACCAGAACTTGAGCTTCCGGGCTTCCGATTTCACCCTACAGAAGAAGAACTTCTCGACTTCTACCTCAAGAACATGGTGTTTGGAAAAAGATTGCGTTTTGATATAATCGGCTTTCTCAACATCTATCATCACGACCCTTGGGATTTACCTGGTACCTATTATATATATATATATATATATATATATATATATATATATATATATATATATATATATTGTTTTCTGCACTTTCCTACTTTGCTTTAGTTTTGTTTCAAATTTCAGTTCGAGAAATATATGATTATGCTTATGATGCTGTATATTTGTCATGTTTTTTGTAAAAAAGGGCTGGCGAGGATTGGTGAAAGAGAGTGGTACTTCTTTGTGCCGAGGGACAGGAAGCATGGTAGTGGTGGGAGGCCTAACCGGACAACTGAAAATGGGTTTTGGAAAGCCACAGGTTCTGACCGGAAAATCGTGACCATATCGGATCCGAAACGGATTATTGGCTTAAGGAAGACCCTTGTTTTCTATAAAGGAAGAGCACCTAGAGGAAACAAGACCGACTGGGTGATGAACGAGTATCGCCTCCCTGATTCATCTCCGTTACCAAAGGTACTTGGAAAGTTTAGACTTTTCGATTCTTCAGTTTTGAAACCAGCCAATATTTTCCGAGAACGAATTCCTCGGCTTTGCTTGTTTCAGAAAATGTAGTACTTGAAAGGAGTTTTCTCAAGTCCACGCCTTGGATACTAACTGGTTATTTCATTTAATTATTATAATTCTTTTAAATTTTCAAATAAAATAAAATAAAAAATTTAATTTTCTAAATTTTAAAATAAAAATAATATTAAAAAAATATATTCTAATAATATTTTATTGAACTTTCAATTTTTATCTCAATCATCTTATCTCATCTGTAAAAACAAACGAACCAATTTCAAGAAACTATCTCTTTCAAGAATCACCATCTGTTGGTGTGAATTAAAAGCTATCTGGGAAGTTTCCATGAAAATGTTTAGATGGAACACTAGGTTAAGTTCAGAGATTATTAATACCAAGACTATATATCCATTGAGTTCATGTACACCTTTTATAAGTGCCTTCCAATAAATAAATTATGGGGACCCAGTAACACTTGGGCCACATGATTGAAGCAGTGCAAAATCCTAGTGTTTAGAATATTCTATTTTTAGAATAGGTCCCACTACTGGTAGGTAAATAAAAGTCGGTAGTAGTATAGTAGTTGAAATCACAGTGGCATAAGTTACTCTCACCTAACTAATTCAGTAACTCCACACTATGGTCCTTCCTAATGTCTCTGTTTTCAAATGCAGGACATAGTACTGTGCAAGATATACAGGAAGGCAACTTCCTTAAAAGTCCTAGAGCAAAGGGCAGCAATGGAGGAAGAGATGAAGAACTTTCATGCTTCCCCTTATTCATCTCCACCATCATCATCACTTGAAACCGTCTCATTTCTCACTCAACAGGAGGATCAGTTTGTACCACCAATGCCTGTGCACAACATTGTCTTCAAGAATGAAGCAGAAGAAGACACAAAACATGGAAGACCAATTGAAAGTAGAGGATGTTCCACATCCCTGCACTTGCCACTAGGGAAGGACAAGTTGCCAGAGCTTCAAGTTCCCAAATCGACCATGGACTGGACCCAAGATCAATTTTGGACTCAGTTAAACAGTCCTTGGCTTCAAAGCCTGACCCCTTATGCCAACATTCTGAACTTCTAATTTCTTCACGTTCATCATGCCTATAATACAATAAACTTAGGCCATGTAGATAAATTTGTGCATGAATTAGTAGTTTATTGGCCAATCCCTGCTCGATTAAGGGAATTCTGGATGAGTGTTTGTTAGTCATCAGGTGGTTGGCCATGACTTGGTTTCCTCCTTCCAAAGTGTGCTTTCTGTTCTGATTAAAGAACAGTTTCACTTTCGAGAATGGCTTCTCTTAAATTTTAAAAACAGATGGAAAACTAAGAAAATCCAAGAAATTGGACTATATGGTAATGAAACCTACTGCTTCATTGACTGATCGATCTTTAATTCAAGTGCTAAAGATGGGAACGGATTCTACTAAACAGATGGGTCCAGAGAAAGGGGCTTCCCTTCAAGGAATCTCGTGTTGCAGAGTTAGATTGCTACCGACTTTGTGGTTGCATCTTTTTTGTTGTGAACTTACTTTGTAATATTGTTTTTTTATTGGCGTTGCAGGAAAAAGCTTGTATGGAATGTTTTTTCGTTGCATATTTGAATCTTACAAATTAAAAAGCACATTTTCGAACTCTGCGATGTAAAGCTTTTGTGCTTTTGATAGAGAAATGAAAAAACAACTACTCATTTATAATTTGAGTAATTCTACTGTATAGATTGCGCAAACGCCGCATAATTATTTTGAAAAATAATGAGATTTATTATTAAAAAATTAATTAATTTTTTCATATGTGCCCATATTTACTTATTTTTTTCAAAAACATTACGTAGTGCTTGCACATTCACGACAACAAATATCATTCATGTTACATAATTTTCTACAATCTTAAAATAAAATAATATTTTAAAAATATTTATTTTAATTTTAATTTTGATTTGATGTATTTTACTTTTTTAAAAAATAAAATAAGTTGCTCCTTATATTAATGGTTGACTGGTTCTATTTTTGATAGATTCCAACAAAACAAAATTCCAGCGTTTGACCCTCCGTCGTAGAGAATGAAAATGCAGCGAATCTAACGCCTCGTTTGTTTTTACAGGTGAGATAAGAATTGAGAAAAAAAGTTAAAAATTAAATAAAATATTGTAAGAATATATTTTTTTAATTTTATTTTTATTTTGAGAGTTGAAAAAATTGAATTGTTTTTTTTATTTTATGTAAGAATTTAAAAAAATTATAATAATTAAATGAGATGAGATGAATTAAAAAATTTTGTAAAAACAAAAGAAACGAGTTATCTCATAATAGATTAATATAAGGAATCAATACGCATAAAATGAATGTACAAAGAGATGCCTAAAGAAGCGTGAAAGGTGTAAACTCCTTTAGCATATGCTAAGAAAGTGCCAAGTCTAGAAAAATATTAGAAATAAAAAACTTACAAACTAATATGGTTGAATGCCTTGCATCATATTTGCTTTACAATAAAATAAAAAGACGTCACAATCTGATATATCACATCAAATACTGTCAATTTAACAAGTAAATTATTATAATTTGTTTTGGTATTTGACATTTTATCTACGAATTAAGTAACTTCATGGTAAAAGTTTTTAAATTTTAACCGTAATTCTTAATTAAGATTTTGTATAGAGAGAGTTCTCGGTCTCTCTCCTTAATTTTAAATTGTATGTTAAATTGTATGTTAAGTTTTACGAACTTCACACTGAAGTTACCCTAAAAGGTCAAACTCAAGTATCATCTTCTCTTTATTGTTAAGAAAATAAGAATGATATGGAGTGTATGTAATTCAAAAACATTGTCTCAATTGTTTTCTTTTCTTTTATTCTGAATTTTTTTTTTTTTTTTAATTCAGGGGTTTTTTAAGAGAATTCATTGGTTACAATTTTAGGGGCTTTTATCCGGAACAGGCATTTATAAGAGTTTTCAGGATAATTCACCTATAAATTTTCCTATTGAACGGATGAGAGAAGTTGAAGAATTATATGAAAAATATATTATAGATGAGACTATCATTAAAAAAAACGAAAAAAGAAAAAAAAAATCTTATTCAAAGGATTAGTGTAACTAGAGGAGACTATCCTTCACATTTCCATCAATAAGCAAGCTGAAAAATGGATCTGCGTTGTCCTCACCTTTAAAGCCAGGTACTGGCAGATTTTTCACATTAGCCGTTAATGCTGGAGGATTTTTCACAGAGACGAATGCTACTTTTCTTGAACTGGATTTGAGTATCGAAGTGTTTGAACTTGGAGAGGGCTTTGAGGCTGCAAGCAAACTCACTTCCTGCAGGAGTTTCTTGCAAGGTGTAGCTGCAGTTCCTGAACCATCTCCAATTTCCCTACAATCTTCAACTGCCTTCCTATTGTCACTCTCCATGGGAGGGCTTGCGAGCAAATCAATCCTCACCGCCTTGATGTGAGATGGACCTTTTTCACCCATTTGATCTGAATCCACCTTCTTGGGAACAAGTTCATCGTCTACAAAAGAGACATTCAGGAGTTGCTAGAAAGTAAAAGCATCAAGACTCCTTAATAATGGTACACAGTTTACATGCATCATAATGTAGTCTATCATGCACATAGTAATGTACTTTTAATGTATCATAAATCCTGGGTATATGGGATTCCTTCGACGCTTGTACTCTACCCATATTGACTCTGATAAATGAAGTCACTCTTTGGCAATAAATGTCATTAGAGTTCATCTTATGGGGATTGCCAGTGATCTCTGATTTAAAAGTACAAAATCTAATGCAACAAATGAAAAACTATGCAAGCAAGCCACATTTCAGCTGATCAATAGCAGAAAAAGCCACCGTTTACTGATGACTTGCACAGAATAGGAAGCAATCTTAAAACTTATTACATCAGAATAAGAAAAGCATAAGGTGTAAAGAAACATGAATGAAGAAGGGATATTCTTGCTCCATAAGCAGTAAGATGTAGGGAAAATGCAATTACAACCGAAGCTGGCTTTTAAAGAAAAGAATGAAAGAAGAAAAAGTGAATGATCGAGTGGGGGGGGATCAGAAGAAAACACGAGATATGCTTACCTCCAAGAAAAGACTCGACATTTAGATACTTTACAGCTGATGCTCCCAAAGATGCATCTTCTATAAGATCCTCATCTGGGCTTCCAGTATTGCTCTTACACATCCTCTCAAGTAATACAAACTTATCTGATTTCCATACACACTCTAAGGTAACAACTTCCTCATTGGTAGGATAAAACTCCCTGAAGACCTGAACGGGTCATAGCAGGACAAGAAAAAGTAACTTATAAAAACTCTTATAAGTAAAAAGGCGTTGAAAAGAGAAATTGACCAAAGGAATTAAGAGGTGTGGACCAACCTCAATTCCTTCCTGGTTTATCTTTACAGATTGCTTCTTCTGGGAGATAGAATAAACCATGTTGAATATTGAAACTACATCATGTAGTATCTGTACAAGGAACATAAATAGAAGTTTAATTGGAAGACTAGCTTAGTTGCATACTGATAGCAGGCAGCTCCAATACAAATATAAGAATTAAGAGGTCAAGACTCCACAATGCTAACCCATCAATATAAGCGTTTATACACTTATTCCTAAAGGACAGTCACAAGGAGACTACTATCTTTTCTGCAGATTGCTAACGTTTATGCCCAAAATAATAAATACTCTTTGTTAGGCGGGCAGATGAGATTGTTGCCTGAAACCAAAGCTAGTTCAATTTATTTCAATTTCTAAATGCTGCCGGTAAATAACCTCTGTAACCATGCCATACATCTATAACTTTATTCTTCTCATATAATATCCAAATTTACTAATAAAAAAATCAAAATTTCATCCTCCAGGAATATGGTTATTCAAGATGGGATTGTTACATAGATAAACAGGATCAACGAGTTGACATGCCTAAAACTAACTGAAAATTTAAAAGTGCAAAGGTCAACTCTCAAAAAGTTCAAGAACAAGACCCAAAACATACGTACTTGCTGAACCAAAACTCGAAGGCGTGCGAGCAGAGCCAACATAGTCATAGAAAATCCCATGAAAAAGGATCGAGCAAGCAAGATAGATATCTCACTGCAGAGTGGTCAAGGATGAAAATGATACTTTTTTTGCTTGTTTGGAAAAAAAGAAAAGAAAAGATATATCACATGAAGCAAGTTCCAAAAATCTATTTAAAAAAAGGCTTGAAACACTATTCTTGCATTAACTGGCAAATAATCTGTTGGCAAGTTTTAAAGCCAGAGTACACCAACATAACAACAGCACAAGAAAAGGTGGTAAAATATAAGAAATGTAAATATTTCTCTTTTGCGATAATTATAAGAAAGGGAAATTTTGTGTTTGTGTAGATGCTTGATAACTGAAAATAAGGAGTCATAGGAGTTGAAGTACAGCCAAAAGCTCTAACATGTATATGAAAAAAGGACAACTTTCAAAAACAAATATTCGATCTTATAAACAATATGGACAAGTAACTCTTTAACCAATAAATAGGATACGCAGCTGCCATCAATATTGGCTCAACAATCTGCATGAAAAACAAGGCACATATGATTACAAAATTCAAGAAATCCACACAAAACTGCTCCTTGATGAAGAAAAAACATCTGGATGAAATCTCTACTTCAGTAGCTTAAATACGAGAGAGAGAGAGAGAGAGAGAGAGAGAGAGAGAGATGTCCACGTTTAGTCAAAACAACCTTGGAATAGAAAAGGCAGCAGTGAGAACGAGTAATAACTTCAGTGACCAAGTTGGGCAAAGAAGATGGGAAGCATAAGAGAAAAGCATGACCGTACCAGTGAGAGTAGTCGTGCAGCTCCCAGAAGTCGTTCCATGAAATTATGTTTTCCACCATCACATTTTCTCCTCTTTAAACTGGGACAAAATGAATCAATAAGTAGAAACTAACCACATAGCCCATATAAAGATGCGGTTATCTCATAAATATTGGGAAATGAGGTCATGCATGACATATCTAGATAGAAAGAGTCAAAGCTCATCTTTTTTATTACCAAAACTGATTTTAAGATGCCATAATATACTAAAAAGGCAATTAGAGTTCAGACGGTAGAGAAGGTGCTTTGATCCAATTACAATACTAACAAATTGGATTAATTTTGTTCATTCCAGTTTATATAATAGCATGGGGATAGGAAGGTAGATGGTAGGCCAAGGAGTAGGCAAAACAATATAGGACAAGTGCATTTAAGATTTTTAAACCTAATCTACATCCAACAGATTTTATCTCTACATGGTAAAACCCAATCCTATGCATCCATGCCTTAGACCTCCATCTCTAAAGCAACCCTCTTCTTTTAAAATGGAAAGTGTCCAACTTTCGTCCCTCTATTGAACCACAGTTAATAAAAGTACAGAAGCCATCATGACTACTCTAAATGTGTGATCGGTGACTCAACCCTTTTTGTCACCTGATAATGCTCTCTTATAAGCAGACAAATCCATTATGTTTAATTGTTTGCAATCTAAGATATGTATTGTGTTTCTCATCCATGAACTATCGTGCTTATCCTTACCAGAGCCAACATTCATACATGCTCATCAAAATCCGTATGAGCATTTATGGACATTTTCTTACCAAGTTGTACCAAATTCAAAAGGAACTCCCAAATACATTTTTTTTATAAGTAGGAACTCCCAAATACATGATGCTGATTTAGTTTCAGTAAACTACAAATACCATTCCCTACTATGAAAGGCATTAAAAACTATGGTTTAACATAAGCATAAACAAACTAAGGCTTAGCGGAAAGCCTTAGTTTTTTTACAGCAATCCCAATTCTAAGGTGAAGACAACCATAATATACAGTTACATATACATGCATTGTGTTTCACAGGAAATAAACACTAATCAAAGTATTTGCAAGCTCATGATACTCATGATACAACCCACCTATTAATTAGAGGTTTAATATAAGATAACGAAAATTTTACCTTTCTAAAAGGTGCAGCTTTTGTTTAGGTCTCTTTCCAGTGATAACCAAAAAGCAAGAATCTACTAACTCCTCCAATTTAGTTGATTTCAGCAGCCTTAGATCCCTCCTAACCTAACATCACAAAAGAAGTAAGGAAAAGTGCCCAAATCAATAAGAATTCCATAACAAGTAGAATCCAGTGCCCTATTTGGCTGCTAAAGCAGGGAAAAAAAACTCATTGTATGCTACCCAACTAAATCTCACCGGCGAACTTGGCCAATTTAAAGCTATTTGGCAAACTTGAAGTGAGATTTTTGCATATTTAGCACATACTAGTAACAAATCCCTTCTCTTTTTTAGTGTTTTCGTCAGCAGAAACCGAAAAAGGGAAGCATCTTTAAAGGAAAGAATAAGAACCTTCAAAATATACTGGAAATACGAGCAACGGCGATGCTGGTTCTTGTTCTTGTATGCCATTCTTTCAAGAATGCCACACTCTGTTTGGAGCTGACCAAGCATGGATGTTAACCTCTCCTTGAGAGTATCAATTTCTGAACCCATGGAGTCTCCTGTACATCTAGGTTGCTTAAGCAGCCTAAGACTTTCCTGGAGAAAAACAAAACATAAATAATTTACTTAAAGATATACAAATGAAAAGGATTAACCTCCCTAACATAAAATTAATTATATGCAGAAAAAAGGAAATGAAAGACAGTCACCACGATCTTGGTAAAGATCCAACAGTATATTTCCGTTGTTTGAAATCATTCAAAGGAGAAACAGCAACGTTGAAAAACTAAGCAACGACAATTTCTAGACCTAAAAGGTTTTAAAACGGAAAAATCGTAAGAAATAACAGGCCTTTAAGCTTTAGACTGTAGAGACCAGAGTGGCATGCTTTTAGGTCCCAGACAAAAAAATACATGTTTTTCAAAGCACTGAATCACTTTCACGTCTTAACAGACAATTGAAGGCATTAACTGAAAGAAAAAATGTGTCATTCCAAACCAAATCAAAGCGATTTTGACATCTCTGACATGAAGCTTATCAAAGAACCAAATAAACCGACCGGGCCATAAAACAAAGGGCTTCAGTTTTTTTAGATGGGCAAGATTCCACCAGCTGGTGGTATTTGGAAAATTCGTCAATACATTTTGAGGGGTTTTCCTAGGGAAGCATCATGCATGCGAAGATACCCATCACGAAATCGGAGAGAGAGATTTACCCTCGGCCAAGATCAAGCCGTTCGAAGAAATCAACCGAGAATCCGCCTAATCGAGTTCAATTTAATGCAGAGAAATCAAACGTCAATCAGTATAAATCACAAAGCGGGAGAGCGATAGCGAGAGATTAGTTGAGAGCTGCAGACTGAGTGAGTTATATAGGTTAGGGTTCAGGAAGGGAATCTGCATTGCGATACACAGGATATATTAAACGGCGCCGTTTCTTATACCACCCATTATATAACCCAACATATTGAGACGAGTATGAACAAGTGGTGCTACTGTATCGCTTGCGGATGCCCGCTCTAATTGATCGCCTGACGTGCTGAAATTCTCAAATCGTGCGGGATAGATTTTGGCCCTCTTGTCGTCCTCCCATCGCCGAATACCGTCCACCGTCATGAGTTCCGTCCGTCGGCGACCATCGGCTCCCTCCTCCACGAGTACCATCCGTCGCGCACGGCTCAAGAACTTCTTTAAGTCACGGCGGCAGAGCTTCTGGCCATACGGTGAGGTGTTTGTTTATATGCGTTTTTCAATAAGTGCTTTCGTCTCCCTCGTTTAAAAGCATAATGCATTTCTTTTGTGATCTTTAGTTTTGAGTATGGAAGCCCCGAGCAGAGGAAGGAACTTGCTTATCAACTCACAGGTCAAGTTTTGCCTTTAAGCCTGCAGATGTATGGCTATCGTGTAAAGGTATGTCTTCCTTTTGTATTCACTTATGTGATCCTGCTGTATTAATACAGATCTCGATGCATCCGTGTTCTGTTTTTCACTCTTTATGTTCCCTTTTTTTGCTGTAAACAAATCTCTTTGATTAACGAATAAAGATTATTATTTTTATTGCAAAAAATGATGAGAAAACATTGTCAGCGTTGACATTGGATTATGTAAATGTAAAATTTGATTTTGCATTTGACTATTCCACTTAAAACTGATTCCCACGTTGGATTATCCATATATTAGTCAAAATAATAATAAAATATTATAAATTAAATAATTTTTTTTTTCAATTTTTTTTTTGTTCTATTAATTTTTTTTCATAGATTAAGAGCTATATAAAAATATTAATATACAATATCCATATATTACAACCAAGATCAGCTTTTTTCCTCGCCACTTTTCATTCTAAACCTCACCACTTTTTTTTTTATTTTCATGGAAGTGCTCTGTTTTCTTGCATACAATATAAACTCGTAAGCATCCTCATTTTCATTTTCATTAAGTAGCTTTCAATTTTTACTTAGTTCAGCTCAAACCACCATGAACAACCATTCTTAACCTTGAAGCACTGTGTTATTGAAGAAAATAGAAATATACAAACAACAATAGATCAACATGCACATGACTCCCAAACCAGTGCAGAAAATCTTGTTGTAGCAGCAAGGAAAATAGCAAAACAGAACAACCACCACTCAAAAGGGTATCTCAGCCACCACAACGGTTGTAATTGAAGCACACAAACAGCAAAACAGAAAAATCAAGAAGAAAATCTGCAGTTGTTCATAAAGAGGCAGTGCATGAAATATGGAAGGGCTATATACTAACGGATAGAGTCTATCACAAAGTTGCACGAATCTTGAAACCAATATAAAATCCGACAATCAGTTGGGACACTTGTACATTTTCTTTTTTATGCTAGGAAATCAAACATTCATAAAATTCCCATTATGCACTATGGATGGGTGAAAAGCACTCAAGCTTTTAAGTATTATCTTGTGATGATTATGTATCATCAAATGCTTAAAGCATAAACCGCTGAATATAAAACATACACTGAAGACTTCTCTGGAGGGGTTCCCAAGGGTGGATTAGGATACTTCTCTTCTAGTGCTTGTGTGATGACATCTGAATCTGACATCCACTTCTCATCAAGTTTAATTACAGGAACTTTACCTTCTGAATTAATTTTTAAGAACCTAGATGCCAAAGCAAACAAATGGAAAAGTTGGTTATGAAAAGATAAAGACAGATCATAAAACAAAAGCGTTTTTATTGCATTTGGCCTGACTAAAAGTGGAAACATCTAGAGCCACAAAATACCATTTGGCCTGTAAAAACCAATTCCAATAAACAAAACGTATTACTCTAAAGACAAAGAAACTCCAAATTGCATTTTTCCGCTCTTTCCTTTGTTTTTTCACCCAACCAAACAAAAGGGTCGCATTACCTCAAGACAAAATAAACCCAAAACTCGAAACAAAAAAATAAATAAATAAATACACAAATCACCAGCATAATCCAATAAAAGAAAAACCTAGAATCAACTATCGCAACCAAATTTGAAAGAACTTAGGATCTTTTAATCAAGCCCAAACTCAATTAACAAAAAAGAAAAGAAAACCTCAAGGACAGTGGAAATCGGGAAAAGCCGAAAAGGAAAATACCTGAAGATTTCCTTGAGTTCAACCGTGATTTATATGGGGAAGGGTGAGTTTGTGAGGTTGGGTTTAACGAAACCTACAAAATCACTAGGTTCGGCACCGTATATTATGGACAGAACACTCGGGAGGGGATCGAAAAAAGGAGGGATAAAAAAAAATGAAAGACTACGGGCGAGAAACCGAAAGGAAAGGCAGTGACAGATATTGGTGACGAGAAATGAAAGAAACCCAGAAATGAGAAAGGAGAAATGGAGGGGAAAACCCGCGGGGAGAAATGAGTTAGGGAGAGGGAGAATTGGGAGAGAGAAAGTATTTTTTTATTCCATTTAGTCTAGCTACAGTTAAATCCAAATATGACTCACAACACTAACTTACTATAGCTAAAAGTTATTTTTTTTGCATTTGCATAATCCAATGTAATGTATTTTTAGACTCTATTATCCAAACTCTTCATTTTTTTTTTGGATTTGTATAATCCAATGCCAATGCTCTAGAGCATTGGTATTACCTTCATCAAAGTTATCTCTAAAATTTGATGAAAAATACATAATTTCTATAAATCCAAAACTTTTCTAGCTATAACTCTACATTGATTTAGCTATTGAATTCATCAAAATAATAATATAATATTCTTATTTTTTTATATTTTACAATTACATTAATCATATGTTAATTAATAATTTAATTTAATTCTTACATTATTATTACAAGATGGTTAGAGATTAAATGTGAATAAAAAAAATTTTGGAGATTAAAAGTGAATAAAATATAGATTTGATGAGTAAATAGTAATCCTTCAAATTTGAAGAAACCTATTCATTTACTTTAACTCAAAGTTTCACACTTATATCTTTGACTAATTTAATACAGTCCTATTTTGATGAAATTCATCAAATTTTACATTTGACTAGATTTTTGATGAAACCAATACCAATGCTATTAGTTACAATCGGTAGTAAACTATAATTGGTGATTGCAATGTACCTGTGTAGCAGTAGATCATTGAGAACTCCTGCATACTTTGATGAATTAAAGTTAAGAGGAAATCTTAGAACATAATGAGGATTTTGGTTGTTACAGGAGCTTGTAGAGTGGGAGCACAAACAAGAGTAAAGTTCCTGGGAAGATGCATGCATGTGGCCATGATGCTCAAGTTTCCATGCTTCTTGGAGCTGCAAGGATTCTTCAAGAGCATCGCCGCGAGTTCCAGCCTCTGCTCCCCCCCCCCAAAAAGGGATTACAACATGTCCCAAGTATTTATTCAGAAAACAGTTATATTTTGTTGCATTGAATGATTTTTACTCTATTGTTTTTTATTTCCTTTTTCTACAATGTGTTTGTCGGTAAGTCATAGACTACCGGCTAATGTTTTGAATACCATACCGGACGCTATACTGGTTAAGGTACTGAAACGAAATATTTCAGTACCGGTACCATTTCGAAATAGCATTTCGGAATAACATTTCAGAATTAGTCGATATATAAATAAATTATATTTCAAAATAATAGTCTATATATAAATAAATTATAAATAGTCTAGTCTAAATTGAGGATTAAAAAATAAGCTTGTAGTTTGAAAAAATAAAAAAAAAACACCGGCCGAAATATCAGCTGGTACCGGCCGAAATATCAGCTGGTACCGGCCGAAATTGAGGCCGGTACAAGCCGAAATTGAGGCCGGTACATCCACTACCAGCCGGTACGTCCAATACCGGCCGGTACGATCGGTATTTTAGCCGGTACAAAATAGATATAATACTTATACCGACCAGACAGTCGGTACAAAAAATTTCGACCATACAAACCAATACGATACAAAATTAAATGAAAAATTTTATAAATAAGAAACGATTTAATGAAATTGATCGTTTTGGGATGGTAAATCACAATTGTCAAGTAACTTATTACAGATTTTTAAATAACAAAAATTCTACTTGCAATCTTGAATAGAGACTGTATGTACAATTTCATTGATAAATGAGACATAATTATATGAATTTGTATAAGCAGTCTCATTTGAAGATTATATATAAACTAACTCTTTAAATAAATAATTAGCCTACAATTTAAAACTTCTTAGCCTATATAATTATGTTTAAAAAAAATTTAAATTATAATAATATATTTTTTAAATTAATATTTTTTCCTCTTTTACCACATTTAATATCTTTTTTAAAATAATATTTTCTCTCTTTTATCACAATCATAAATAGAATTACACACACAATCTCGCTGCAAATAAAATTTTCCTTGAAATAAAATAATTGCACTACCCATTTTTTTCAGTAATTATTTGTATTTTCTCATTTCACAAGAGATAATTAAATGAGAAAGTTACATATATGATATACCGACTTAATAATACCAAAAACGAAAGGATCAACTTTCCCATTGACCAAATGATCAATTATTCTGAAGCACAAAACCCCAAAGTTATCTAGATCGAGCATCTACATGGTGTCCACCAATAGTCCATTCCCAAAGGACCTCTGGTTGTAGCAGTCAAGGTTGTTACCATATCCAACCCCAAGTATGTCACAATACCTCTTATAGAACCCAATGCGATCCTCCACCTTAGAATTCCACCCTTTACCACACTCCAGTCCACCATTGATAATGTTTGTGACTACACCATATCCCGGAACCCGACCGGCCGAGCTGTCAGCACCGGATGGATTCCATCTCCCGGTGATAACATCGTGGCACGATGGCTTTGGTGACTGTGGAGTCATCCAGAACCAGAGTGCTGTTTTGAATGAGATTTCTGGGTTAGTGGCCACAAGGTCAGGGTTGTTCAATAGGTCCACTCCTATGGCTTTTCCACACCTCCCATAGTTGTAGTTCCTGAATAATGGACAATTTTGTATACATCACAAAAAATAAGTATAATTGAAAGACAAAAAGTCATATAGATCTAATGTAATTGTAAAGGTGATACTGATGTATACTGACCATGAAAGTTGGATAGGACCTCGGCCATAATATTGCCTGCCAGGAGCACAAGGATAATTTGGATCCGAAGCACAGTAGGATCCAGGGTTTTGTTCCCTAAGATAGCAATATCCCCAAGAGTATGGGCCATCTGGTGCGCTTGCCCATCCTCCTGCATATATTATATACATACCACAACACAGGTTAATTCTCTGACCAATACAGGAATCTACATAGATACTATACTGCAAAGATTCTTATCAGGGAATCGGGACATAATTAATAATGTATTAGTGATCGATATCAAGGTTTCATGTCATCTCCGGATCGAACACTTTGTTAAATTCTGCTAACAATATGATGAAACTTCATAGCCTGGTATGAACTAACTAACCTGTAGTTTCATGGGAAGTTTGGCCTAAGAAAGCAGCAATCTCTCTTTTACGGGTGGCAGTGTCCCCAGTGGTAGCGAAGGCAGGAAAGGACTTTGCAGCGCTTATGAATGCATCGTAGGTGTAGAAGCCCTTGGCCGGGCAGCCGCCATCGTTGCGATGCTTCAGCAGCTGATCAAAATTATTCCTTGAGATGAGACTGCCTATGTCCCCTCCACCTCCACCTCCACCACTGCATTGGCTTTGGCAACCGTTGGTGCAGTAGTCAGGTGTGGTGCCGCACCAGCCAAACTGGCTGCAGCACTGCCCACCTGGGCATAGAGCCCCTCCTGCCTGCCTTCCACACTGCTCAGCTAAGCCTCTTTGAAATGAAGACAGCCATAAACAGAGAATTGCCAGGGTCCAAAACCTCATTTTCAGGTTTGTTTATGTATTGGTTGATGTTTGGGGAGGGTGAATACTATATATATAGGAATAGGGTACTGAGGGTGAGCATTACTCCTGATAAGAGTTTGTTTGTTTCTCTTTAATTCTTTTGGACTTTATTCAATAACGATGGCTGATTTCAGCTTCTCATCCTTATCCAGTAATCCATGAGTACTCAATAAAGGTTAAAAAGAAAGGCACGTGGGCGGCTTTGACGATCTCCATGTCGTGTACTGTACATGATTGCTTATTAAACATTGTTTGCCATACATTCATACGCGACTCCAGAGCGTGTGAGACAGGACATGATCTTAAGTTAAAACTAACACTTAAATACAGATCAAATGTGGTGTTATCCATATAGACGATCATAGATCTACATAAAAACTATGCACATCACCCTGTAAGTAATACCATCCCAGGATTGTACTTCGAGTCCTGTTTATGTTATCTTGCCTTTTAACAGCTTACAGCAGATCATGCCATGTATGATTCTGCAAGCATATGCATTCAACAGCCAGAAGATTTACCAAGAGACGCATATCTGGAAAAGGATGTTCATCATGAGCCTCCAAATCCTCAATCCTATTACGCAATTTGTCGACATCAAGACACTGACATGTTTGTTAGACAAAATATTAATGTCACTTGCACTTAACATAACCTGGTAAAGAAAGCAGGACATGCTTTAGGAAAGTGAGAATATCCAGTGAAATCAGGCCACAGAACACACCTTCTAGGTTTGCGCGTTTTGCCCAAACTCAGATAGAGACCTCTGGCTTTGACTTGAAAATTAGGTTTTGGTGGCCTGCACTTGGATAACCCTACACACACTTCATTATTATACCAACCCTATATACTTTACAAGTGTTCAAAATAGAAGACCATAACCCATCCATATGATTTTGCCAGCTTAATTGGTCTTCCTTTCCGTTATATTTTACTCCTATTTAAATATAGATGATGATTGATCAGTATGATCATGATGGTTGAATATTTTGTATCTTCTGTGGTGGCCAGCTTAAGATTTTGTATCCTTATATTCATCAATTATTTTTTTGTTACCCATTAACGCAGTTGAGACTTATGATAGGAATTAATAACACTGGAATTTGAGAGCTATTTTCTATTTATATATAGAGTTTTTTAAAATAAATAAAAAAATCTTAAAAATGGCCACCGATGACCACCACAAAAGTCGCCATGGGGTGGCTCTTAGAGCATTCTCAATGATTCCTTTATCCTATCATTTAAAATATATCATCAAAAGCCATTTTTTCTATTTTACATACTGAGTTTTACAATATATCATACATCGACTTATTTATTTTTTCTCTATATCATTTACATATTATAGTTTTTTAATATTTTTTATTCATTTCAAATATTTTCTATAACTATCAATAATATTTTTATATCTTTTGATATTTACAATATTTACCTATATAATTATGTCATATTTCAAATTAATCCAAATTTATAAGCTAAACTAAAATGTAAATTGATTCAAAATATAAAAAAGAGATTATAGAGAATATTCATTTTTGATAATTTTGAAAATATATTCTCAAGATAATTGTGAAAAAAGATTCATTTTAGAAAATATTCATATTCATAAATGAAGAAAACTGTCCACTTGCAAAGTTGGCCAAATAAAATAAAGATTGAAAGTGAAAGGAAAAAAAAATACCAGGCCATTCTTGCAAATCAGTCATATGTCCAACTGCATCGTGGTTGGTAGCATTAAAAAGGCATCTGGGATGACTTGCACCAGTATTCTGAGATGAAAATGGCTGAGAAAAGCTTAAATCAGGTGTTTCCTCCACAATGGCACGAGGGAAAACCCGTTCTTTTAGAAACCAGAGCAGACCAGGCAACTATTGGAATGCCAAAACCATGGACTGGCCTTAAAATCACCTCATTTTTTGAATAAAGACTCGAGTGGAATTAGATATATTGGTTAAGTATCTTATCTATAAGTTCAGAATTACTTCAATTTGTAAACAAAATAACAAACTAAATTACCGGGCCACCAAGACCTTTATACCCAACAAGCTAGCTCTTCCAATATAACCTTACCTGATCCACCCACCTATCTCAAAAACCTGCAAAAGGAACTAACGGTGCCACATACAGTCCCTTCCAATGGTGTGTAACAATAAACCATGAAATGAGAAATACTAGTTCCTTTAGACCACCACAACCAGTTTTACTAGACAATTGTTTCTTTGGATGGGGAGTATGTCATTCTAAATAGTTTAAGGCCACGTTTGGTTACCCAAAAATATTTTTCTCTCATCTGCACCGTATAATAGTTTTTCCTATCCAAGCGCACTATATTTTATTGAAAAATTTTAAAAGCTTTCACTTAAAAATACTGACAGTAAATAATATGTGAATCGTACAATACTGACAAAAACAGTAAATAAATAGTGCATAAAGAATAAATAAACAGTAAAAACTGACAATAAACAGTTTGTAGACAGTGCACTTTTTGGCTCTAATCAACCATGGGACTTACATATTTTTTAAATTTTAAAGATTAAAAATTATCTTATCTCATCTTATTATCTAAATACATATTTTTTTTACAAATTATTTTATTTTATTTTAACTCAAAAATTTTATTACTATATAAAATATCTCATCTCATCTCATTTTATTGGCATCATAAGCTACTGATTCTCCAGTCAATTAAACAACTTTTTTTTTCTTCAAGTCAATTAAACAACTTACGAAGTAGCATTCTCTCTCTTTATTTTAAGGTACATAAATGGGTATTCGAAAAGCTAACTAAAAAAAAGCAGCAAAGAATCTTTTTTTCTCTAGAAAAACTACTGACCTTCAAGAACATAGCAGCTGCAAAGGATGAGCTGAATATCTCGTCCTAAAGCCAAAAAAAATTAAAAAAATCCCACGAAAAAAGAGAGAGAATCAGTTTTAAAAAGAAAGAATCAATTTCTGAAAACGCAAATGAATTTAGAATCAGATTTAAAGAAATAACCTTAGTGACTGAGATTCCCAAAGATTGAAATTTATTAGCGTAATATTTTCTCCATTGTGAAATTATTGGTCACCCACTTGAAAAAAGAGGAGCGATGAGGAGAATTTTTTCAGAAACTTTATCTCATGTAGACGACGGGATGCTTGAACTGGAAATGTAGAGATTTGAAACAGTAAACCGTGGTTGATGGAAGACGAGAAGAACCCAACTATGAGGAAACGAAGGCTCGCGAAATAAACAGATGCTGAAAGGGGCTGAAATGAAAGAGTTTTGCTACACAACCTCCGCCACGTAATACTCCACACCCCACATTCCATATTTTTTTAAATTTTTTAAATTTTTAATAATTTTTTTTAAATTTATTCTTTTTAAATTATTTTAAATTTTTTATTCATTATTTATATAATAAATATTTAATAAAAAAATAATAAAAATAAAAAATAATATAAAATGTAGAGTGTTAAGATATTGTAAAGATTTTTTAAAAATAAAATAAAGTGAAATTCTATAGTGGAAAAGAAAGTACACGAAGAGAGAAGTGAATTAATTATTAGAAAACTCATGATGAGCTTGCACTCGTGAGTGTGCAAGTATCGTGCAGTAGTTTTAAAAAAAATAAATAAATATGGGACTCACATGAAATAAAATTAATTTTTTAATAGTAGATCTCACTCTTTTTCAAAACAACTATACGACATTTACGTATTCTACGATTGTATGTACCATTACTCTTATACGAAACTTTTGAGCTTGTTTCTTTAAATTTTATAAAAAGAAAAAATCTGCTTAAAATATAGATTTTGCATTACCCATGCTCTTAGGCTATAGCACTAGCAGATGCCCCTTGAGTGGAATAGGTCGAGCCACCCTATGAGAGACGGCAAAGACATGGTGGCTTTCTTTTCAAAAGAAAATTGAACGACCAGGTGTAAGTTGAAAAAAATAATAATAAGGAATTTGATATACCAAATTATTAGATTTAGTAATTTAAAACGCAATTTAAAAAAAAAAAAGGTGATAATTAATTATATGAAAGTGTAAAATTAAAAAGAAAAAAAGAAGCCCAGTGGGCAGGTTTGGGGCACAAGACCAAACACAAAATTCACATCTCATCTCATCTCATCATTACACCTTTTTCAAATCCTCATACAAAATATAATAAACAATTCAATTTTTTCAAATCCCAATATATTTTTTTCAAATCCCAAAACAATAATAATATTAAAACATAATATTTTAAACTTCAAAATAAAACACAAAATTCTCATCTCACCCCCCAAACCTCCCTGGCTTCGTTTGGAAGTTGAGATCATCTCAACTCATCATTACAACTTTTTCAAATTCCAATATAAAATATAATAAATAATTCAACTTTTTCAAATCTCAAAATAATAATAATAATAAACAATAATATTCTAATAATATTTTATCAACTCAACTCAACTCAGCTCACTTCAACATCCAAACCCACCCACGTGCTGCGGTAAAAAAAAAAAAAAAAAAAAATTGGATTAAAAATTTTCATTTATTCCATATGCAAGTCAGAGCCCACACAAACCCGGATGGTTCAGGCCTATAATAAACGGGCTGGCAGCCATGGTCAACGTGAGCATCGTGTAGAACCCAGATTCTTTCAAGCGGTGGCCATGTCTCTCCTCCATGATGTGGGAAAACAATATGAGATCAGCAAGGGAGCGTGCTAATCCAGTCAGTTGTCTCCATTACGTATACACAGATGTGATTGTCATTAGTTTATTTTTTTCAATAATTTTTCTGTACGTGCTAATAGTACTGTCAATGAAGACAAATCGAATCTTGACAGCTTTGGTGTAAATTTAAAATTACTCAAAAAAAAAAAAAAACGACGAATTCCAAACTGTGTTTACTGCATTAATGAGTTAGCACAGCTAATTTTCATGATTACTAAAACATGTAATTATTTTGGGGTCAACTACTGTTCAGTGGTCAGGCTTTGCTATCTCTTAATCTGGTCCAACCTTCTACCAATGTCCATTGCTCATCTTGTCCAAGACTGCTATGAATTGATTTTATCATTTAGATAATTTAACGTGTATGGTTATTTCCTTTGGCTGTTCTTTCCTGTCTCCTGTGGCGATTTCATGCATGGTCTATGACTGAGAATCGGGAACTGGAAAATTGCGTATGTATGGAACATTGGTTTCATTTTCAAGTGAAAAGGAGTAATAAGGGTCGATAATTTATGCAACAGGCACTGAATTTTGTATTGAAAAGACATAAACATGTATATTTCATTCATGTACAAGTATGAGGAGCTAGTATCTAGTGGTTAAGGATGTTGAGAAGAGAGACTCTGGTTCTTATCAAACGCCTAGACAGGCACTGAAGTCCATCTTCAAAATCTTGCGTGCACATCTCCAACTGTTCGAGCTGATTTTGCAAGTTCTCAACATTCTTGTTATCGGATTTACTTGTCATGAAAACTGAAAGTAAGGCTACATCCACCTTGCTGAATTCGTTTGCATGTGTTTCTTCTTCCTCGCAAGCAACCCTCTTGCTGTGCATTAGCTTGGAAACCAAAGACCATCTGCATGGCTTTGATTGTGCATTTCGTCCAGATATAAAGGACAGCAAAGACTCGAACACGGTGACAGTGAAAGCTTCCGCCTCTCTCAAGATGCTAAACAAGGCCACAACCTCATTCTCTGCCTCGGAGGGAGAGAAGGTGCATTTGTCTTTTGTACCCTTCAAGTTCCCCAAGGCCTTGTTGATTGCCTTCTTCACCACCTTCCTAGAGTTCAAGAATTTCCGAACCTCACTCCCAAGCATACTTTCTCCTCTTCTTCTTCGCATAATTGATTGAAGTTCTTGTGTACATTCCTTTGTTTGCAACAAGGCATCCTTAGCAGTGTTACACAAATCCAAGAGCCGAAGAGATCCATCTAATAGCTCGTTCACCCATTTCTCATGCTGCTGCTGGGCTAAAGATTGTGTACTGAGTGGCAACAGAAGCAACTTGTCCACGCAATCATGCAAATCCTGAAGGCCAACTATGTTGTGGCTCATAGATGATGATGATGAAGTAGCTTCAGAAGCCCTCAATCTGCATAGATGTTCATTGACTTGTGCAATGAGAGGGTGTGGACTGGAAGGCAAGCTGTTAGAGCGAGCATGGTAAGAGGTTTTTGGGTTTGAAGCAGAGGAATCCATTTTTCCTTTCTCAGAAAAGAGAAGACCTATCTTTTGTCAGAGTGAATTAGCCAAGCAATATGCCTTCCTTCCTTGGCATCTGCTCGTTATATATTTCAGAGAAAGGGAGACAAGAGGAATCTCATCCTCGTGCAAATTGTTAGTAACAACATGATTTCGATTGAATTGTAACCACCATGTCAGTATTGTTTAAGTAATGTCTCCTCATCACTAGGTCTCCAACTCATTGTCGATAATTTTCAATTTCTGTATCACAACTGACACAACATAAGATATTCATAATGGCTATGATACATTCAACGCATGAATGGTGTTAGACCGTCTCCACTGATACAAGAACGGTGACAATAGCCATCTGTATGTCCAGCTTGGCCTGCCTCCCTATGAGGGATATAGCCAAAGTATCTGTACTATGTCCAGAACTGCTATATGTAATGAAATATATTATACTTCAAGCTTGAGAAATTGTTTGCTGAATCATGAAGGTTTTATATTTGTAAGTATAATTCATCTGAGCAGCAACTAGCAAGGGTTGTTCAATCAGGTTCCAATGTTCCCATCGACGTGCACAGAAGCACAATGAGAGACTCCATTTTTTTTACTAATAATTAATATAGTGGAGCAGGCCCCTAACTTCATTGCTGTGTAAGCAAATGGCATGGTCTAGTAAAAGAATATGCCACATATTTCCATGAAATATAGAAAAAGAGTATATAAGCCTATGAGACTAGCTAGAGCAGGATAGATTAATCAGTCTGTCTCCCTAACAGATGTGATATTGATTTGAATTGCATAAAGTCTTCATGTGGCCCATTATTGGTTGAAACATGAAGTACTCATGATGAAATACGATATAACATATTTCACAATTGGCCGATGGCTATAATATATTCATCGCATGAATGGTGTTAGGCCATCTCTACTGATACAAGAACAGGGGGGCAGTAGCCATTTCCAGCTTGGCCTGCCTCCCCATGAGGGCTACATTTGCTCTTGCCCACACATGCACAATTAACAATTGCACTCAGAGCCACCATTAGGTAATCAAGTAATGTGTTGGTAATCGTCTATCAAGTGGTGTAGTCCTTTAACATAATTGCTGTGCAAGCAGCAAGCAAGATCTGCATACATGACTATGTCATGTTTCCATGGTACAGAAAATGGTATCAGCCTATGAGGCTGACAAATAGGCATGTTAGATTAATCAGACTCCCCACCAAAACACAAACCGATATGATATTCAATTAAATTGCCTGAAGTCCTCGTGTGGCCCAATAGTTTACAAAGAAAAAATACTCTCGTTGTGAAATGATTTATTTCTTATTTTTATTTTTCATTTTCACATCAACAAAGGTTAATTTATTATAAAATCACCAAGAATTCAATATCATTCGATCTGAGCTTTTGCTTTGTCTTTGATCTCTATAGTGTGTGTTTTTTTTTCCTGAATTATCTTCTTAGACTGACTGTTTCAATATGAACTTTATTTTTTTATCTTAATCTCATGAATGTTAAATATGAATGCTATGGAAAGAAATAAATATATCAGTGCAGAATTTTGTAGAAGACCTTATCAAATATTTTATGAAGTTACAAGTCTGTCTGTCTTATCCATTGACAAGCATGAACATCTAAATCCTATAACTGCATCTTAATTTTCTCAGCAAGTGGTTAAGGATGTTAAGAAGAGAAACTCTGGCTTTTATCAAACACCTGAACGGGCATTCTACTTCGTTGGTATCTTGGATGCACGAATCCAATTTTTCCTGATAGTTCAGTCCATTCTTCAGGATGTCATCATATTTGCTTGTCCAGTGACAATTGATGGATTGCAACTGGACTTCGAAAATTCATCTGTGTTAGTTCCTGCTTCCTTCCTTTCATGCTACTCTTTGTACAGATGATTTGAAATGAATGATCACATAGCTTCAACATGGCTTGTGGAACACCTCACATTTATGGGAGGGTAGTTAATGGGGAGCTTGGTGAATTATCTCCATTGCCTAATTGATTCGAAGGGATTCCATTTATAATTCTGACTAGTATTTTTGAAGTACGAACCCAAATGTAGCATGAGCTTTCCTCGGATCATTACAAATTATCTCAAAATCCAATATTAGGTAAGTGTGAGACTTTTACCATGTCACTATTGAATGACTTGACGAGGATGTCAATGACTTAAAGAGGGAAGGTTGTAACACTCCACATATATCAGAGGGTAGTGAATGGAAGAGCTTGGTTGGTTGGATCCCACGTTGTCTGGGAGGGAGAAGTTCATGACCTTTATAACCATTTTAAGGAGCTCTAATTCTAACTTCGAAAATTGCTTTGGATCATAAGCTCAGCTTCCTTGGATCTTTACAACTTGGTCTAGATATAAAGGAAATATGGGAATCAGCGTGCTAAACTGGTTACAAGGAGTCTTTTCCACCCCCTTCCTGGAGGCCAAGCATTTGTTTACCTGACTTGCAAGCCCAGTTTCACTTCGCCATCTTATGTGCATAATTGATTGAAGCACATGCAGACATTCTATTCTTCGAAACTGGATATCTTTGGCTATGCTGACCATATCCAAGAGCCTAAATGATCCATCCCACAGCTCCTGCCCACTTCCATTCTTCTCTTGAGCTAAGGCTTGTTGAGAGAGCAGAGCAGCAAGAAAAACAACTTATCGACCCTGTCATACAAATCTGCAAGGCCATTTATTTTGTTGAATATTGTCGAGGATGAAACTGAGGAGCATTCTGTAGAGGATGCACGTGGAATTGTGGGGCAAGCGGGTGTGTGTTCTAAAAGGCAGGCTGTTAGCTGCAGTTGAATCATGTACATTTTGCAGAGCAAGTTTATATATTACAGATTGAGAGTGACACGAGGAATCTTGTCCTTTCTTCTATCAATGAGCGACAACATATTCTTGATCTGTATCCAAACCTCATCAAAAGGCGATGTTTTTGCAATGTCTCACTCCCACCAGCACTCCATCTGTTGAAAAGGCTACTCAAAGGTTGCTATAATGTCAGTACTACATAAAATATTGAAAAACGATCGAGTGTTCTTATAAATCGCTTCTGTCCCTCCCTTGTCACACTCCTTTGTACACGTGCACATGCAAGCAAAATGAGATGTGTCCATTTATAAATCAAACACATTGTGCATGATTATTGTGCAAAAGGCAGGCAAGATCTGCATGCTGCATGAATATGCAGACAAATAATATGTAAAATTGGCATGTGGGACTCGTAAGGCTGGATAGATCAGACTGTCTCCCAGTCAGGAAGAAGGCCAACACATTTTTCATAGAGTAATGGAGGCAACAAAAGTCGCCGCCCAAATGTACTATTGCCTCGTAAATTCATATGTTTTCCAAATTATTATATGACATCCCTATGGTTTACTTTCCACTGTATAGATTAATTTAATATCGTAGCGCACGAGTGTGCCTCTCACAAAAATAGATTAGGGTGACGAATCAGGAAATCAATTGTCGTAAGAAGATGCATCCTATTCTCTATCTTCGACCATGCATCTTACTGCAAAGTTTACAATGCAGTTCTTATTTATGGAACATATACGTATATATCGTTATTTCTCAACCAACGTTGAACTATCTGCTTTTGAGACTTGAGATTGGAACTTGACCACTTTGATATCAAGTTGTATTGCACCAAAAACCTCTGGTGGGCCTTACACTTAATTCAGAAAAACTCTGTGAGTTGAATGTAAAAAAAAGTCTAGAAACTTGCCATCCTCCTGTTGGCTCTGCTGTATATATTACGACTAGGGATCCGAATCTCATCCTTTTCAAAACTCAATGAGTGGCAACATGATTTTGATCTGAATCTAAATGCTATATCAGCAATGTTTGTGCAATGTCTCCCCAATTATATATATATATATATATTTAGACCTGCAAAATCAGATGAGTTGCTTAACTTAAGGTTTATATCACATAAAAACTTGTGTCCCGGTATATAAAATATGAAACGCACGAGTGTTGACAGCATCTCGTCCAATACAACAATGGCATTAGCCAATCTATGCAGTTCAGCCAGCCTCTCTGGGAGACAAGATGGCCGTGTCACTCGTGCACACGTGCCACACTAATTACAATAAGATTATCTCATTCATCATCATTAATTGTATCTTGTAAGCATAAAAGTTTTTAGACCAGAAAAGAGAAAAAAATAATAGAAAGCAGGCCCAAGAAAAAGCTATTCTGATGCACTGGGGAAGGTGTAGCAGATGATGAGTATGGCCACCTGATTGTAATGAATGCATATCTGCCTTGGCTAGTAAATTAATGATACTCGTATGTTTACAAAGTGATGAAAGCTTCTTGTCTTCCTAGAAGGCAGGCAGGCAGGTACCGTTTTGTGTCAAAGAAGATGGTGCCATGCCACTCGTGTGCTGCATATCTTATACATTTTTGTGCAACATGCATGCAGTTTATATATTATCTTCTGAAAAGATGCTCCAATGATTTTTTTTTTAAATATAGAAATAATTGATAACCAGTTGGAGAGTTGTCTAGAGGGAGACATTGCAAAAACATTGCCGAGATGGCATTTAGATCTGGATCGAAATCATGTTATGACTGATTGATATTTGAAAATGATGAGATTCTTTATGTTCCCCTCGCTCCATTGTATATATTGAGCAGATTCCAAACCAATGGAAGGCAAACTGCTGGACCAATTCTTACGTTCAACAGCAAGACTTTCAGTTTGTCAAGGAAACATGGCTGCCTCTCCTTTGAACCCAAAGTCCCATTACCATGTTCGCTCTAACAGCTTGCCCTCTAGGACACACCCGCTCATTTCAGAGGTTGAAGAGCAATTGAGCAGGTTGAGGGCTTCTGAAGCCACATCATCATCATCATCAACATCGTCAATAAGCCAGAAACTAGGCGGCCTTCAAGATTTACATGATCATGTTGACAAGTTGCTTCAATTGCCGCTCGCTCAACAAACCTTGGCCCAAGAGCAGCATGCGCAATGGGTCGAAGAACTTCTGAATGGATCTGTTAGGCTCCTGGATGTGTGTGGCATAGCCAAGGATGTCTTGTTACAGACAAAGGAATGCACCAATGAAATTCAATCCTTTATGCGCAGAAGACGGGGAGGTGATGCAGAGTTTGCAAGGGAGGTTAGGAATTACTTGGTCTCAAGGAAGAGTATTAAAAAGGCAATCCACAAGACCCTTAAGGGCATGGAAAGCAAGTGCAATAACAAAACCATTGAGACTGTGGCCATGGTTAACATGTTAAGAGAAGTAGAAGCAGTCACTCTATCTGTGTTTGAATCCCTGTTGTCATTTGTAGCTGGACCAAAGTTGCCAACAAAGTCAAGTGGCTGGTTTTTGGTATCCAAGCTGCTGCATCCTAAAAGAGTTTCATGCGAGGATGAAGAAAAAAAACTTGAGAAGGTGGATGCAGCATTACAATCTCTCCTCAGGACCAGCAAATCTGATGATCTCGTGCATATAGAAAATGCGCAGAACTTGCTGGGGAAATTGGAGCCCAGCATTCAAAATCTTGAAGAAGAGCTTGAATGTCTATTTAGGCGTCTAATAAAAACCAGAGTTTCCCTTCTTAACATCTTCAATCACTAGCCCAGAAAGGCACAGGCATCCATTTTTGTAGATCGAAGGCCTCAAGATTTATTGTTCATACTTGTACATGAAAGAGATTATGGTGTACTTTCTCTTCTGATTCTATATAAATATACTAAATTCATGATCATGGCTACTTAACTTTTATCTTCTAGAGGATTTGTTACTTTTCCTAAAAACTGATTGATAACGAAGCATGCAAATGCAATATACTGGATATGAAAATCAGAAATATTGGTACACGATGTGCCATTATCAGTTCTTCAAAGGTTTATGCCATTCAAACCTTTTCATTTTCCCTCAACCGCTTCTCTCCGGGCTAGGCATCGTATGAGGGGTTTGTGAAATTCCTCATTTGCTGTCGAGAACAAAATCCAAAACTTTGAAAAACTCTCGTATAATATTATCTCATTATTACAACTTTCTTAAATTTTCACATAAAATAAAATAAATAATTCAACTTTTTTTCAAATCTTAAAAAAAATATATTAAAAAAAATATTATAACAATTTTTTATTCAATTTTTTAGTTTTAATCTCAATCCATCTCATTATTTCATTTATGAAAATAAAGAGTTTTTTGAAAAGCTGTCAAGATTCCAATTGTCTCAAAGAAGTCTCTCAAACAGCGATAAGGTTTTGAACAAGGGCTTGAATGTCTGTGTAGGAGTCTGATCAAAACGAGAGTTACCCTTCTCCAACATTCGTGATGGGCATCAATTTTTTCAAGCGGAGGCGGCCTGTAAAATCACTCGGGCTTGTACATGACTTGGTACATACACATATTTGATTCCAGCAGTATAAAAGTCGTTTTTTGGGAAATCTCCACTGCTCTATTCTTAAGGGTAACGACTGCAGAAATAGATCAATTTCATGGATCATGCAGAATTGGACATGAAAGAACAATGTTTCAGTTAGATGAATAAATTACTCGCACAAGCGTGGGTAGCTGAGTTCTTTTTTCTCTCTTTATTTTTTGATGAATATATTTTAAGAGCTTGAGCAATGGGTGCTGGAACATGGATTCGGTTCCCCTGCCATTAAGGGAACTGGAATTAAGGGATCAATAGATAAAGCAATGAGAGATGTACGGAAAGGAATTCCGAGACGTCCTGGGCAAAAGGCAAAGGTTCCAATCGATCCCGTACGTACCTCTCTCTCCTAAAGTCACACAGGCAATGGTTGTTGGAAATATTTTCTAAATAAGTATATATTATATTTATTATTTGTATTATCTTGGAGTTGATTTTAAAAATTGTGAATTATTTTGAAAAGAGAGGAATTAAGGATTGATTATGTATAACGCATGGAATTAGTGGTATCGATGACTTTGGTTAGTCCAAAGACGAGGGAAACCACACCCTATACAAGAAAGGAGTTTTAATCCTTTATTGAGAGGGTGACCTCCACACTGGCCTGGGTCCAGCCCAAGGCGCAAGGCCAACAGCAGCCCCATAGGCGTGCGGCCCACGAGTCCAGGCTCCCAGGAATTGATGTAAAAATTATGAGAAAATATATTTGTAACTATGAATTGTGCAATCGCCGCGTAATCGTTTTGAAAAAAGTGAATAAAACATGAGACTCACATGAAAATATTAATTTTTTAATAATGGACTCTACTCTTTTTTAAAATAATTACACAGCGAAATTATATTTACTATAACAAAAGGTGCGCGTCTGCTGGGACTTGAACCGGTACTAGCCGGTTGATGGAGAAAAGCGTGGTGACCATTGTACTAAGTCCAACCTTTGTGTCAAATGGTAACAGGTATAATAAATATACTTGCTCGTATCAGATTGCAGAAAAATGAAAAGTTTAACTTTTCATTCACATCCTTTGGTTATCTATAAATAGACCCATTGGCCTACGAATTTAATATAGATTACAGAATGGAAAGAAGGTAATTTCAAAATTCTCTCTCAAAAGTTTTCATTTCTTCAAAACTTGTTATTAGGATCTGTTCATTCTGCAGAGAACAGATTTCCAATCACTCGGTTTAATAGCAAAATCAAAAGGTATTCGGAATCTAATTTCGTTTGTGCATAATACAGTTAGACAAACAGACTTGTTCTAGACATTATTGTATCTTAGAAACAAATTTACTTGTAACCCGTGTGCATACTATTATTGGTGGGAACAAATATTGTCTCAAGAAAAGCGACATTGTAACGCACCTTGAAGCAAATTTTTCTCTTACTATTTTCTGTTTTGCAGCCCCTCTTTGGTCCAACAATGGTAAAGGAGCACAATCAGCTTGGAGAGCTGTAACAACCAACGCAAAATCAAATGTCCAAATGTACCCTCATCTCTCGAAAGCCTGGCATTTCTTCCCACCAATCTTTGTTCATTTTCCAGACAATTAAATCTTGTTCTAACACGATTTTGAGAACACCGTTGCATAAATAATGATTTGAAGCACACAAGCATTGATACAACAAAGTTTTCTACATTACATTTTCATTTTAGATACACTAATGATTCCCAGCTCAAATTTTGTACAAATTTGGGGCAGCCTCAACAACAATTGCCGATGGGTAGTGATGAACCGATTATAACTCATTACAGGGTTGTTTTTTTATGATGCTCTCCCACCTCGTTGCCTCTTCTCTTCTAGTGCAGTTGCTTCACTTAACATGTCAGCAGCATCCTTGTTCATGTCCAGCTTGGCCAGCGCAACTGATTGCATGTAGAAGGCAGTGGGCCACTCTGGATACACGCATTGTGCTTGCATTGCATCTCGAAGGGCAGCATCTGGTTGATCATTTAACAGATAACAAAGACTGCGCCTAGCAAAAACAGTTGGAGAGACCATGATTCCAACATCTATGAACTGCAAGAGAACCAGAACGACCATCAAGCAAGCATCAAAACCAAGTTTAATCAGTAACCTGCTTAATATCCATGCACGAATTGTCCAAATGATACAGTTATAGTGCCATATTAAGTCATATTGATAAGACCAACTAGTTGATATTTAACATTATTGGATTCAAACCCACTTGCTTACTCTTACATCAAGGCCTACTGGTGGAACCATGCAAAACTGGGTAAATTCATTACCACACAATTTCAGTGTATAATTGTAGCCTAAGAACTTTATGTGTTGGCAGAAGAAATAGAAAACCATACCTGGGAATAACAGTCAATGGCAGTTTTGGAATCCTTCTCACGGAATGCAAAGTCCCCACGCTTCCTTGCCTCCAGCATATCTCTCATTTCTTGGGTCCACTCTTGGAAAGATAACTGACTCGCTCCAAATTTAAATAAACAAATCAGCATCAAATATAAGAATATGGTGACATGCAAGTCCCTCTTTTACAAGCCAATTACCTCATTAGTTCCTTCATCATCCCTGTAATGTGTCATAACTAAAATCTGATGGATGGCTGTGAGATCCATTCTTGAACAGGCCTCACCCATTGCCGAAAGAGGGCGTTGCGGGGTTGATGGGGGCTGCGGGGTTGATGGGGCTTCCTCGTGCTTTGGAATCCCAAGCATGACATGAGATGGAACCTGCAATCCAGAACAGAGGTAGAGGCAGTCAGGTTCTTCACAAAAATCACAGCTCATTTGATCTTCTTGAGACCACAGCCACTAAATGGTACTTGGTGTGGTAGTCTTTAGCCATGTTATGACAGACTGAAGCCTCAGAAAAATCTCTAGATGCATTTCAGGCGAATCTCCTCAAGCAGATTGAAGGCAGCAAGGCAAAGGAAAAGGAAGGCCAAGAGCAAATGTTTTGATGCAAACTAAAGTTTGTTTGTGCATTATTTTGCAATTTTACTGGGTTAACTTCAAAGGAAAATTTTTTATAGGTCTTTCTAAAGGAAAAAATAAACTTATCATCGGGTATGTTGACTAACATTGATGTTATACCTTCGAAGTTCTAATATCCCAAGATTCCCACTCAAATTGGTCTTTATGTTTGCATACATCTCCATCATTGTTGCATATAATATAAAGAAACTCCTATTTGCATCCAACCACGTTGAACATTCAAAGAAATTGTAGAAATCACACAAGGTTGTCCAATTTTAAACAATGGCTGTATATAATGTCACAGGTCCAAAAATCAATTTGAAAAAAGGAATATATGCTTAAATTCACAGACTGCTTGACTGACAGTAATGGTAGAACTGATGACTTTTTTTTTGTTTTACAAGTAATAGTAGAACTGATGATTAAATAATTTTTTTTTTATATAAGTAAGAGATAAATATTATTGATATGAAAGAAGTAAGCATAGCCTGTGTACACAGGAAGTATACAGAAAAACACCTAAATACATTCTTAGAGCGATAATTAAAGACAAGAAATCATGAACATTGTCCCCATTTGGTTTTTAGTTAAAGCATTAACTTAGTTAAAGCAATGTTCCTTACATCAGGTTTGGTTTGTAGTTGAGCTAGAGTTGCAACAAGATCCTTTGTATTAGGCCGCTCCCTAGGTTCATATTGCAAACACTGAGAGGCAAGATTAACCACAACTGTTGCTTCTTCTGTAGAAAATTTTCCCTCCAAATGTGAATCCATTAAGCTGATGATATTTTTTCCCCGTATAATGTCAAGAGCCTGCACATATTAGTGTAGACAACATAAAAAGCACATAAAACACAGTCAAATTTCCTAAACTCGTAGACAGTACATATTAATTTCTATTAGAAAGACAGCATACTGTTGAAATGACTGGCATTAAGTTACTTTAACCTATCTCATTCATTGATTAACTATGAGTAAAAAAAATTGATGTAAAAAAAAAAAAAGAAAAGAAGAAGAGCAGCAGTATATGCTCCTTGATGATCCAACCTGATGCTATATGAACCTAGGTCAGTTAATCAATTAGAAAATATTTTTAAAAAAATTAGCATGGATTTTCATTGATGAAAGGCTTCTTTAAAATGCCTTTGTGTTGGGACGTGGAAAAAGAAGCATAATTATTGTAGAAACAAGCATGATTTCAAGATTTGCATTAGTTGAGAGAGAGAGAGAGAGTGTTCTGTTCACATCCTAAATGTGAAGTACAAAAAGAATCAAAGAACTAAAAATTTCCATTTTCTACATATTAGAGTCTATTTTAGGCAACTTTTGAGTTGCAAGTTCTGGTAACACACTTGATAACAATCATGACTTTGTAGGCTGTATATTAAACATGTAGCCTGACAAAGAAAGAAGGCATAAACATTACTAAATTCTCATTACAACAAAGGTAACTTACATGGCTAGGGGGGATGTGTTTTCCACTTAGCAGATCCAGAAGGACAGTGCCAAAGCTGTAAATTACACTTTCAGCAGTGACCCTTCCTAAAATTACAAATTATGGCAATGAAAATTAGTCAAGTTTACCAAGAAAAATCTTCATGAAGTTAAATATAATAAAATGAATCTCGTAATTCATACAACATAGCACCGTATAAACAGTTTGACTTGAATTGCAAATCAGACATTACAAATTTTTCATCAATATTCAAAAAGAAAGAGAAAAATAGTTTACATAAGTGAACAACATGCATAAAGTAGAACCTTTTTTGAACTAAAAGGATTTTAGTGGTTCAAACTTTGCCCTCGTGCCTCGGTTAATATTTGCATTCTCATACCACATAGCTTCCTTTGTGTTTCTGATGCAATGTATTTGGGGGGAACATAATGTTTGGACCTTCAAAGAATGTGAGTGGGCGGTGTTAGAATTAGAGCCGTTATGTTTAATTTCCTCTATGTTTGGATGGCTGTCTACAATGGTTTCTGCTCTTTAGCTTCCTAGACAATTTTCCTTTGCTTCATCCCTTAATGGGTGCTTCCTATTGTATACTTGGGTTGCATCCCTTTGCACTTTGAACAAGATAGCCTTATAGAAAAATATTTTCATTCCCTTTGAAAGGACGGAAAAGTTGATATAGTTCCCAGAGTCCCACGGGCCACCACCACAAATATGATGTTTGAGGAATATTTCCTGGTAAAAGAGTTGCTGCCATACACTGTCAGAGCAAAAACTCCACTTCAATCATGCAACAGCTGCATCAAGATATCTTCGCACCCACTTGAAAGAAGCCCAAGAACTTAAAGACAATAATTGATTCTTTTATTCTTTTATCCACTTCAAAAAAATGTGACATTTTTTTTTTGGTGGGGGGGGGGGGGGGGTGGATTTACTGAAAGTTCCAGAGATACTGAAAGCAGGCAAATCCTTCAACATAAAGAAGTAGAATACCAATCATCCAACTTATACAGAGTGGAGAATTTATTACCATTTCTTAAATATTCGGGAGGTGTGTAGGCAAGGTTTGTGCTGTAACTTTTCCCATCCCTACTATTTTTCATCAAGCCAAAACATGAGAGCCGAGGATCACCATCCTACAAATGGATACAGATATAAGACAGCCATCTCGATGATAGCAAATATTGAATAACTAAGTAGCATTAGTACATGCAATAAAAACAAAAATAAATAAAAAAATAAACATACCTCATGAAAGAGAACCCTATAAGCATTCAAATCATGGTACAGTGGACGTCCCTCAGTGCTGCAATAATCCAAGGCTTCAGCAATATAAAGAGCTACTCTCAAACGCATGGCCCATTCAATGGTTTGCTTTTCCCCTGCCAAGGACCCAGAATTTAGATAAACAGAAATTCACCAACTTCTCAATATGATAGAGGGAAGAAATAACAATTCAAATGCATCCCGCATGCAAAATTCAAGAAAAATAATAGCAACAAAAGAATACAATAACCCATTAACCTTGGTGCAGAGGAAGAGAAATGCAATTATTAACATTTATCAAACAATAACTATCCCACCTTATAAAGTAAATCAAATGTCAACTTTCAAGTCAATGCCAGTTATATCCAAGATTCAAAGAAACTCTTAAAACACAAAGGACAAGCTTAAGAGACCATCTGAATCAGAGCAACCTAAGAACTAATAAGAATGTCTTCTGGGATACGCATGCCATAGCTAAAACAATAAAGCAAGAATTAAAAAGAAGAAGAACCCATGCTAGAAACCGCACATACAGTGAAACAAATGCTTGGCAAGAGTATCATTAGGCATGTACTCAGCAACCAGCAGCCTCTCATCTCCATCACAGCAATACCCAATCAAATTGGCCAGCCTCGGATGCCTCATCTGCCCCACCCCCCGCGCCTCCTCCTACAACCCACCAACAAAAAATTTCCCACATACGCAAGTTCGTCACTATCTATCAGAGCACCAATACGGAACTAAAAAAGAGCACAAAATGAAAGCAAAGCAAATAGCTTTACCGCAAACTGTTTGGGATCAGGCCAGGCCAACTTGGCGAACTTTTTCACAGCAATCCAGCGGCGGTTGCGGAGGCGGCCCTTGTAGACGAGATTGGGGGCCTTTTCGCCGCTCTCGGAGACGATGAAGTCGGAGCTAAAGTTGTTGGTGGCGGCCCTGAGGTCCACGAAGGAGAACTCGGAGAAGGATAGGACTTCTCCTCCGCCGCCGGGTACTGGGTCAAGTCCAATGGAAGGTGGGTAGGTCTGGGTTTGGAGCTGGACTTGATGCTGCTCCTTCTCTGGGTGGGTCTCTGTTAAAAACGAGGACTGGCAGCAACCCATGATCTCTGTGGTTTTAGTTTTTGGTTTTCGGTATCGGTTTTTGAGTTTGTATTTGTAAACCAAAGCTTGGTGTTACAGGAGTAGAGAAAGCAGAGAAAACACCGGGGGGGGGGAGGGATGGTTTAGCTTTTGGAGAGAATGGGTATGTTTTGTTTCCTTCTTTTCTTTCAGTCTCTCTGTAAATTTGGTAGTGGGGTTCTAAACTTCTCTCGCTATTTCTCTCAGTTCTTTCTTTCTCTGTTGTTAATCCATACATATGCATATTATATTGTAATTTCCTGTATTTAGATGATCAAAAATATGGTCCAAAAAAGATGCTCAAAAATATAGGATGAGCCTTGTCACAATACTTAAAAGACATGAAAGAGTATTTTAGGTAGGTATGTATTATGCCAAAGTTACTTTAAACCCACCTTGATCTTGAAGTTGTTCCATTTTAAAATGCAGCTTGCAATAAATTATCCACTTGCCTTCACATACTATACAAAAATACGTGTGATTGTAACCTATTTTGTTTTTTTTTTTTAATAAAAAGAGTGGGGGTTTCGTATACAAATTTTACATTTGAAAAATCGGGTCATATATCATCAATTTATCAGACTTGTCTTATTTTGCTGTTACCACTAAGAGCTGAGTCTATTAATTATTCTCTATTTTTTTTTTCTATAAATGCTCGTTTGGGATTGAAAGATTTTAATTCGAGAGAAATATACGTATGACAAATGTTATTTAACAGATGAAATAAATACGAATCTGGAGTCTAATTCGGTGGTCTTTTCATTCGACTCTTATCTATTTTGGGTCAAAAAAAACCTTTGACCTTTTTCTTGACAAAGGTTGGAGACGTTCTGTTCGAATCTTTCAAATTCATATGAATTAAGACAGTTGACAACGTGTTTAGTGCATGCTAGTTTAAGCCATCATTATTACTCTTGGTCTTGGGAGAGACAGAGGTGGGGCATCGTGTCATTACTGTAATTTGTGGTATTGGTTTGCTCTTGACCCCAAAATTTGAGGTCACGTTGAAACCAAAAACCAAAAAAATTACAACTTTAAATAAAAGGCATTTGATTTTGAGTTCTTGGCATTCTCATCCATATGTTCTCCCTTTTTTTTGGACTGAATTCTTGTCATTGGCTAGTGTTTTTTTTTAATTTTTTTTTCTAAAAATATATCACTTGATTCATCAGTTTTTTTTTTTTATTTGGAGGAGAGGGTATCGAACTTCAGACTTCTATTTTGGAGATCGGAAATTATGCCGACCAATCTACGTCCTTTTGGCTGTCATTAGCTAGTCGGATTCGTTTATTATTATTTTTATATATAAAAAAAAAAAATGAGTATCCTAAGGCCTGATTACTAGATGTAAATCTGATAGAGGGAAGGGCATATATTCTCTCGGAAAAAATACGGGCATCTGCCCCACACGGGGCACACCCTGTGTTAAAAAAAAAAAAAAAGTGATGTGCAGTGTGTGCTGGTGTGGGGCAGATGCCCAGAATTGCTCATTCTCTCGTATCTTGATTCTTACCAATGGGTGTCCTATTTTATTTTGTGTCACAGTGCATGTTGTGCCACTTGTCATCATCCAACCACCCTAATTTCATCAATAATAAAGATGATGATAATGTTATTCTTTTTAATCAATAAAAGCAAAAGATTCATGGGTAGGCACCGTTGAACGTTTTCAATCACCCAAAAAAAAAAAAGGGTCTTGGTCCTTACGTGACTTCTGTAAAGACCGCTTAAGATGGAACCCTTGATTTTCGCAGAATATATAAAATGGAAATCATAACAAGCTGATCATAAATACCAAGGCCTGATGTCAAAAAATAAAAAATAAATAAATACTAAGGCCTGCTTTTTTTTATAACACATTAGATGATATGATATGAGTTGAGAAAAAAGTTGAATAAAATATTACTAAAATAAATTTTTTTAATATTATTTTTATTTTGAGATCTGAAAAAGTTGAATTATTTATTTTATTTTATGTGAGAATTTGAAAAAGTTATAATGATTAGATAAGCGGTAGCAGAACCAGCAATTGTATTGAGGGGCCAACTTTTCTACTATTTGAGTTATGTAAAGAGTAATAATAGATACAGTTATAAGTGTGCAAGCACTATCCATTTCATTTGAAAAAGAGTGAGGTTCACTATTAAAAATAATTTTCTAATGTGAGTTATAGATTTATCTATTTTTTTCAAAGAGAGTAGGCTGGACTTGCACATCCTAAAACTGCTAACATTATTTCTCTTATGTAAATTTAAAAGAGATTAAAAAATCATAAAAACATAATTACATATAAAAGTATCTCGATAATTTGCTACGTATATGTAGAAATAAAATTATAAAAACATTACTTAATATATGTTTCAGATTCTGACGATAATGTTTCATGAAATAATATTCATCTATTATTATTTTTGTAATGAAATATTTAGAATTTATTTTCTTCATATAAACTATCAAGAGATCTTTTAGAATGTCATCTTTTATTCTAGTATGTAAGCTACTTTATTAGATTTCATGCAAAATCTAGATATTTGCTTATCACATTAAACATATAATGTTATAATTGAAAGTTTAAATAAATTCTTTTCTTACTCAATGAAATCTAGAGGATAAAATCTCTCAACTATTTTTCATATAGATCATCGACCTTAAATAATTTTTCTTATATTCTCATCACTTTAGATTCCATATTAAGAAGCCCAATATTGTATAATAAAAAATTTTGAGATCCATATTAATAAGTTTATTATTTCTCCTAAACTTAGTCTTAAGTTTAATCTTGAATAAGTCACATCCTTGAAAATAAATAATATATAGCAATTAAATAGAATTTTGGAACTATAACATGGGCCCGCCACTGTAGATGGATGTAGATGAAAAGGCAACACCATGCCCTCAAGTCTAACGTGGGTCCACCACCGTAAAAAATGAGATGAGATAAGAATAATTGTGAACATATACGTGGCCTAAATAGGCAGGAAACCATGCCAAACTAAGCTTTAGAGATTTGGCCCGTAATCGTCCATGTAGGAGGGGGGGGAGGGATTTTGATGTTTACTTCTTTTTTGGATTTTCTGCCGATCGAGTTAATCACATACAAATTTCCTCACTTGTCGGCGCAAAGAAGAAGATTTTAGATGACAAGAAAACAAAAACGTTGAATATATAAGCAGCTAGATAAGGATTTATCATTATCAATCTTAAAAGAAAATTCATTTGGATAATAATTCCAAGACAAGCTCTTTTATTGGAAGGTGCTGGAAGCTTGCTGGGTTTCAGAAGTCGTCTATACAATAATAAATTCCTGTGAGAGGAAAATTAGAAAGGGAAAAAGAAAGAAGAAGATTTATCAAACAACTTTTGAAAGGGCTTATCCTCCTCCGTGACTTGCGTCACTCCTAGGCAGCCCAATTTGCCTATGCTTAAAAACATTAATCCTCGTACAAAAACTGGAGGGAGATTGAGATTTCCCCAACCTGGGTAAATCTGGCCTTGGTTGTGCGTGTCCCATCCAACCTTTCCTTCAAAAAAAAAAAAAAAAAATCATGGCCCCCATCAGCATTAATCATCTTTCCATGAAATGAAATGCTGGTACGCGATGGGACAATTGCTCATAGGATGCGTATAAATGAGATTACTGCTTGTTGCTGTACATAGTACAAAGTGAGAGAATATGGCTCCTTAGGAAGTAATATGAGCAAGAGAAATTGGCAGACAACGCACCCACTTGGCCCGGCAGCAGGCTTTAGAGGGTCTCAGTGTTGTCAAAACAATTGCAGTGGCACAGAGTCGTTTTCTGGTCAGCACGAACTTGCCTTGTACTCTTGTAGGATTGTAGCTTAGCCTTGCCCCCTCATCTCTACTGATGTAAGTACCACCCAATTGCAGTGGTCCGTGATTAAGATTAGAACAGCTGGTATAGGACCCAGCATTATTGGCGATGCTAGCCTCCCAAATCTAGGCCAAAAAAATTATGAGGATTACTCTTGGTGACATAAGCAACCGACTGAAACAGTCCATTGAGGGCCACAACCAATGGAGTCAGTGATATGCAAAGATAATTGAAGGAATTCATTCAACTCCACGAAGATCCTGATCTTCAAAAGATTTTATGCAAGGGCTGCGAGCTGCAGATACCAACCCCTTTTCCGAGCCACAAATTACCGATGCAAAAGCATCGACATTTCTGTTAACTACTCGCTCAGCCCTGTGAAACTCTTCCATGCTCTTGGCGAACCCTTTCCTCCTCACTGCGTTGCAAAAGCTCCTCATAAGCTCTCATAGAGTTAGCAGTGAATCTCTCCATGGCCTCAAAAATTAGCTGCAGACTTGCCTGTAGACTTCTATTGTGAGTGTCACTAGGATATACAACCTCTCCAACTGATAGGCCGTTACCATCCCCAGAGACCAGAACGATTTTCTTGTCTAATGCCTGGATCTCCTTCTGTATTTTTTGGTCCTCTCTATCCAAATTCTTAACTTTCTTCTCCAGATCCTTGTTTGCCATACCCCTCTGGCGCATTTCCAGCATATCTTGTTCCCAGATATGAACCACACTCATGGTAAAACCATGCATAGAATCAACCACTTCCTTCTCAGATATTCTTTCCAAAGTTTGCGACCACTGATTACAGATTACAAACACAGGTGGTGCACCTACTCTACTGGGTGAGAAAGGAGCTACCCCGTCGTCTGTTTCCTCAGGTTCATACAGTATACATCTAAGAAGCCAATTATTCAAGGCTCTCACATATCCCTTCTGGTAACTTATCCAACGAGAAAAAGTAACATTCCACCTAATAAGCTCGTGCAAAAGTTCCCTAGTGGCTCTAAGATGATCATCACTAAGCTTCTTGCCCGATCCAATCGAACCTAAACCTTTGGCTTCTCTGATTGCCTGGCACTGACTACGATGGCATTCAAGCATACTTTTCCACATTCTGGTTAACCTGAAGAAGTATTCCACATTAACAACAAGGACTATGCAAAGCGTAGACGTTAACCATATATCAATGTCCACGACAGAAACATAAATTCCAAGCTAGCAACCATCAAGAAAACGAGATGCGTGAATAGCATATACATACATAAAGACAAGCAAAAACGATGACATTGATGTCAATATCTAGAGAAAAAGAGCCTTCATCATGTAGTCACTCAACTTCCCTAATCATCGTACAATTTTAAATTTCAAGAACACATTTTCTTCTCACATATAAAAGTGGATACACCACTTTCTTTGGCCTCTTCACTACTGGCTGGAGCAAGTAACATCTCACCTAATAAAATTATCTGAACTCTCCTCCAATCTTTTGAATGATCAACTATTGAAAGTTTCATCCCAAAACATCAGAAATTAGTTTAAATCATAATATTCTTAGAGAACTTCCCTCAATATCATTCTATAGGTGTATGATTCATAACTAGCTCAATGAACAAAAGTTCCAAAACTAACCAACTGGCTCTCAACAACTTTTTTTTTTTATGGGTAACTGGTTCTCAACAACTAGGAACAGAGAATGGGTCACATATTTCTACATGGTCCTATCCATCAGATGACTTAAATAAATACTTAATGAATATATCTCTCCTCAAACACATCAAAGTAGATGACACATTGGAGTATATCATATAATTGACACTCAGAAATAGTGTAGAAACTCAAAACAGAAGTGAAAAATACAATTAAAAAGGAAAGAAACACACACTTTTATCTTTTTTTTTTTATATAGGTAGAAACACGCACTTCTATCTTAGCATACACTGTCAAGCATTTTGAACAAGACCTTGAACTAGGACCCATTAACTGCTTGGTTCCACTTTTCCAACTTGTTCTTTAGCAAGTAAATAATTCATTGAAAGGCAGGCCAAGCAGGAACAATCTTACTGAATAAATGTCAACTCCGATGAAGAACCATGATGTCCTAAGATAAGAAAAAGTAAAGATTTTTTTTTTTTTATAAGTAATGTAGAAGACGAAGACCGAGATGACCAACTAGAAAAAGTAAAGATCCTAAACCTAATGTACTTTAATGAAACCTAAGGTATACTAAAAAGGCCATCACTTTCCAATCCAGGTGAAAGCTTAATTTGCACGAGTCTTTTACCTAACTATGCACTATTCTTCATCTATGTGCTAGTAGTCATTATACATCCTAAGCCTACAATTCATCAGTTCTTTTTATCATTCACCCGTCAAAAAAAAGCCACAAGTAATAAGGGTGTTTCAAAGCATCAAAAGTTCCCAAGTCACATCCCTCAAACAATGTGAAACAGTAACCAATGATTCTACCAAGGCCATGGAGCTAAAAAAAGCAACAGTACATCAGCATGTCAAAGATCAAGCATGAACATCAAATCAAACTCAGGATATGAATAATATTTTTTTCGGCATTTACAAACACACCTATGAGTCTGACTTAACCCCTCCCCCAACCCAACAAATAAATGTCCACAGGGGTAGGAGGTTACTGAAGAATATCGATCGTGATATATCAAATTTGAAATGGCCCTTTGGGTTGGGATTCAAATATCAGTAAGACGAACGTGATATTTGTTGTTTTGATAAGAAGTTTTTATTTTTTAGTTTTTTATAAGTAAGAAATTGATTAAAACCACGTAATTAGGTATAGCCAGAGTACACAGGAAGTATACAACAGAAAACACCTAATTACAAGCTAAAGCTGAAAAACAGCACGAAAGTCATTGAGACTGAACCCATCCATTACAATAACCGAAGCCCAAAGCAACTAAGTAAAAAAAAAAAAAAGCTCTAATCCCATCGGTTCAACCGAGCGTTCTCTATTGTCAAAACAGCGACCACTTCTCTCATTCCAAATACACCACATAAGACAGAGGAACCATCTTCCAAACAGCCGCTATTTGACGATTTCCTTGAATCCCCTCTCCAACAGGCCAAAAGATTCACCACACTCTTGATAAGAAGTTTTTATTAATAAGCGCAAAAGGCGCAAACCAAATATACAGGTAGATGAAGAAAAATACACTGAAAAATCAGGTAGGTTAAGTCCATTAAAAGTCTGTAAGTGCATTCTATAGGATAAGAGTGCCGACAAAGAAATCTTCAAATTCTGTCCATTCGGGTAGAAACAAAGCAAGTGATAGGAACTATACGAACAAAAGTAATATTAACTATAATATTTTTAAAATAAATGAGACTTCATTAAAAGGCATAATTGAAGTACAGAGGAAGCATACAAGAAATACGCCTATCTAGGAGAAGAAAAGTTGAAGCGCAAAATTACACAAATAAGAGGGATAGAAAGCTGGAAAATGCAATTATGAGATTAATAGTCAACATACCCTTGAATTAATTCATTTAGTTGTGGCCAAAGCTCTTCATCTCGAATCTTATTAATCGTCACAGATATCTTATCAACAACCTGAATTGCCATTCTTATTCTCGTTGACAGGCTCCTTATTAAAGTACGAGTAGCATCAACTTTGTGAGCCTCAGCACCCCTTTTATCTAAGCGCTTTAGCTTATCTACCTTCCTGTCATGGTCCACCCGCATCTTTTCCTCAGCCTGCCCAACAACACAATGTCAACAACTCAGCGAGGAACATAAAGACAATTAGTCTAATTTTGAACTCAATAAAGGATAAGAATTAGGAAGTGATCCAGACTTAATAGCAGAATAACATGATACAGCATACCTTAACTTCGTTATAGAGTTTCTTCTCCCAAAGATACAGCTTCTGTAGAGTAGACGAAAGATTTGTAGATCCCAACCACACCACATCTTCATCCACGTCCAATTGAGCCGGACCCGCCTTGACAGAGGCTGACGATGACTCGGCACCCTTAGAAGTAGAAGGCTGTGCGGATACCATGGGTATTGAAGGAGCAGCCACGTGCAACATCTTGGAAGAAACTGCTTTGCGAAGATCCATTAAATTGATAGTTAAAAAGAGCAGCTAAATGAAGTCCAACTCATTCAAGCTGAACAAAATAGAAACCCATCTCATACATAAGGAGGAGATTTTTTATCATGATCCATAAATTATCGACCCACTCCGATTCAGCCCCAGAACGAGGAATAATTTACAGATCAAGCGATCTCAATAATAATTGCACATCCAACGAATCAAATAAATTTAGTAAAGAAAAATTGTTACCTTGATAAACACCGTGTTTACGGTTATAAGGAAGCTTTCCGACCTCAAGCATTTTCGCGACCTCATTCCCCGACTCGGAAGCTCTGTCAAACTGAACCTCAACTTCCTCTACCACTTGAGACACACTCAGAGGACCCTTAAACCTGGCCCTAGTCTCCTCGGATCTCTCCTCATTATCAACAACTTTCTTCTCCACCGTATGTCCATCATACCCCATCCTATCATTCTCTATTGCAGAACTGGGCTTAATCTCGTATAGCGACGTTGAGGCCTCAGTGTCGTCCACCACAGCCTTGGAACGCATCCCACTCACATCACCACCGCTTCTTCCCCCATCAGCGACAAACTTCTCCTCCCCATGAACTTCCTTCACCACCTCGTGCTGGTAATCTTCGTCTTCCAAGTCGGGAATCCCCTCTTCTTCCCTCAGGTCTTTCGAGTTCCTACTCGGAGTGTACGCCGCAAAATATCTGTCGTAACCCTCGAATGGGTTCAAGAAATCCCATGCCGAAGCTTGCGGAGGCGAGGGCGGAGGGGGCGGTGGCTTCTTCGAAGACGTATCCATTTGGCTCGGGGAATTACTATAGTAACCAGAACCATAGTTACTATAATTGGGATTGGGGGGGGAAGCAGACCCATAATACGCAGAAGCACTAGAACTGGGATTAGTATTTCCATAATAAGAATGAGGATAACCAGGATAAGCAGGAGAAGATTCACCCATATACACCTTCGCTGAACTCACCGGCCTCTGCTCGTAGACCACCGAAGGCGTCGCTTTATTCTTCATATAATTCATGTGTATAAGCCCGCCGCCTCCGCCGCCGCCGCCGCGTCCTCCTCCGTCGCCAGGAAAGAAACCTTGAAACTGATACGAACCCAGCTGTCCTTCCCCATCTTCAAATTGATCCGTATCCATGTATTCAATATCACCATGTTGGTGAAGAGGCGATGAGTGACCCGAGTGGTGGTGGAGCGAACCCAAATCGTCGACGTCGGAGTCCGAGCCGGAGTTGAAATCGATGTGACCGGAGTCATCGCGACGATGATGGACGGGGTCGCCCTTTCTGAGAGGCGGGAGATTGAGCTCGGGGGAAACAGGCAAAGCGACGGAATGGGTTAAATCATCGATGAAACCGTGGAGGGAGCGGCCGATTCCTTTGAGGGAGCGAATGTAAGCGAGGTGGGCCTCGGCCAGAGCGTAGCGCTGGTGGATTGCCTCGTCCAGGAAGGTCATCCGGTCCCGGCAGAGTGCCACCGCCGGCAGATCGTCCACCTTGGAGGTCGAACACCCCATTCAAAATTTAAGAATAAAAGAACTAGGTGGAAAGTAGCCCAAAAAAATAAAAATAAAAAAGTGAACAGATTTTGAAGGTTATGGAGAGAGAGAACGGGGCATGATGGATAACTGCGACAGTGTGATAGCAGCTGATTAGGCCATGGTGTGTGTTTGTTTCCAAGGAAAAATGAATAATTAGGGTTTGGGAGGGTAGAGGAAAGAAGAAGAAAGAAGAAGATAAGGAAAAAGCAAGGAAAGGACAGACTCAGAGAGAGAGAGAGAGAGAGAGAGAGAGAATCTTTTGACAGCGCGGAGTTTGTCGTCGGTTTGTTTGTAAGCTGAAGAAGCGAGAGTGGAAGACTCTTCTTCTGTGCTACGTCGGTGTTCAATTAATTAATTAATATATTCTTCTTTTTTTTAATATTATTTATTTTGTATAGTATTTAGGCTGTGTGTACTTTTAACGGACTTCTCCCTTTTTAATTTTAATTATAATTTAAAAAAAGAAAAAAACAATTAGTTTACTCGGTTCAACGGGAAGTAAAGCGCTTCGAAAGGAGGGGATTCGTATGGTTTGACGGAAAGTTTGACGCCTACGGGCTACGGCCTCTGCCGAATTTTCTCTGTCTAATCCCTGGCTTGTGTCATTACATAATTGCCCCTTTCTTATTTTCCCTATCTTTTTATTTCTTAATTACTTTGATGTACCAAACTTCTCCTTGAGTTGGTAACGCTTCTGTCGCATTAGATTTGGTTTTATTAAGTCAATTTTTATTTGATTCAACTAATTTAATCTTTTTATTGAATTTATATCAATTTCTTGGATGGTGTCAACCATTTTTTTTTTTTTTAGGAATTATTCATTGTTTTTTCTATAAGAAATTGGAAGACTCTATGTTTAGGCATTTTTTCTAAAATTATATAAGATATTGTCGGGATATAAATGTTACGATACTCTCATTATATCATAAAATATTACGTCAATAATATCAATTCAAATGTTTTTTAAATTAAATGTGAGAGATTTTTCTTGTAATTAAATGCCATATATGCATCATATCTTCTCTTGATAGGATTGAAGTCATGTTTTGGTTTGTGATTAGGATTAAAGCATCCATGTTGTTGCTTGGAAATACCATGATGGACCAATATTTTTTTGGGGTCTTTGGGTTATGAAATTTCATAGTACAAACAAAACTCTCCACCTTCTAACAAATTCTCCCTTGATTTTCTTGCTGATTGGCCAAAGACCCAGACAAGAAAAGGAGGAGGAGATCATGATAGGTCAATAAAAGCAAACCCATAAATTACTCATTCTATCTGAAAATAATTTTAGAGTAGTGATAGGGTTATTACCTTATTACTACCCATCTTCTACCCAAGAGTATTTCAAGTTTTTATATTTTTTTATTATTTTTTAAGTATTTTTTTAATATCTTTAATTATTAAGAAAAATTTTAAAATATATATATAACTTTATTAATATTCACTTCATTAATCATTAAGTAAAATAAAAAATTTAATCAAATACAAATTAAGTAGTAAATGGATAGTAGTAAAATCGTAACCCTACCATTATTCATAATTTAATGCTATTTTTTCCAATTACTCTTATTTAATGAATAGGCATGTTATTTGGGATCCATTGGTCCCAACTATCTGACATTCACTAATATATGATCCCATCAAGTTCTATTACCTGTAAACAGCAATATATATGCTATTTTCACCAATAAATAAATCTTCATAATTTTTTAAAATTATTAATGTTTATTTATTTTAATTTTTTTGTCCTATTATAAATAGGAGTATGAATGCATTTTTTCTCACACTAACTTAATGCAGATCAGTTCCCAATTCCCATGCCTTTAACGTGATCAAACAATATTGAAAATATTTAGTTTTGCTTTTGATTGAATGACAATTGCATGATCTACACTTGTCATGATCTCTCGATTTAAACCTTTCAAAACTGTTACATGATTTTACTACTCTAACATGCAGGTTGTTTTTTTCCTTCCAAACATAGAAGCCATATTTGGTGGTATTATATCACTACGAAAAATAAGTATTTATAATAGATTATTTGCGATAAAAATGACTAATTACAACGAAAACAGATTTATTTTAGCAAAAAATAACTTACTACAAATAAATAGTTCTCTTGTAATGAATGTAGATATCATTGTTATCAATATGTTGGGATTTCTTAGAACCAAAAGGTGGTTTCTTTAAAGAAATCATTGCAACATCAAATTGATTCCAGGATGTAAAAATAATAGATAGCGAGTAGTATGAATCGATCATCTCTAGCTTGAAATCAATCATTATGAAATGAGGAGGCAAAGAGAGAAGAGATCAAGAAAAAGAAAAGAAAAGAAGTAGGCATCTCTTCTCAGAATATAGCAGATGGATAGTAAAAGGTTGAAAGGTAGATAAAGATGAAAACTAAAGAGGACAGGGACCATGTAGCCAGGAGAATTCCAGGACCTTCCAAAACATTGGCAACAAGACCATGCAACTTTTTCTTTGGCTGGCTGGCTGGCTGGCTGGCAAAAAGAATAACTTGCACACCAATAGAGAAATATTGCAATTTGCTGCATTTAATAACAAACTCTTTATTAAAAAAAAGTTCAAAAATTTAAGTTGAATTAAACTTGAAAGTTATGGTTTTGCTTTTTTTTTATTAAAATAAAATACATACTTTTGAGCGCCGGAAAAAGTCCTGATTTATTATAGTGCGAGTTGGGGAGAATAATAATATGTTTATAAATTTACCCAATTGACAAAATTAAGTAGACGATCTTAATCAATATTAATTTTTATTTACAAAAAGAAAGATATTATCTTCATTAAAGCATCTAAATAATGGTATATCTATTAAGATAACCAATCTTATCACTAGTGAATGATCAATTGCAAATGAGTTTTTTATATTTAGACTAATAAATTAATTATAATGGAGATCATCAGGTACTTGAAAGTTATGCACCCACTTCAGGAGATAAGGCAATTAATGTATTTGTTGGCACCATTATACATATATTTTATGGGGCGTTTGTGCTAGATCCTCCAGCCGGCCAAGAGGAGGATGACAACATGTAAGCGTTGAACGACAAAACCAAAAAAAATTGAATTGCCCAAGTAGCAAGCACAAAGTTACCGTTTTTTTTTCACTTTTTTTTTAATATTTTTAAAAAATAAAAAAATACTTCAATACACTTAAAATCACTTATTTAATTATTAAATAAAAAAAATTCACAAACGGTCAAATGGAGCGGTAAAGTTTAGATGGCAAAGTAGTTTTTTTCAAAAAAAAATATTAGAGTATTGGGTGCGTGTGGAATTACATATCTCATATCCGATAATAATAATAACAAGAAGTAATTGCTGATATATATAATATTATTGCATCCAAGTAATTAGTAAGATATTATTTTAACTAGGACAATATCCTCTGATCGATATATATATATTAATAAAATAGTGGTGTTTATTTCTTAAAAATTAATGATATTTGCAACGAGTGTGTAAACGTCGTGAATTATTTAAAAAAAAAATGAGTAAATATAGAATCCACAAAAAAAATTTTAATTTTTAATCTAGGACTCTACTTTTTTTCTAAAAAAATATGCATAACTTACACAACTCATGACTGTATAGCATTATTCTTCTCTAAATGATGGTGTACTCACAAATAACTTCATTAAAAAGAAAGTTTATTTTCGTTATCTTGTTCGATCATAGGAACAGTCAAACCAATGGACTCAATCACAAAATTGGCCAATTTAGATTGGAATTTGGAATAAAGATCATAAAAATATATAACTCGATCATATTTTGAGAGTTAAGTAATGCTAGATCATGAAGTCTTATAACATGTAAGTCTTACCTATGTTTTTTTATTTTATTAAAAAAATCATTTTTATAGCAACTAGATAGTAGATACGCTAGAAAATAAAGCATGCGGGCGGTGTTGTTAGTATTTGATAATGTTTACATACATTTGAGATGAGTAATGCTAGATATATATTGTTATGAGCTATGCAATCACAACACATTTCTTTAAAAGAAAATAGAATTCATAATTAAAAAATTATTTTTTTAATTTTGTAATTATTCATTTTTCTAAAAACAATACATTAGGCCTGGTTTGTTTTTAAGACTAAACTCAAAATTTTGAAAATATTTCATCTCATTATTATAATTTTCTCAAATTTTTATATAAAATAAAATAAACAATTTAACTTTTTTAAATTTTAAAATAAAAATAATATTAAAAAATATTTTATAATAATATTTTATTCAATTTTTTAATTTTAATCTTAAATCATATAATTTATCTCATCTAACCAACGAGGCTGTCAACGTTTACAAAGTCGCAATCATCCATTTGACCCATCTTCTCATTGTGTCTTTGTGTGTATATATTTATTTATTTGAGATTACGTGTACACACGTTCGTTACCTGCTGCATGCTTCCTTCTCTCTCTCTCTATATATATATATATATATATATCATATATATATATATATGTATATGTATATGTATATATATATATATGTATATGTATATGTATATATATGTATATGTATATATGAGTCTTCGGCCGCAACAGAGTTCTTGGCGCCGCTTTCCTGTCCCAAAATGGCTTCCAAATTAATTTTCCTCGTCGAAATTCCTTCCCTAATTCCTCGTTCCAACGTACGTGCGAATTAACTGCATGCATGGCAAACTTGGACTCATCTCGTGGCTCGACGAGAGAATTCAAGTCGAACTCTTCAACTGGAATATAATTTAATTTAAATAATTCAATTTATTCATCGATTTTAATATTTGGACAGAGGTATATATTGATTTTTTTTTGTTTTGTCTCTATAATATTTTACCTCTATCTAATTAAATATTTCATGCATTTATTAAATCTATTCGTTAAGAAATAATTTAGACCAAAAGTATGAAAATTATAACTTACGTAATTATATTTATTTAATTTCATAAATTCAAAATTTAAAAATAAATAGTGATTTAACAAAGCAGAAAATTACAATTTAATGAATCAGAAAGTGGACGCTAGCTGCATGCATGTTAGAAAAGTATTTGAAGCAAGCAGAAGCCGGAGGAGAGGGAAATTGGGTCACGAGTCATCTTCAATTTTCCAAGAGCACGTACATGTGGTGGCGTAGTCGTTGTCGTCTTCTAATTAGAAAAAGAAAATTGAGGAGATAGTTAGCTAGATCATGCGTTAATGTTGCATTAATTAATTTAAGAGTAATGCTACATACCGTCGTGGAGTACGCAAGTGCTGTACAGTCGCTTTGAAAAAGAGTGTGATCTACTATTTAAAAATTAATTTCTTTTCATATGGATCTCATATTTATTCATTTTTTTAAAAACGATTACACGACGCTTATACACTCACAACTGCAAGTATCATTTCTCTTAAGCTAATCTTAATTTTCCTTACATATATGCACTCACTCACAATCCAATGTTATTGCATTATTGATCAGCAACCAATCCATTAATGGTTCTGACCCAATTTCAAATACAGTCCCATCTTGTATTAAAATATTTTTAAGTTTCTTTAAAGAGTTTTGCTACGTATAGTTATTTTTGCATACTTTTTACATATTCTGTTAATATAATTGGTCAAAATAATTATTTTATATTAAAAAAAGATGATGCCGCTAATCACATTAATAGAATGCACAATAAATACGTAAAAATAATTGTACATAAAATTTTTATTTTTTAAATCTACAACCCAGCTGAAAATATTAAGATCGATGACATGCACCACGTCACTCCGCATTTCGTTTGCTTTAATCATGCTGACTCTCTCCCATTTGTGCTTATATACTACTTAATTGTTATATAATTATCAACTTGATTCATATATATATATATATATATATATAGGTACGTAGTTAACAGTATTTTATTTAATTTGCTTGTAAACTATATATATTTGCATGAGCCATGATGACTTTATTTGATATAATTATATGGTACCTTAATTTGCATGCATCAACATCAATACACGTGTAAACATATATAATTAATTATAAACTGGTTAAACGTACGTACCTGCAGCCATATTAGTTGCTTAAACCTGCAGTAATATTAGGCTATATATATATATATATATAATTCAAGAATCTCAAAGTTTAATCGCTAACCATACAAAACAGTCCAACTTTTTCGCCCTTTTAAAAATTATGATTGAGGAACTTTGAACAAAGACATGATGACAATATTGGCACTTATTATATTCTCCAATAATTGAATGATAGGAAACCTATTGGAGGAGATTTCAACCCCATCTCATGACCAATTAAATTGGCAGCTTTGGGTTTTCTTCACTGTTTTTTTTTTTTTTTTTTTTTTCTCTCAACATGGGGTCTTTCAAATAACTCACCCCTACCCTCAACTTTATGTCTACATCCCTCAAACAATAGAGACAGATTTGCATTGTAGATAAGCATATTTATCTATTTTTCAATATTAATATGATTATTATTGATGTCATCTGTCCAAGTTAAGCACTATATATGCATATGTTGGATAAGGAAAGGAAAAAAATAAATTAATCACATAACATGTAATTAATATTCAAGAGTGGTTCAACATAAAGTACATTTCTAAATACAAGAGAAATTTTACTAGAACAAGCTATGGAGGAACTTTATGCGGTAGTTAATCTACTATGGTTCCTTGCTTTACTTCTATTACCATCTGATCTTCTCTAGTTTCTAAAAAGCTAAACCAATACCCAAGACTTGCAGAATTCACTTAATTATATTACATCTAATTCCTAAAATGGGGAAAGGGAAAATGATGTGAGCCCCATTTACTTGTAATTATACTAAAGAGAGTTTGAGAAAACAAGAAAAAAAGCTTTGGGATTCTCGTCATGTTTTAATCTTGTGGGGGGATCCCACCAAATATGAATTAAAGTTTCCTATCTGATTTTGAGAAAACAAAGCACATAAAAATAGGAGCCAATCTCTGGCATAGGATATGACCAAGTTAATGATCATCATCACCAACCTTAAAAAATTCATCCTTTGTAATTCAGCGATTCTGTAAAGTAAAAGGTTAAGGTTGGGTTTGGATAGTGAGAAGTGTTGAGAATATTTGTGAATAATAAAAATAAAATAATAATAAAATATTAAATAGTAATAAAAAATAAGTGAAAAGTAATAAATAGTAGAAAAGTCGATGAAAAGTAATAATAAAATAAAGAATAGTAGTGAAGTACTCTCACCACCTAAACGTAGCCTAAGAGCCTTGCTACACCCATGGAGGGTGCAGTACTAGTCTGAGGGTCTTGATAAGATTACTTTTTTTATTTTATTTTTATACCATTACATATTTTTAAAAAAAAATACAACATCAATAAAAAACACTTTCTTAGTCATTAAATAAAATTAAAAATTAAAAATTAAATTATCAGAACTCATGTTGAGACCCATTTGTCAGGACAAGTAGCATTATTCAAGGTTAAATGCATTATTTTGTAAAGAAAATAAGATATTGCAAGAGTAATTTCCCAGACTGCATGCTGTAATAATATCCCACCTCAGGCCGGCCGTCAAGAATGCATGGGAAAAATAAGGTGAAATGCCTTGATTGCAACTCATATATGTACCATCCTCTCCAATTAAATGGACCTTTTGCAAAACATCTTCACGTGATCATTTCTTGCTTTTCGATTCGAGATTTCATACAATTTTGTCCTCTAAATAATTCCTAGAACTCGGAAAAAAATTGATACATCAAGTAAATTTTATTACATTAAATACTGTCTATAAATAATGTAGATCTCAGCATTTAATGTCATAAGATCTACATGATCATGTTGTTGTGTCTGTATCTTTTCAATTTATTGTAAGTGTTCACATTTAATCCTTTTTTTTTTTTTTTTCCTCCCACATTCGACATGTTATTCAACTATATGCAGCAAGAATATTGGTGCATGAGACACTGTCCTCTCGATGACCAAGCCTACAGTACATTGATTTCATCTAGCCTCTTCGAGATGATGGTCGAATAATTTTCCTAATTGGTCTCATCTCTCCATCACCAACTCCACATAAAGATCAACTGCAACATGCCAATCTTGACAATTATTTTCTTATATTAGTAAAGAAAAAAGAAAAATGCTACTCTTCCCGTTGGATTTTTATTTTTATTTTTACTTAATGATTAAATAAGTATTTTTTTTAATAATGTAAAATTTTTTTAATAAATATTTAAAAGTGTTATATATATATTAAAAATAAAAAAGAGCAAAATGAATTAGGTCATCGGTGGCTGTAGAGCCACCCAAGAAAAAAAACAATTGCACCAACCAATAATTAAATGCCATAATTTCACGTCGCTTTCATTTTTTTTTTATTCTTTCTTTCTCTCTTCAATGGCAATGTTTCATAAGTAGGTTGTCAAAAAGTTGATACTCCTTTCGGTTTTATAATTGATGTCCCTTGAACTAAGTAATTTGAATATTTGAGATTTTTCATTAACTCCTAATTCATTTCGAGTAGGTGTTGTTGTTGCGAGAATTCTTACTTCATAAGTTTGTGGGAGAGGGACTCATATGATCACTACAAAGAGAGATTGCTCGTTTGGATACAGAAATTATCTCATCTCATTTCATTTCATCTCATTATTATAATTTTTTTAAATTTATACACAAAATATAATAAACAATTCAATTTTTTTAAATCTCAAAACAATAATATTATTAAAAAATAATATTATAACAATATTTTATTTAACTTATCTAAAATCAACTCATCTCATCTCATCTTATTATTCAAACAAACCCGTTCATGGGTTAGATTCAAACTGAATTAGATTCCAGGGTTAGATTCAAACTATCAAAATTCAACAATATTTAAGAATATTATGTCAAAATTGAGGACTGAGGTGCACGTACGTTACAAAATAAAGCGATAGGTAAAGGTAGACAGAATGATTATTCCAAGCTCAAGCGTCGGCCAATCTTGAAACTCAAGGACCACAACCTCATTTTTTTTTTTTTTTCCTGTTCTTTCATGGATACGAGGACGGTTAATATACGTACAAGTACTTTGCAATGCAAAAATTAAAAGGAAAATGATATGTATACAATAATTTTACATAATTATATTTTAAATTAAGAATATTTTTATAAAATAATTTATAAAAATAACGTCTATCATTTCACAAAAAATCCTCAATTTAAAACATATTAATTATAAAAATAGGTATACATCTATCTATCAATATTAGTCAAATTAAAATGGCAAGTTACAGCTGTCATGTAAAACACAGCAGTGGAATTAATTAATACGAAATGAAGATGGAGTTTGAATCAAGGAAAAGACAAAATAATTAGGCTCAGCATGGGCAACTACGTACGGACGTACTCTAGGTGCATGGGCGGAGATTAATCGATAGCTAGCCCGTGCCGGAATCAAGAATTTGTCTTAGGGGTTTAATAAAGTTAAAATTATAATAAAATATTTTTTATTTTATTTTTATATAATTTTTTTACAGTATAAAACAATTTAACAATAAGATTTAAAATAAAAATAAAATACGTTTAATATAATTTATGTATTAAAAAGGTATATAATATGTCAATAATAATATATTATTGAAATAACATAAAAATATTCATATAAATATATCAAATAAAAGAAGTACAAAATATCTAAAATTGTAACTTGCATTCTTTTAAAGAAACAAAATCATCAAGTATTGAATCTAAAATTAGACTTATAAGTAATTAATTTATAAAATCAAAATAATTTTATAGAGGGGGAGCCAAGATAATTTTTTAGAAGGGGCTAACACAAAATAAGATTAATATAATTCTATAGAAACACTCATTTCTTCCCCATTAAAGGCATAATAGGAGGAGTGCGGTAACTCCTTATAAAGTTCAGGATGAGTTTGTTCTTAAATCATGTGGGACTTCTCAATACACCCCCTCACGTGTGAGCCGGTATTTTCGATACCATCATTGTGGGTAGGTCGTAGGAGTCTATCATCAATCATAGATTAACCTATTTTAATACCATATAGAAACACTCATTTCTCCCCCATTAAAGATTTAATAGGAGGAGTAAGGTAATTTCTTATAAATTTGAATATGAATTTATTCTTAAGCTACGTGAGACTTCTTAATAAATCATATTAAATTATAAAAAATTAATATATATATATATATATATATAATTTTTTTTTCAAACTTTGGGGTAGGTCCGCCAATGTAGCTAGCAGTCATTAAAAGTGGTAAAATGCAGAGACGGAATTATTGGGATCAACACATTAACGTACACTGAATAGCATTGCAATAAAAATAGATGCCAACCAACATATTAATGAGATTATGATCTTTGGCCAATCAATCATAATTTTATAAATTTTATAATTATATTTAGAGTAATTCTACATATAACCGTGAAGTGTGTAAACGTCGCGTAACCGCTTTGGAAAAAAGTGGGATCTACTATTAAAAAATTAATTTTTTTAATGTGGGTATCATATTTTATTCATTTTTTTCAAAGCAATTATGCGACGGTTACACAATTTACGATTGTAAATATATTTTCTCTTATATTTACCACTATACATAACATTACTTATTTATTAATTTATAAATTTTTACTTACTTGTTGGAAAATAGTAAAGAACGATGATGCTACTGTAAAGAGAAATGATTCAGTAGAATGGATAAAAATGAGATGATAATGAATGAATGATCTCTGACTTTTCCATTGCAAAAATGAGGTTGATTTGGACCTGAAATCAAAAAAGCTAGCAGGAGATGAAATCTTACAAGATATTGTTGAACCCAGTTGCAGAATTATATATTAATGGGTTGGTGCAGGGCAGGGCAGGGCCAGGCCAGGCCAGCTGAGCTCATAGAGACTAAGATACCTCATCTCACTTGATCATTAATCTATGTTTACCAATTTCAACACTACTACAGAGGCTTTCTTTATAATTATAAGCTGCATTGATTCTCTCTCCAAAATCATTTCTTGAAAACTTGTCTGCAATCAAATGCATTCCATCATTGTCATCCATCTGTATGATATATATCTTATTTCTATGATCATCCTCCCATCTAATTTATTCCTAACATGCACGATATTTTTTTTTAATTTAAATGTTTTCTACAATTTACAGATAAATAGATATAGATAGCATGTGAATTTTATTGTAGACCCCAACACAAAAATATGAATTATAAAATTATAAAAAAGAAAAAACTCATTCCATTACCGTTCCCCTTGGCTTGAACAGCTTATATCATCCCCCGATTTATTTTGTTTCGAGTAATGCTAAATAAAATCTTAGAATGTGCAAGTCTTACATATTCTAATATGTCAAAAAATATGGGTCTACTATTAAAAGAAAAATAATTTATACAAGACTCAAATAGATAAGCTTTGCAAAATCCCTTTGTAAAAAAGTGAATCTCACCTCAAAAAATATAAAAAAAATGTAATGTTAGATACAGACATGAGTTGTGCAAGCGTCGTATACTCATTTTAAAAAATTATTATTTTCATGTGAGTTTCATATTTATTCATTTTTTGAAGAAGTATGCGGCGCTTGCACGCTTTTTAATTGTAAATATAAATTCTCATAAAAAAATACATATTTTTTTAATCGGACCATTTTTTTATAAGAGAAATGATATTTGTAGTTCTAAGATGTGCAAGCCCCACCACTCCCAAAGTGGATAAATATGGGACGCATATGAAAAAAATTAAATTTTTAATGATGAACTATACTTTTTTTCAAAGGCGTGCGCGAGGCTTGCACGACCTAGAGTTGTATCTAGCATTACTCGTTTTACAAAGAACCTGCATGAAACTTGTATATTTGAGGCTTGTACCGAAAATCTTGCTAGCTAACAAAATCAAGTAACATCTTTCATGTGATCTTCGCAATTTATTTTAGTAATCAACCCTAACTTTGAATTCAATATGGATTTTGTAACACCCTGCTCCCCAGGTTTAAGAATAAAATCACTTTTAAAAATTCTCGAAAAAGCCGAAGTGCTACTACTGAACTTGACTTAAAAATATTTTCTTATAATTGCGTAAAATACTAAGATTCTATAAAATCGTTCTTTATAAAAAAATACTGAGATCATAGATGAGAGTTCATTTATTAAAATTTATCAAAAGATGTGCCATCAAAATCATAACTTAAAATCTCTTTACATGATCTAGACCATTGTCACGTCTCCCTGGACTAAGTCCCGTCTTGCAGCTCTATCTTTATAAACATTCTGACATGAGGTGGTTTAAAAACATAAAAACAAACTAAAATGAGTCAATGACTCAATAAGAAATTCATCATAACGTAAACATACTTAACATAAGATTTTTCATAAAAAAAGTAATGCTGAGAACTTAAAATCATGATCATTCATACGTATGTTATAACATGCATGACTTATCTTACTTATCATACTGGCTCACACTTCTAACCATGTATGCAAGGTTGTGCACCAGCTCCACATTCTGCAGCCGCAAAAGGAGCCGCTAATAGTATTCTAGCATACTATGATTGACTACACTTAGCTCCGTGACTTGCACATTCACCCATAAATCACACTTGTACCATGCATCTGAATGACCATATGATTAACTATTCTAAGCTTATCTTACACTTGATCTTATGAAAACTTATGTATCTTATACAACGTGAGATGCATAATACATACATAACTTTAATATGCGGAATAAACATGATGAATGATGTGCTTACAAATATCATGACATGCGTGGTACGCAAATACTAGCTTCCAAAGAACTGACTTTAATAATAATATATATAACTAACTAACGTATGATAGTCCTAATTTATGATCAAATTAATTTTCTCATAGCCTTAATATAATATTTCCAGAATGAAATCGATAACGTGAACTAAAATGAGAGAAAACATGAGGGATATTGTGAGAAGAATGAGGTAGTCGGCTATTGGCGTGGTGAAAGTGGGACACACACAGTGTTGGACAAGGTATCTTGGGTTTGGCCGTTGCACTTATGAAAATTTATGATTTTTTCCAAATAACACACGGAATGGAACATGTTTATAAAGAGATTCGGGAGAAGGTGCCTACGAGTTCTATTTCGAGTTGGACTCAATTGCAGACTTTCAATTTAAAAATTTGATCTAATAGTTCATTCAATGTAGGATTGACAGTGACTGAAACTGCGTAGGAGATTTCAATTAGTGATGGTTTTAAATTTAAATAAATTTATAATGATCGATCTTTAAATTCTAAAAGGAGTCTAACTTGTTCAATAAATAATAGATGAGCTTTAACCTGGTTATTGAACTTAATTAAAACTCCTAATCAACCTCAATAATTTATCTATCGTTGGCTTATCTAATATGATCCATTAAATATAATTTAGATTTAATAAAAATTATCAATATTTCAATATTAGAATTATTGAGCTGGATCGTTACAAACTTTGAGTCTTATACGTCTAAAAATGTCGTCTTTGTGATTAGATATTATAAAAAAATAATATTAGATACAATTTTAAGGTATGCCGAATATATATATATATATTTTTATGTAAGTCTCAAATTTAATTATATTTTTCATCCCTAAGCATGTTCTAGGACTGAAAATATAATTTCTAATTTAAAAACGAAGCAACTTTAACCCTAAGCATGCGTTCGGCGGACTTGTCACCTCTCTGATCTCTGAGGACGAGGTGGAGGGTACAAGATTGGTCAAGTAGCACTTAAGCATGGAAAGCAGCAAGCACACTGCAAATAGGGTAGTGATAGGGTCCTGATCCAGTAGTAAGGTAGGCATGTGAAAAAGCATGTACTAACGCATAAACTGATATCTTCTTTTAAGCAAAAAGCCATCAGTTTGACAAAAAGCAAAGTCAGACCAGACTGATTTCTTAACAGTCACTTTCACTTTCTCTGATACCTCTGCAACCCTAAACACAACTACTTACAACTTACCCTTCACCTTCAAACTGCATCATGGCTTGCAAACTTCCATCATCAAGTTTTGTTGGAAAGCATTTTAGGTTTTTGCCAACTTTTGCTGGTATCTACATAATACAGCAACTTATAGCCACCCCTCCCAGCCAATCAGGGGGCAAGGCAAGAGGAAAAGTAAATATATTTCAGATGAGCATGAAGCTGCCCTTAACTAGAAGTTCTCAAATTGTTAACTTCAACAGGAATATCGAGTTAATGATATATATATCTATCAAGCACAAGAGTCAATGTAACTCATGAGCATTCCCAAAAACATGCACTTAAGAAGGGACACGAAATCCCACATTACTATTTTGGTACGATATATATGCCAATATAACATGCATTCTGGGCTAGCTACCTAGGTTAAATTAGCAAAACCCAAGAAACAAGTGAATATTAAAGTCAAATGAAGTATCAGTTTTTAGAATATCCAGAGATCTCCATATATACTATTCTTTATGGAGTTTTTTAAGTATTGGGTGAGGACTTTTTGCAGAATCCCTGAATAGGGATCTTCTTTTCTTACGCTCAACAGATGGCAATGAAGAATTTCAATCATAATGCTTTTATAGGAATGTGGGAAAGTTTTAGCAAAGTATATCAATTCAGATTGTTGAACCTGAAAATTTTGAAAAAACCCATATTTCAATAATAGTGCACCTGAATACATGGGTCCTGCTCATGTGTAAAGCAAAGCAAAATGAGACTAACTTTAGAGTTGGACCCACTTGAATGAAATCAGGTTGATGTTTTTGCCTCGATAAGTCTTTTGTTCTTGTTTTTACTTTTGGAAAATATTATTTCCACATAAATTTTTTACCGAAAATTTCTACCGAAATTGTATTTTAATTTTTTATTTTTATTTAATGATTAAGGAATGTTTTTAAATAAATTTATGATTTTTTTATATTTTTTAAAAATATTTAAAGTGTTTAAAAAAATGATTGAAAAAAAAGCATAAAAAAAAAAGACATTTGCCTTTCGGTGGTAGAAATCTTATGTGGGTGTAGCAGTTTCCTTTCCTTTTCTTTGGTCTCTCATGCGTATTTCAAGGAAGAGTTTTTATCGATATCTTGTAACTTCGCCAAGTTTTCGTACACATCATGTGAGCTATTAAATTTTGAAATCCACAAAAGTACACAAACTACTCATGTGGTTAATAGGCTGCGAAATGGGTTTGGCATATTTCTCCATCTTGTCTTTTATAATTATCAATTGACATACGGCAAGAATATTGTAATGAGAAAATTGGAGTTTATGACTTTATACCCATTAAACTTGTGTGAGGGTTACTATATATGAACCTTTCTTTATGAGAAATTCTATTTGCAGTCCCCACTTGAGGACTGCATGTGCAGACTCCTTATTAAATGAGAAAAAACATCATTTCAGAAGGGATATTTTTATAATTTTAAAAAAATTTAAGAATAAAATTGTCTATACTTGCATTGCAGTCCCCATTTAGAGATTGTATCTAACATTGCTCTTTCTTTATACATCAGAATTTATTTATATTTTCTGTTTAAGATATCTTTTAAAGAAAAAATTCCCATCTTTAGTTCGAAGGAATCTCTAATTTCTTTAACACACAATTAGTCTATTATATTTTCAACATTTTCAGCTGCTACTTTTTCTCTTCTTATTTTTCTAATAACGAGAAATGTTTTAATCATTGAAATATCTTACAAAAATAAATTTATAAATTAATATAATATAATGTTGTACGTTAGATTACAAAATATTTTTATTATAAGTAAATCTAATAAAATCAAATCATTTGAGTTTACGTTATCAATCATGAAATCACCTGTTACTAAAACCAAAAAAAAAACTTTTGATGTATACTTTAAATGCATTTGACCATAGGCGAGCTAATCTTCCATTTAAAAGACCTAAAATCAGATCCATGCATCATGTAATATGATTTTACCCATCTTGAATCTTGATAACGATTGGGGAAAAAAAAAAACTAATATCAGTCAATCTCGTGGATGTACTGTTTATCACGTATATATCTAGGCAGCCAAGTTCCCCAGACTACTAAATAAGCCCGAGAAGTGACGCATTTTCACGTGGGTACAGCTGATTACAAGTGTGATGAAATGATGATATTTGAAAAGGTTTGATTATTTGATTGAGACTGTTCTAACAGAGGCTATGGTTCATGGCCACAATGTTGTTTTGTGAGTGTAGTTGCGGTTAAACGAATCATTCTCGAGATTTCTGAGGCGGTCAGTGATCAAATGCAGACAATAAAAGGAACAGGAGACCGTGAATTCATGGCGCCATACCATACTTGGATCTAAATTAAATTCCGGAAGTAAAAGGGGAAATAAGAGTGACAGGCCACCTGATCCCCCAGCTGGTTTGGTTTGCTTTTAAAATACACCTCAATTTATTTTATTTTATAATTATAATTTTTTTAAATTTTTATATAAAATATAATAAATAATTTAATTTTTTCAAATTTTAAAATATATATTTTTTAAATTATTACATAAAATATAATAAATAATTCAATTTTTATTCTATTATTTATAAACCATCTCAATCCATTTACGAATACAAACCACTCTTTGTCCTTTTCCTTTTATACCACCTGAAATTGAGAAATGATTATTGCAGTCGTGAGTGTGTAAGCGTCGTGCAGTCGCTTTGAAAAAAGTGAATAAATATAGGACCACATAAAAAGAAATTAGTTTTTTAATAGTAGACTCAACTCTTTTTCAAAACGATTATACGGCATTTGCGCATTTCACGACTGTATGTAGCATTACTCCCTGAAATTATTTGAGACAGACTACAGTGATTGGGGAAAGGACATTGCTTTGAGTGGTGCCTTGTGTTCACAATTGCATGCATCTTCTTCAAAATGGAACCCACTCAGCCAAGATTATTTGAAATGAACCAAACAAACTGTATTGGAAACTTGAAAAAGTTGGTTTGCTTTGAGACTCAATGCATGTATATGTTTGAAATCTGGAATGCTTGAGCCATTGAATTCATGCCTTTTATTTTATTTTAATTTTGATTGGGTACAACTCAAGTAATTTGGAAATTAAAAGATTGAAGAAAGTACTAACTTCGAATTGGGATAACAAAATCGAAATCACACCCACATGACTTGGATCATTTCTCGAAACCAAAGACACAGAAAAAAAGGTGTTTGGCTCTTTTCTCTTTTGTCTGACTGGTGGATTGGTTGAGAAAGGTGAATCGGGTGATGGCACATGTTTAGATAGAAAGAAAACGTACAGAGTAACACTTGAGAACAAGAACCAGCACAGTCATGAACGTACAGTCACTGTGTATTTCTCTCTCTCTCTCTCTCTATATATATATATATATATATGTATATATTAGTCTTGAGTGTTTGTGGGTTAACCGAGTTCTGGAAACCCTGTACAAGTTTTCTCGAATTCTTACCAAACATTCCCATATCAAACAATTCAAAAAGGAAAAGAGAGTTAAAATGCTGGTGAGCAGAGAGAGAGAGAGAGAGATAGAATGATGGGGTTGTTTTGAGGAGGACGAAGCCGAATTATATGAACCACTTTTGCATCTATAAATTATGTATACATATTGGAGGGTAGAATCGACATAAAACCGAAGCTGCGCAAATATTTTCGAACCCAACATTTTGTGCATGACATAATCATCAACAACAGTAGGGCTATCGTTGGAAGCAATCAGAGATCAAACTTGATAATGATTATTGTGATCACTGGGCTGATTGTAGGACCTACCTGACCGTACTATAACACTTGGCTCTGTCATTGTTGATGCATAATTGCATCATAAATATTATGAGTTATTATGGTTTAATCATATATTCAAATTGTTTAATCATTTCTTTTTTCTTCTCCCATCGCATCTATGACATAAGGGTTTCCACTTTCATCATCGTTTTGGGAAAATCTTGGGAGTAAATAGGTAGTAAGGATAGAAGGAGCAAAGACATGTGAAATGACATTATTATTTCAAGAATTGATAATTGACAAGGCAATCACAAAAGGGTCCCTCCAGCCTAAGAATTTCCTTTGAGAGAGAGAGAGAGAGAGGCACATTGGTTGTGTATGGTGGTTGAACTGGCCCACCTAGTAATTGTCACTTCACCTTTAATCCATTGGGGAAGGTTTCATGGGTAAGATTTCACCACCACCACCTAAATTGCCCACCCCAATGGGTCTTTTGGTCTCCCAGTCTTATCATTACATATCAAACAGGTAGGACAAAAAACAAGCTATAGAGTAAATAGCATCTCAAATCTTCAATAAAGGGATTGCATCGAGTTGTAAAAAAGCCAGACCAATCATTATTATTATTCTTTCCTTCTTCCATAATCGGTTCTACTAACCACCCAAAAGATAATGTGAAAGGGTGTATATTTGGATATTGGTCACAGTTGGGCTTTTGCTTAGGCCTGTGAAACACTCTGTTCTTGCCTTGGGTTTTAGTTTGGTTCAACATCAATCAGACCCATATACTTCCAGCCTAGTTCTGTCAAATTTCAAGTTTGAGAGGCAGAAGACTAGAAATTGGGGAGAAAAAGAGAGAAGGGGGTGGATGGCATTCATTCCTATCAGAGGAAAGTTATCAGGTATCACCAACCTTGTAAAATAAATAAATACATGGCGTCATTTACAATTACAAAATGGTCTTCGTTCAGAAGTATATGTCAGTTTGCTTGGACTGTGCCTTGAGATCTTTCAACTTTTTCAATATGTTTGTGAAATAATCTTGCAAATACTTCTCTAGGGTAACTATATCTTTTGCTTCCACACCAAGAAGTTGATATGTATCGTTCATCGGAGTAGAGAAAACAATGTCACTTGTAAGGACCTACCAATGCACCAAATAAGGGCATTACTCATCACATGCGGTGTTAACAAAAGAAAATGCGTCTTTCAATTGAGATGTTGCAAAGTCAAGGATTATGCTAAAGGTGTAAATATAAGAATCTATTACCTCTGAAAATGCCAATCTATCAGCGACATCATTTGTCCACTCAAAAAACCGAGTCAGCTGGCGAGTCAATCTCAAGACAGTGACAGGGACTGTAGTAACGTTCGCATCTTGCCCGGCAAGCCTCTCGCACAATGTTATCACCTAAGAACCAGAAGGCACATTTCAACATAGAATACGATTAAAGATTGCGATATTCACTTGTATCCAAAGCCACTAATCAATTACTCTCTCTAGGAGGCCATGCTGTAAAGAATTTACTCCTTGACAAAGGGCAGAAAAGCAATGCTATTACTGAAGATTAAGATCAGGTCAAACACAATTTCTTCAAAAATAAATGAGAAGCTAACTCTGATGATATTCTGTCACGAGGTTCTTAGTTGCCATTTCCCTCCCCATGTATTTCTTAGCAATCAAACAGATCTATCAAGAGTGTGATGGTTATGCAGAAATCAAGGTTTATGGATATCAATAGAAATAACCCTATGTAAAATATTTTGGTCTTTAACAAAGTTAAGTTTGTTCTTTACCTCTTGGGTTGTCCATGCACGAGGACCGGCAAAAGTGAGAAGCGTCCCGTTAATTGTCTCATTGCGTAAAGCTATAAATGTCAAGCGAGCTATATCCTAGTACATAAATGAAATCATATTTAGGAACTATGGAGTTATTATTTATAAAGTGGTCTTCTTGGAATCAGGTAAACAATTTATGCAAAAGTTACCTGGGTGTCCATGTAAGCAATTCTTGTTGGGGCGTCCGTCCCCCAAACAGATTTTTCTTCTAGTATGGGTACTGCATACTGCCCGATGAGGCCCTGGAAAATTGGCGAGACCCATTCACTTGGTAGGGTATTTTAAAAGAAAAAAAAAAAAAAAGATTTGAAGCCAAACACAGGAAACTCATAAACAGAAAAAAAAAAAAAAAAAAAAAATCCACACAGTAATAACCAACCGTTTCCTATAATCAATTCCTTGGCTTCAGTCAGTTTAGCGTGTTCAATACTTCAATCAGATATAAACTTAGTAATTGTTCTTTTTTAACATCATTTTTTCAGAGGAATAAGATATATATGTAGGGGAAGGAAGGACTATCACATCAGGATAATGATCAGAAGAATAAGTGTCTAAACCGAAACATCAAACACAGAGGTAAACCAAAAATCTAACAATGCCAGTGATGGTATCATGGAAGAGCTAGTTGAAATTTCATTTAGGATAATTACTTGCATGAAACCACATAATCGGATTATGATGTGATTTAGGCCTGAGTCCTGAAGAAACTTCTCGGTGCAGTACTTTATCTCCATAAGTGGAACTTCAGGATGCTTGTCACAGTTGTGGATGGAAAAGAATACATATTTCTGGATTCCCATTGCTTTTGCACATTGTATAAGAGCAACTTTTCCTTCCCAGTCTACCTAAACAGAAAAAACGGATTAGATAAGGCCAGCAACAATACAACACTATCGAAAGGGAAGTCATGATTGCAACACGTAGTATCATTTTAAATTTTAGAGAGGAGTTCTATGATCAAAATGGATATGTAAATCTCTTGGAATGATCTATTGGAAGGTAATCATCACACAAATGTTCCCCTTTCTGTTCACTAATACCGGAAGGCACTATATCCCACGGGATACATGTATGGTGACCACTTCTGAACTATCATCTCCAATTCTTTGTCCAAGTTGAATGGTCTAATTCAAAGAGAAAAAACACAGAATTACATGTCCATGTTGGTCCACATTGCTTGGAATCCCCATACAGGGATCAGTGAATACTATAAGGTCGATATGCTATGTCTATCTCTTTAAATTAGATCATCTAACTAGGACAAAAAATTGGAGGACTCTATCTACCATTGTCACTCCATGAGTTTGATCAATTGGAAGACAGGACTAATGGCATGGCAAAATACCCTTAAAAAATTTTTACAGTTAAAAAAAATGAGCAAGGAAGCAACTTTAAAAATATAGAGGAAAAAAAGGCAAAAAAAAGAAAAGAAAAAAAGATATGTATAATGTATCTTTACAGCTGTGCTGGAAACCTGAAAAACTACATAAAGCTTAAGCAGCACAGAGGAATTCTAGAGGAAAGTCTTCTTCATTGATACATCCAAGAACCTTGCAGCCTTACTAGTCAAATGGATGCATCAATTTCCACGAAAATATCTAGGCCAATTTGATTGTCATAAGAAACATGACGACATAAGCAAATCAATATTAAACAAAAAACTCACTGTCTTAATGGGCTCCTCTGGACGTCCCGTGGCACAATCGATGATCGTATGAATACCAACCAATGTTGCTGGTATGGTCTCCGGTTTGCTAAGGTCTGCCTGTTCAGTAAATTCTTCACATTCAGTCCCTTAATAGAGCAAATATCAGATACTGAGCAACATGCAACAACCCACACGCTGCAACAAAGCTTCTTCTCAAGTAATGTTTTTCCAAACACGTTCATACATAAATCAGGCAGGAATATTCATACTGAAGACTTCAACCAGAAATCTGGCAGTGAATAGATAGAATACAACGAGAAGCATCTATACCTATCAAGGAAAAAAAAAAACTAATTTATGGAAGATACCTCAAAGTAAGATAGCAAACTTAACCCGCGTCGTTGGTTAACAAGGTTCCACAAGTGGAACGATAAAACAACGCGAGGTAAAATATATTTGTGGGTATACAAAATAATCACATCTTTTTAAGGGAATTTTGCCGATGAGTTCATATTCAAGAGAAAGCCTCCTCAAAAAGATTAGCAAGAGCCAAATTCATCTAATTATTCAGGGAAAACTTTACTAATAAAGAAGCTCGTCATGACTAAACTAGTTTCCACAGCACAAAAGAATTCGATATAATTAACAAAGACATCATATCTGCACGTATCAATCTCCAAAACAAAACAAAGCAAAACAAAAAATTACTACCAAATGCCCTCGTCAGAACACATGGCAAAAAGAATGCTTCCGAGGAAATACAAACAAACCCAATATGTATAATTGGACATCAACAAGAAAGAAGAAACGAGTAAGCGGGATTAAGAGGAGGGAGTGACGTACATTGACAACGGTAGCGCCCCAATCACGAAGAAAGTCGGCAGGGGCAGGTCTAGGCCTGACGAGGCATCTGACATCATAGCCTTCGTCAAGTGCCCGCCTCACAACCTGCCTTCCAAGAGTACCAGTGGCACCAACAACTAGTATGCTCGTCGGCCTCACTGGCGTCCCTGGCCCTAGATTCACTGCACCTGCTGCTGCCGTCGGAGCAGAAGTGCACTTCACCACATTGAATTTTCCTTTTGAACAAATAAACAGTCACAAAATACATAAACAATCAGCAAGTCTTCAAATTGGCTCCCGAAAGAGTCATCCAATAGTGGAGAGGAAATCATGCGCCGAGAGAGAGAGAGAGAGATAGATTAGGGAAGAAAACGAAGTACCGGCGGCCGAAGATGGAGAAATCGATGATGAAGAAGAAGAAACCGAGGAAGAGATGAGAGCGTCGGATGCTAATGTGCGCCGCCATGACAGTCCGCCGTGGCGATGGCAATGATGATGATGATTGAGTTTAGCAGGTGTCGCCAGGTGTGTTGGCAGCCTCAACGCCATTGTTGCCTTTGGAGCTCTCTCTCTCTAAAAAAATACTTTGGCAATGAGAAGAAGAAAGAAGGAGAGGAGGAAAGGGGACGAAGAAAGGGGAACAATAGACTCCAGTGCGGCCACGTAGTCTCTAACTGGATTACGATTTATATGACGTGTATCTGTAACTTCCAGTAAGTAGTGTTGTCAGTCAAGCACAGTCACAGACCAATCCGTCGATGCCAAAGCCACGTTATCGTCTCCTAATTTTTGAGCACTATTCATAAATCTTACGTCTTACACATTCGAGACATGTCATTTTATTATTATATTTTACTTATAAATATGTTTAGAATTATTTTTATTATGTGAATAAAAAAATAAAATAACATATTTTTAAAGAATTTTGTTATATACAAAAAAGTTTGTGTATTAATCTGCGTTTTAATATTATAATTATATATTTTTTTCAATAAAATTTACTTTCTGATCAATCATATTGAATGAATGTTTATATTAGTACACATAATCGCTTACAATTAAATTTTTTTATTTTTAAATAGATATGTATGAATGTAAAGTTTACTTATAGAATTTTTCTAATTTTATATAAAAATTTTTGAGTGAAGTCACTTTTCTTAGTGTACGAAAAGAATGATATCAAATCAGAATATGCTTTATGTTGCAATTACTTGGAAAATTTCTGAACCAGACAGTTTGACAATATAGTATATACGCTTTAATGTTGCAAAAGATAGATAGGGGAAAAGAAGTTTTAAAAATAGAAATAAAACTAAAGAAAAGGAAAGAGAAAAAGTAAAAGCCTACATTCTAAATCAAATCTTAAACCACCCCTATTTCCATGTCCCCCCTGCTGCTTTGTCTTTTACGGCCACCACCCTCAAAGAGAGCAAAAGATTCTGTCCCAACCCACAAATCCTAGCGGTTTATTATGTACAAGAAGCATCAAAATCTGAATGATGTACAGAAACTGGAAACTCAATCTGGTGGACTGCCAATGCATAGCTGTATGTACAAAGTACTTTGTTGTCACTGCCGTCTCGGTTAAAGAAACTCCATTGAAACAAATATGAATGGAGCAACAGGACACGAAAGAAACTCTTGAAAAATTGGGTTAGGTATGGCCTACAACCTTTCAATGGGGATTGATTGTATGCAGCCTCCCTGATTTTAGTCTGAAAACAACTCTTCCTCCAGTTCTGGTTGCTCGTGTTTAAGCAAAGGATTGCGATCTGATGTTGTTAGTGTTCCATTCGCATAATCCATCATATCTGACTGTTCTTGCTCATCCTCAGTTAACTGCTCATCTGTCACGTCACTGGTATCCTTATTTATGCTATCCTCCTTACCACTTCTATCGAGATTATTGGTTTGATTCCGAGGAATCAAAACTCCCCCTGCCTTTTCTTTGGACTTCTCACATATGCAGGATGTTGGATTCTCGTGAAATTCACCCCTACCAGGCTTCACCTCATTTGGCTCTCCCATGAACCCAATCTGATTACTTCGAACTCTGGAGGCAAATTCTTCCCATGTCATGTTATTTCGAGTCATGAACAAGCGGTACAGTTTCTTAGCATTTGGACGAATGGTTGGTTTGTGCCCAAAGTATCTTCTGCATAGACAAGCATGTTTATGTTATTATGCATACCCAGTTAACAGATTGAGTTGAATTACCTTTCTCATCAAAATATTAAAGGTGTCTGGAAGCAGCCATAAGAATGACCTCTGAAAGCCACTGCACTGATCCTAGCCAGAACGTTTTCAATGCTATTAAAGTTAGAAAGGAGATGGCCTTGTGCCAGAAACTTCAACCATATATTTTCTCTCAACCCACAAAACTGTCTTTCCTTATCAAACTGGTGGTACTTCAATTGTTGTGAAAATTACTTGCGATTTCTAAAGACAACTTAGATTTTTAAAACTAATTGAACCTTGTTAAAAAAAAAAAAAAAACATTCCAGAGGTATTAAAGTCATTCTTAAGATTGCTTCCAAGCACCTTAACAATAATGACATACCTTCGTCCAGCCAACATTCTAGCCATATTGCCATTGTTGTTGGTGACAAAAACATCGCTTTCATCACAAACAACGAAGTCTAGTGCAGCCATGCGAGAAGAAAATGATGAAAATGGTGCCAACTCCTCCTTGCTAGCTATAGTCTCTTTCGAATGAAAATTTGGGAAGAGTGCTTTGAGGGGTGCCAATGTCTCTTCACCTCCATATACTTCACCTGATGCCACATATAGATGAACATCACTTCCAAAACCCAATGCTCTTAGCATGAGACCAACTTCCTCTGGAGTGAGTGGGCATCTTCCATGCCTTAGTACTTTTTCAGGGTCGCTTGCCTGCACGTCATACAAAAATAAACATCTCAATATTCAGACAGTCCTAACCTGCTGTTGAGCTTGAATAATCTTTTCTAAGGTCTAGTGGAGCCTCACATGTAAGTTTTTCCACCTCTTTCGTATTGTACCGAGTTCTCCTTTTTCATTTTCTCCCCCACCAAAATAGCATCCAGAAAATGCAAGCATATCTGGTTCAAACCTAGACATGATAAACCATTCGCATTAACAACTCTTCCCAATATACTTCAAGTCTTCAATTTTCTAAAAACAAAATTGTGAAAACTTTATTTCAATCCATAAAATATCATAACTCCAGGTTTTGTTGCCATAAAAAACGTGCACTCGCATAATTTATTTCATCTAGAAACCTTTACCAACGCAATGCTCTTTTCTACAAGTAAATGAGAATAAACAGTCTCATTCCTCGAGTAACCTGTTGATATGAACTCGAACGGTTTTTTTGATAAGTATGAACTCAAACAGTTAAAAATTATACTCTGTTCATGGTAGTCTGACAACTAGCAACTAAAATCATGTTAACAATGTAACAGACTGTACTATTTCAAAGAGTAAAGAAATATTTAACAAAAGCATTGTTGGTACTTTACCTCAAATGCAGTGCTATGAAATGCTTGCTTTTCATCCTCATCCTCTGGACCAACCTTTTACCCATTTCGAGAATAGAATCAGTAAATTTCAGAGCATGGTAGTTAACTCTGCATCTAAGTCTTTGTAAATCAGCAGTCAACCGATTTGAAAGCCTGTAATCAAATTTAGTGAGCTGGACAGCCTGCACCATCAAAAGGGAAACCAGCAAGATCAACTGCGGAATCCAACAACAAATTCAAGACCAGCAGCGAATCAAATAACTCTTTCGAGAATAACAATATATTATTTCATACCTCAAGCATTTCCGAAGCATTGAGTAAACCACTTTACATAAAATCACATAACTAGAAAATCTAAGAGGAATTACACTTTTCACCCACAAACCACAGAATGTTTTTCTGTTTCTACTGTAAACAACCTATATTTTCAATTCGCAACTGTTGGTTCAGTTCTAATTGTTAGGATGGACGAAAAATTGGTCAAGTTGCATGCTCTCAACTGTTAGATCTTAACTGAGGATGCAAAATGAAAAGAAAAAAAAAAACTGAAAATGAAAATGAAGGAAAGGAACATCCAAAGCAATCAGTGGTGCTTAACATTTGCATCCATGGTAGTTGCAACACTAGAACAATCAGCCCCATGGCTTAGGCTATCAAATAGACTTTTACCATGTACTCTATAAAAGCAAATCAAATGACACAGGAAGAAATATTACCCTCCATTTAAGGATTCGAAGGCAATCACTATAATATCTTTTGTTTATGTTTTTCTTTTGTTTATTATTTTTTTATAAGTAAAATACCTAATGTTCATGATGATGGAACCATAACATGAAATAGGAAAATCTAGAACATAAAGCATGGAAATGACATTCAAGTTGATTATAAGATTCACAACTTTCTGTAAGCAACTAAACACTTACATGCTTTTTGTTAAGAACAGGTAGAACACGTTTCTCGTAGCATTTTGGATTACATTTCCTTGGAACGCGCATGGTATATGGTGTCACGGCTTTCCCTCCGTTTGTTGGAAGCTCTTTGATGATTTTAACATCTTTTGAAAGAAATGAGATAAATTGGTCCACATCAAAGATCTCAGCAAAGTTGCTGCAGAAAACACCAGAATTCATTACAGCATAAAGAGAATAAATTTTCCTATTCGAGCAATCAGATATTAAACAAACCTGGTATCCTTCCAAAAGGAATTCTGATCCAGCTTTGGTACAACAAGAGTAGCATTCAAAATGTAAGCTGCAACAACCGCATCTGTTATCTGCAGCAAGGTAGGAATCGGAATTATTTCAGCAACACGCCCGTCGTAATGGTAGACCATCTTAAGTCATGGGCCAAAGTTTTTCAGGAATCATTTATAAAAGGCACAAAAAAATACCGTTCCCCGTCTAGCTATTTTTACTAACACCCAAATTAACAACCACCAATAAAATGGCTACTTTATCCTGTGTATTTTGAGCTATTCGTTGAAAAAACTCATATAGAACTAAAAAAAGATTCTTATCTGAGTTACTGGGTATTAACATCTATTTGCATTCAGCTGCCCAAGTGAAGTCATGATCCACATTTAAGAGAATATAATTGAAAAACATTAAGCCGAGTCACGTTAAATGCAGGGTCACAAATTTGACTACGATTTTGAAAGAGTGACCTGGAAAATAAAAAAGATTATAACCCCCAGAGTCACGGTGTGAGATCAATTCCAGCTTAAAGGCTACGTTTCTATATTCGACGACCAAATACGCTCGATACATATTGACAAAAAGCTACTTCAAAAACAGAAAAACACACCGAAAACAAGAATAAAAGGAAAAAAAAAAAAAAGCACGTCTCAAGAAGCTTACCCCTGTTCTTTGTTGATTCAAGCCTCCACTAGTAGCAATCAACAAGTGCCGATTCGGATGCGTTTTCGCATCAGCCCCTGCAATCAAACAGCACATATAAATTATTAATTAGACTCTCCAAATAATTGAGAAATATTTGTTCAAAATCAGAGACTCCAAAAAAATCTCATTAATGTTCGACAAAGTGAAACGGATTTTGCGGTCATAGGAAATGAAGAGTGTGGATTTCGATACGTACTCGCAAACTTATCGCTAGCATTACTGCAACCGTGGTACAGATTGGACAGCGTCGACACCCACAAGTCACGGCTTAAACTCCCTCCACTTGCCTAAACAACAAATTCAACAAACGCAAATCAACAACAAAACCAATTGAGCCAGAATCGAAACGGGCGACGAAACCTTCAGTACCGGCACAGTAAACGACGTTCCCGCATCCGAGCCCGATCCAACCTCGACCGCATTGCCGAACTGAGCTCCCAAAAAAAAAAAACAAGCACAGAGAAAATGCAGAGCACAAAAGTGAATGAAAATAAAACGTCTGAGATTAATAAAGAGACCGACAGAATGAGAGTTAAAAAGAATAGGTACCGAGAAGTGGCTCTGGTGCTGGATAACGGGAAGGGAGGAGGCAGCGAAGAGGAGGAGGAGGCAACCAGAGAGAGCAGAGATGAGAGGGAAAACGTGGCGTTGGTGTAGGATACGGCGTCTCCGGAGCTGGTGGATGAGGCTCGCGACGATCACGCCGTGAAGGCCACTCCGACTCGCTAGGCCCTTCTTGCTGTTAGCAGTATCCAGGTTCAGCTTCTTCTTCTTCATCTTCATGGCCGTTATTGTCGTCGGCGCCGTCGTCATAGTATTGGAAGGAAGGGAGCATTGGGTAGGTTGAGCTATGAAAAGAAGGACGTGGCGGTGGTCGTCTTCTCTGTGCGATGGCGACGATGAAGCGGACGGCCGCGTTTCCATATAAGCTCTCCCCCAGAAAATAACACGAACGATTCAAAGAAGAATACTGCTGCGTAATTACAATTAACTATTTTAATAAATTAAAAAAAGAGCAAAACTTCCCAGTCTAATGCTGGATCCGCTTGGGTGTGATTACTCGGACCTGACGTGTACATACACCTGTCATTAGATTCAAGCGATTCGAACCTCCACGTCCGAAACCCAAGCCCTCTTTCACTGACTGTTACGATACAAGTGAAGATAATATTTGTTTTCGAAAATTTGTTAGCCATTCTCCTTTTTCAAACATATAAGTATGTCGTAATCTGATATTAAATGATGAGTTCATAAATAAAATATAATTAAATATCATATTATATAATATAAAAAAATAGATTATGAATAACTTTACTCGATAATAATTATATCTCATATATTATATAGTTTTTATAAATATTTAATTAATTTAAAAATAGATATGTAATAATTAATATTCATAGCATATATAGAATAGAAATTAAGAAAAAGCAAGACAGTATTGGAAAGGACGGTGTGAGTGGATGTGCACAAACTCTTACCGGGGAAAGATCTTTGTTGTGCTTTCCCGCTTCACGTGTATCTCACGTGTTTAGGTGACCTTTTCCAAATTTTTAACTCTGACAAGAAATCAGTTATTCCCCATTCCATCTCCTACAGACAAAGGCGCGTGCGCTAACTGACCCATCCTGGTAAAGGCCCAAATCACCGTTAAAACGATTGCGTCCAATTAGAGAGCGCGTGGAACGACTGTCGTCCTTATGCTCAGTACGTACATTTGTCGTTTTGGGGGCTCGTTAATAACGCTTTTACAATGTGATTAGGCGCCAGCTCTTTTGTCTCGGAGGCTAGCCGTCCAAAAAACGTTTCAAAAGAGCCCTCGGTTTTTAACCTTATCATCTTTTCATTGTAACGCATCGTCCACATCCTTGAAACCTTAATTACCTTTCTAATCAAGGATTATGGAGCTTAACAACTTAGCAACCAACTAAGGTCAGCCATTTCTATAACAGCTTTTAATACCCATCTTAATCACAATTACCAATCTTATCTTCCAATTAACCGCCAAAATTAATTTGCTATAGATATTGCAAGTCTACGTAGATAAATTTAAAAAAAAAAGATATTTACAGTTGTGAGTATACAAGTGTCACACAATCTTTTTTAAAATAAGTGAATAAATACGGAATACATATGAAAAAAATTATTTTTTTAATAATAAATATTATTTTTCAAAGAGATTGCGTAGTGCTTACACACTTCACGACTATATCTAACATTACTTTTACATAAAAATAATATATATATATGATCACTTAACTCCATTTTACAATTGAGAAGCTATAATTAAATTTTATAAGATTATTTTTATGTAATTATTTTGTAGAGAGAGAGGGGGGGCATGAATAGGGGTGGAGTATAGAAAATTGGGCCATGCACCTAATGCGGTGGCCGGGGCCGGGGGGTTGTTGGAAAGAAGAAGAGAGAAGGAGAAATTTTCAACGAGAAAGATGGTGACACTCTAATTTGTCTTGGAAAATGAAAGAAAGCTGATTATGGAAATTGTGTAAAGATTGGGGGTTTGAACTTTGAAGTCACGTAATGGATGAGAATGGAGAGACAAGGTCATGCATGCATGGTGAATTATCATATTCATTTAAAAGGACAGAGATAACGTCCGAGGAATTAAATAATAGATGACTTTTTCAATGATTTTTCCTTCTTGCTTTCTTGGTTTATTTATTAATCATGAAAATCATCATCTGGGTATGGAGCCAACCAGGAAATGCAGGCCTAAGGAAAGCACATTTACACCCTCTCTAAATTATTGTTTTTTTTTTTGTTCGTTTTGGGTCAAAATTCCTGACTACTCTATTATTTAGTTAATTCATGAACAGTGATTTGTTAGCTATCAAACTCCAAAACCAATGAAATAAACATTTTTTTCTTTAAATCCGGTTCATGCGCTTTGTATGCCAAATGGAGCGTAGCACTATCGTCTTGGTGTACAGTTATTATTTGAAGAGCGTTGCTAGGTACAAACCAAATCGCATACCGACGTTGACATGATTGTATAGAATTATTACATCATTCATCGAGTATATATCTCAACTGAACATTTAGGCAAATCAACATTTTAAGAGGGCGTGAAATGATCAGAATCAACCGAATCGTCAGCAAAGATCGTCGGAGCTGAACTGAAGAGAAGTGCCTTTGAAATAATCAAAACCCACGGCCACATCTCAGCAGCCAGCCATGTTGATATTGCAACTTGGCTCCAAAAAAATGTCTTGCAATCCGGGCTTGCAAGATATTTGGGCCGAGACCCATCTTAAGATTCAATGCAATAAGTTGTCGTAAAGTTGGGCCGAGAATACTTGTTGGTGGAACCAGTTGGTGCCATCATGGACTTTAGATTATGTGTGACTGTCAAGATTAGTTTAATCTATTTTAAATTAATCATCGGTAAGATTTATTATTATTTTTTTATTTTTCATAAAAGGCTAAATTCATTTAAACACATATCTCAATTTATTTACATTCAAATACATTTCAATAAAATCTATAAAATATTACTATTCACAGATTAATTTAAATCATTTAAAATTGTTTCAGCATCCAAACACAACTTTAATGGGCCAAGATAATTTTGGATCTATATTGTTCCTATCAAAGAGAGAAACAAAAAGAGGAGAGATAAATGTTATTTTTTTTTTATTATAAGTCTATTTTATCTAAATGATTGATATAAAAAAATATTTAAAATTTATTATATTAAGAAATATGAAAAAAATATAGAATTTAAGGTTAATTTGGATAATAAAATAAGATGGGACGATTTTAAATGAGTTGAATAAAATATTGTTAGAATATTATTTTTTAATATTATTATTATTTAAAAAATTATAATAATAAAATGAGACGAATTAGAATGATTTTTAAAAAGTTACGTTTATTAAGAAAAAAGAAAAAAAAAAGTTGAGCATGTTGTTCACCAACCTTGACAAGAAGTTAGTTGGTACGAAGCGCCGCAACCTACTGCCAATAGACTGGTTGTCTTGAAGTTTTACGCGAGTTGGGGAGATATGCAGGCACGAAACTCAGACCAATCTGGTGACGACGGTTGGAGATGCATTGGTAGACAGGATATAAGTTTTGATGACATGCAGTTGCTTGCTGGATTAACGTTTATAAAGGTTGCCGCCGCACGTACGGCAATTTGCTTGGTGGTTGGGTGGGACAATATTAATGACAACAGCCAACTTCTATTCAAAAATCAGAAAATGAGACATAATTTATAATATTAATAAAAGGAAAAATAGATAATTTCATGAAGAAAAGGAAACTCTAGTCTCTGGTCCATAATTATCTGTAATTACCAGAAATTAAAACCATGACTTGTACGTACAAACAGAAGTAGAAGAAAAGGACCAAAGCACCAAGGATTCGCGGCCACCCAGATTGGGAAACTCCACACATACAGATACAGAGATGAGTGGCAGTGAGAAGCTAACCTCGTTAAGCTCCGAGTTGGACTTGGATCGACCCAACCTCGAGGACTACCTCCCTTCCGGATCCTCCATCCAAGAGCCTCACGGCAAGCTCCGCCTGTAGATAAAATCCTCTCTCTCTCTCTCGGCTTGTTTGGTTTGCTTAGCAATAGTGGAAAAAGAAAGCATGATGGAGAAAAAAGAATGTGGCTGTTGCGAGATTCCAAAAGTCATTTTCTCGGAAACGAATATGATCGATTGTTCCGTTATTTAATTTTTTTTCTTTTGCAGGCGTGATTTGCTTGACATTTCCCCTGCCCTAACTGAGGCTGCTGGTGCCATTGTCGATGTAAGCTATGTTTTCGTGCGTTTTCGTTTTTTGTTTTTAATAAACAGTTATGCAATACATTTCATTATTTTTAAACCGATTTTTGTAAGTTAAGAGGTTTGGATTTTTGTTTGTTTATTTAATTGTTTTTAATGAATGGGCAGGATTCATTCACACGATGTTTCAAGTCGAATCCGCCGGAGCCATGGAACTGGAATGTGTATTTGTTTCCGCTCTGGTGTTGCGGGGTCGTAGTTCGATATTTGATCCTATTCCCTGGGAGGTTAGCCTTACTATAACTACTAGTACTCAATGGTGGAGCTGCTTGATCTTATGCGTGACGCAAATGGCCTTGGATTTCTCACTCAATAGCTGGGAAGGTGTTTTAAAGCAATTGGGGTTCTGGGAAAGTCTGCGATTTGATCATAAATAACATGCCAATGGAGGATTTTTCTGTTTGCCCTATTAATGGGGTTCGCGTGATTTTTTTTTCTTTCCTTACGCATGTGATTTGGTCCCAATTGAATATGCAGGGTTATAGTATTAACAGTTGGATGGATAATATTCCTGTCGTCTTTTATTCCGGTGCATTTTCTGCTCAAAGGTCATGACAGTTTGAGGAAAAAGCTCGAGGTGCGAAGTGCAACTTGCTCTTAAATTTTCATCTAATCATTGCTTATCTTCTTTTAAAAAAATTAATTGTTCTTTTGTTTATGTCTATTTATCATATATTGGAAATGGCAACTTTGAACAGCCTGTCTTTGAGTTTGAATGCCTTTACGTGAGCTTGTTATGGTGACTTGCGTAGTTTTTTAAGTATTATGTTAATTTAAAGTTCTCTCTTGTATATATGTTCATCAAATGAAAATTAATGTAAAAATCTATCGTTTGAATTTTCTTTGACATACTCTACGTTCTAGTTGGTAATATTATTATGCAGTAGAACCCTTTTGTAGTAGAAAGATTACACATTGATATATTTAAAGATTGATTACTTATCAAAAAAAAAATTTTAAGATTGATTAGGCCTAGATAAATCACCCATTGCAACCTACTAATAGGACGCTCATTATATTAAGGCAGAGGAGAATACTATAGAATCCACGGTCATATGAATTCTTTGGAAGGGATCATGATACACTATAATTAATATTATTGCATGATGGAACAAGGTGTGCCCCCCCCCCCCCCCCCCCCCCCCCCCCCAATGCTCTATATTGTTAGACCAAAGAAACTATTTGTATACACGTAAGATTCCATGTTCATATGGAAATCCGTGGAAGGAACCTGTGACACTCTATCTTTTCATAGGTATAGAACCATTTTCCATACATTTACTTAATTATCAAAAAGGAAAACAGAAACCATTTGTCACACATTGTTGATAATCTGCACAATGGACTAAAATTTTTTTGTTTTCCTCCTTCCAATGACCTGTAGACTGCAAACGGAAACTCTGCAAGCACATTCAGGACATGCTTAATTTATCAAAGGCAGTAAAGCGTTATGGTTTTCAGTCTCCGCTGCCCCAATTCTTCTTTTGGGGGAATTGGTTTTCTCTTATTTATAATGTTATTCTTTGATCTGTTTTTATAAATTTTTAGAGCTTTTTTGATGAGTTAGCCATGGTGAATTCAAGGGAGTGGATGCAGCAACAGATATTTGATTTTTATTGTGACATAGATTGAATAAAAGGCCCTACCTCAATGTGCCTTCTTCTTGCCTTTCCTTTCTCTACCACGAGCTTCTTAAAAATCTTGTTGTGCATTGGATTTAACTTATTTTGTTTTGTGCAATGTATTTCCAGAGGTTTTTGGTGGAATTAATGTGCAGCTTCTTCGTGGCGTCATGGACTGGGGTGGTAAAATACCATGGGCCACGGCCTAGCATGCGGCCTAAGCAGGTATAACCGTCTTTTGGATGTCATCTGATGTGTTTTGAACAGTGTATTTTAGTAATTTTCAAGCTTTTGCATGTTTATTTAGTTATTGAAATATTTTTGCTTCTGTTTATGGGTTTAACAGGTTTTTGTAGTCAATCATACTTCCATGATCGATTTCATTATCTTAGAGCAGATGACTGCATTTGCTGTTATTATGCAGAAGCATCCTGGATGGGTTGGTAAGTGTTTAGTGCCAATATTCATGCTTAAAATAACTTTATAAAGTTGACATGATAGAAAGATCTCACCCACCCACCCACCCACCCCAAAAGAAAAGGTAATACAGTCTCATTAATGATTTCTGGTTACTGTGTGTGCATTTCTCACAAAGTATTACTGATTATTCTTGAATAGTTTTTATCCAGAAGTTTCAATTGGGACTTTACTTTTCTTAAGCAGATCCAGTGGTGATAGAAAGATCTGTACTCTGTAGCATGTTAATGAAGTTCCCATGTATTGTAATAATGTGTAAAATGCTCCAACTGGTTGGAACGTGGAATTTGATGGAAGTCAATATTCTGGGATTTGATTACAATTTTGTTTTATATTTTGGTTGGAAATATGTAGTTATTGTGTCACTAGGGTAATCTGTTTTTATAAGAATTATTTGCTTTCCCAACTCGCCCTGGGTGTAATTAAGTTTCACGATTTGATTGCAATATGTACATGGACAATAACAACTTTTTCGTTTTTAGTCTTTACAAATGTCTTCTCACCCGAGTACTGGCTTTGCCACTGCATCAATAACATATATATCCACTTTTGTGGATTAGTATCATGTTCCCCATCAAAAAAGATGTATCATGAATAACTTGTATGGGTTCAGTGGGATACCTGTCTGATTAGAAAAGGTGCATTCTTAAGTCCTTGGCATGGTCCACATTTCTTATCTTGAGTTGTAGTGTAATATAAGCGAAAATAAGTCAATTTTGGCCTTTATGATATTCTGTAGATTTAATATTTATAATATCATTTGCATTTATTCAACACTTCGCACTGGACGATTTGAATTTTTTAGGGTGAAAGCCACAATTATTCTTAAAAGAATGGAAAGGAAGGATTTTATTTATTTATATCTGTGTAGGACTCTTGCAAAAGACCATATTGGAGAGTGTAGGATGTATCTGGTTCAATCGTGCAGAGGCAAAGGATCGTGAAATAGTAGCAAGGAAGTAAGTTGAAATAAAAAAATGTAGAAATTAATTATGTCAGAAGATTATCGATGTTATGACTATCTGGACTTTTATACCTCAGGTTGAGGGAACACGTCCAGGGAACTGACAATAACCCTCTTCTAATATTTCCAGAGGGAACTTGTGTAAATAATCACTATACAGTTATGTTCAAGAAGGTACATGTATTTTCTTCTCTTGTTGATGAGAATTCAAACTTTAATTTGGTTCTGTAAGTTTCCTCTTTAATTCCCTAACTCTTATTTTTTAATGCAATGTAGGGTGCATTTGAACTTGGCTGCACTGTTTGTCCAATTGCAATTAAGTACAACAAAATATTTGTTGATGCTTTTTGGAACAGCCGGAAGTAAGTAGATGCATAGAGCTCACTAAGTTTGTGTGTGTGGATAAAAGTATCCCTGCCATTTTGACAGGGTGGTGAAGAACTCCATTTATCTGCAGCAAGGTTTTGCCAAAGATCAAGCCATCTGATTTTTTATTTATTTTTTAACAAATAAAAAAAAATCTGAACAACCTGACAATATTCATCCTGTGTTTTATGTTCGAACAACAAAAATTCCATATTGGGGCTAGGATCTAGATGTATTGCATTCACCTTATCTTGTGTTTCAGATATTTACTTATTTTTGTAATGAAATTAGAGAGTAATTCTTGGACTAAGTGCGTATTTTGCAGGCAATCCTTCACGATGCATCTACTGCAGCTCATGACATCCTGGGCTGTTGTTTGTGATGTTTGGTACCTGGAGCCCCAAAATCTGAAACCTGGAGAGACACCCATTGAGTTTGCAGAGAGGTAAGTAATCTACTGCTTAGTTGGAATGAGTTCAATGATGGCATGCAGCACACTTTTTTCTGTATTTTTGGAATCTCATAGATTGGCGTTAGAAGTTAGAACCATCTCTTACTTATTAATAGCTTCTGTTAAATATTAATGCTCTTATGCAGGGTAAGGGACATAATCTCTGTTAGAGCAGGGCTCAAAAAGGTTCCTTGGGATGGATATCTAAAGTATTCTCGCCCTAGCCCAAAACATAGAGAACAGAAGTAAGTTTGTTGACCAAATTAAGGTGATACTTAGGACTCAACTCATCATAGTGTTGCCCTGGCAAGCTTGCTGGTCTGAGTGGCCTCGACCTTTTTGTTTGATGTTTTCCTTATGGTGTTGCTGAACCATTCCCATCCTTTTAAAAAAAAAAAAAAAAACTTTAGAGATTACATTTTTTTGGTCAGACCAGAAGATAATCACATTTTCAAAATGATTTTTGTTGCCTTTGCAGGCAACAGAGCTTTGCTGAGTCAATGTTGCTGCGTTTGGAGGAGAAATGATGTGTATATATATTATATATATATACACACAACAGATGAGCCCAGGGGCGTTAGAGTTTAAAGTGATGAGAAAGCTCAGTAATATCTTGTTTTTTTTTTTTTTAACATACTTTTCACCATCTGATTCTACCTGGACCTTTATTTCTTTTTTCCTTTCTTACATGGAATTTCTAGTTTTCTTCTTCTATTCAAATTCTAGTTTTGATCAATTAGTCAAAACTAGAATTTAAATGTCAAAGGGAAAGGGCTTCTTGGGAAAATGTCATAAATTATATAGATATTTCATTATTACCTCATTGTGAATGTGTTGGATCTCTAATCATAAAGAAAATAGGAGTGAAGCATCTAGAATTGTCAAACATTCCACTTAGGAAAGTTGGGTTATTGAATATCAAACATACTAACAATTTGGAAGATTATAACATCAATATTGGCATAGAAAGAGTTGGTTGTTTTCCATTCATACAATAGCATCATGGCGGTATGAAAGAAAGACGCAGCCAATTGTTGGCGAATGAATGAATTTCCAGGAAACAAAAGCGTTGACTGACTATTTCAAACGTTGCCATGGGAAAGGCCAATTCATTAAGAAATCATCAAGTCCTGGTGTTCACATGCTTAATGCTTGGTTTTATTCGATGTTCACATTTCTTTTTTCCGTAACAAATGGAATCAATGATGCAGTGATGTCTCCATCACTCTTCCATCCACTCGAGTAAAAAACCGACCGAGGCTGTTCGTTCTGGCACTACCCACCCAACCTTCTCATATTGTATTTTACACAATTACTTCCATTGTTACCACTCCCGTCCAACCTCAACTCCCGGCTGGCACTTTTGAATCTTGACTTCCAAGTCTAACGCTTCCGGGTGGAATTGCACATTAATTTGGAGTTTTTTAAGACATTAAAAGATAATTTGAACATTTTATTATCTTTGGATGTAATAAGATAATTACGAATATAATAAATAATTTTTTAAGACCACCTTATAAAATCATGAAAAATTATGTCTAAAAGATGATGCAGAAACAGTGTTTTTGGGATCAATATGTCTTTAGATAGAAATAATATTTGCAGTCGTGAGTGTATAAACGTCAGTTATTTAAAAAAAATAAATAAATATGAGATTCTTATGAAAAAAAAATTAATTTTTTAATAATAAATTTTATTTTTTTTCAAAACGAGATATTTACGAATAATAGAACCAAACCCTTAGCGCACGTCAAACGAACGTGTAGATGAATAAAGTCCGTGACGCAATTCCGAGTGCAAAAAGGCGACTTTTCCCACTTGCAATTTTGCAAGTCTTCCAATTCGTTCAAACAAGTGACTGCATTTATGGGAGCACTCTCTCCCACTCTTTCCCACCACCAATATCGGACAAACCCCACCTCTTCCTCTTCGTGCTCTTCTTTCTTTTCTGCTACCGTACAAGAAAGCTCAAAGCTAGAGAGAGAGAGAGAGAGAGAGATGGGTTATGCTAAGGTGCTTCTGGGTGTGCTTTTTGTCACTGCTCTGGCGGCCACATCGACGGCAGAGACGAAACTCAAGTGCAGCAAAGCAGGCGCTACGTGTACCGCCCTGATCGACTACGTGTCCCCGAACAATACCAACATCGCCGCCATCCAATCACTCTTCCAAGTGAAGAAGTTCCGGAACCTCCTCGGCGCAAACAACTTCCCCACCTCCACCCCATCCAACAGAAATGTGACCGCGAAGGAGAAGATCCGAATCCCCTTCACCTGCCTGTGCGCCAACGGGACGGGCGTGTCGAATCGAAAACCGGTATACAAGGTGCAAAAAGGCGACTTCTTGTTCCATATCGCCAATGACGTGTTCTCGGGTCTGGTGAAGTTCCAGCAAATAGTGGACGCCAATGGGTTGCCGGATGCGAGCCTGATTATTCCGGGCCAGGAGCTGTGGATCCCACTGCCGTGCAGCTGCGATGAAGTGAACGGGACTAAGGTCGTACATTATGGAATGGTGGTGGATGAAGGAAACACGGTGGAGGCGATAGCGGAGCAGTACGGGACCACTCCGGCTACACTTTTGACACTTAATAACATGACTGATCCCAGGCAGCTTCTGGCCGGCCAAGTCCTTGACATTCCTCTCCCAGGTTCCCTTTTTTTTTTTTTCACCAAATAAGATTAGGTTAGATATACATTTACCATTGTTGATTATTGTGAAAAAAAAACTGCAAACATAATGATGAATGGGATAAAGAAGATATAATTATGAGATTAAAAAATCAGGGATAATTAGTACCTTTAATTCACCGTGTAGGGATGAGGGATCGGTGCTTAAAAATAAATAAATAAAGAAAAAGCCCAATTTTAAGAAGTCGTACTCGCACGGCCCACGCTGGGGCATATACGTAGTACGTACACGGAAGTGAGTACAGCTAGACTATAGTCAGTTCAGTAGGCCGACACGGTCCACACGTCTCTGTGTTCCATTCTCGAGACGTGTTCCATTCTCGAGTATCTATCTACTGTTGCCCTTAAATTGTTGTTACCTAAGACGACATGGGTGGGTTCAACTTCGTGTGTAACAACTTTTCCTGCCTGGATGCAGATGCTCCTTTTTATCCAACTAATAAAACTTTACCACTCACTCTCATTTCTTTATTGATTTTTTCACAACTTTATTTGATATCGTAGTCATTGGAATAAGGTTTATGCTCAAATGTTTCGTTGTAGCTTGTTCATCTAATGTAAGCAGTAGCTCCTTGGACTACCCCTTCCTTCTTGCCAATGGCACTTATGTCTACACTGCTTACAACTGTGTGAAGTGCAAATGTGACTCAGCCAACAACTATACGTAAGTTCAAAACTCAATGGTTCTTCTTCATGTTGTGTTTTTCCCCCTCTTCTTGGTGGATTTTCGAGTTTTTAAGTTCCTGTTATTTCGCTTGTTAGACTGCAATGCGAGCCTTCTGGACTCAAATCAACCAACTGGACTACTTGCCCTGCCATGCAATGTGAAGGTGCAGACAGTCTATCCATCGGTAACAAAACATCTTCCGGTTGTAACCAAACAAGCTGCGTCTATTCAGGTTTCACTAGCCAAACCATTTTGACATCCCTTGTCACAGAGTCCATTTGTCCAGGTAGGTGCAATTCTCTAACTCTGTTGCACTAGTTTTTTTTTTTTGTCCCAAGATTAGTGCATGATCCTACCATGCAAGCTAGGTTAAATTCATGATTCTGACATGGTTAATCCGTTAACCTTGTCAAATGGAAATGCTTACATTTAGTTCTTTTTTGTCATATGCAACTCTTTCCACTTGTATAGAATTATAACATACAACTAAGACTCTTTTTACTTTTCATTGTCGGCAAACAGCTCCTTCTGCTACTTCTGCTCCTTCTGCTGCTTGGAAGATTGGTTTTCAAGGTTTGGGATGGAACTTCTTCCTTCTCATCTCAATTCAATTGATCTTCCTTTCTCTTCATCTTTCTCAGTAAGATGTATGTATTGTCTACGCTTTCATCAACTTCCTGTACGAGTATATAAGCATACAATTGTAATGTGGAGTACCTGTTTTGGCTGAATTTTGGTGTATAATTAGAATAAACATATTCCATCAGGCAGCAGATAATTGAAGTTTTTTCCGATCGGAGAGTTGTCTCTTGTAATATTTTTTTAATAAAATTTGCTTAAGTTTCACTTAAATATGCGTTGAATACGTTTTAATTAGCAACTCGTGATTGTCACAATTTTCGTGATTACAGATGCTAGATAAATATCTAAGGATGCTAGTATTGGACATAATTCTGGTAAAATGGTGTTTCGTCACTACTGTCATTGTGAGTTCGAGATTATGCACTTCAAGTGCAAGAGAGGATACTTATCTTTTGTTTTTTTTTATCGGCATCCGAATTTCCGATGTCCGGACAAAGTCCGAAATAATCACAAGGTGCACAAACACTTGATAATAAGTTTTCTACAAATACACCTCGGATAATTCAAGAAAAAGAAATTCATCAATCCGAATGTGAAAGTTTAAATCTAGGATGTCTGGTTTTATATGGTTTGCTTTAAGACCACCACAGTGCGCCCCTTACATATGATTGCGATGTACTAAGATAAAAATTAAGAATATCTTTGAAGTGATGAGTCTTGACTCTTGAGTGGTCAAAATACTAATTATTTCATTAGAAAGTAACAGTAGGGAATTGAAAAAAAAAACAATTAAGGAGAAATTACATTTAAGATTGATTAAAGGCATGTCCAAAGAAAATGCGTAGCCTTAAGATTGAGCTCAAGTCCAAAGACTCCCAATCAGATTTATTGTTCATATTATTACCAGAAATACAACCACAGTTGATTCACAACCAAAGTGATGAAATTATTGATTTTATTTTAAACACAAACAAGAATTCTTTTGAACGAATAAACATGAAAAGCACGAAAATTCTCAGCAGTGAGTGAATCCAATGATTCCAAAAGCATGCATGCACGCAAGAACCAAGATAACTGGCAACTCAGGGTTCAGGAACCACGCAACAGGGTTCATCACTTCAAGAGGCTGCATAGTCCATTGGACCATAAGGCTCAAACAACTCAGCAATGAATCCTTTCTTTCTTTTGGGGTTCCATCCCATATCTTTGCACAGCTGATCATTGTACCATATATGAAGAGCACCAATGCAGGATCTCTTGTAGTATTGCCCCGAGTATGTCTTCATGTATTCTTGCCACTCTCCCACATCTTTCTCCATATCTTTGATGCTGGGCAATCTGAATGTGCCATCAAGAAGCTCGGCTAGCCATCGGCATCTCATCTCCGAGGTATACAAGTTTGAAACACTCTCTGAGAACCCAATTACTGCTAGTTGTGGAATTCTTGGATGAATGCATTCCCTGATACATTGCAACTATCATTTCCTTATTTTCAATTGTTACCTTCTCAATGCACGAGTGTTTTAGATTTACATCTTGTTTTGTCTATCATTGAATTATGATATTTAGTTTAAAGAAAGAAACAAACCTGTAGAGGGGAACTGTTGTATTAGGGGATCCGGCAATATAGTCTTTAAAGGTGGAGGAGACAAAGATGTCCTTGAGTTTTTTATCACCTCTGTATCCAGTAGCCAAAATAACCAAATCAGTAGCCAGAGGATGTGTGTCGCCATTAACCAAAACTCCCTGCTTGCAGAAGCTGAAGTTCGTAGCTTTTTTCAGAATGATGCTTCCTTCTTCGACTTTGTCATAGAACTTCTCTGGCACTATGGAGATCAGACAAGAACTGATTTCTTGAAGGAAGCTATGTTTTGGTACCATTCCAAACTTTGCCAACCGAAGCTTCTTTTTTATATCGCTTTCAACGAATTTAGAAAATGCCCATCTCTGTTCCACAACAGAAAATCTCTAAGCTTCATCCTTGTGATGAGAGTCGCGTATAGGGGTGAAGAGAAAAGAGAGACAAAAGGCAATCAGTTCAAGGCTATTTACCACAGGAGAAAGGATTGTTGCCAGGAGACTTAGCAGGAAGCCTTCACCAGGCTTGTGAACCAATAACTCCGAGAAGCGGTTGAGATATAAATAAGCAAGAGGCACACCCCATGGAAGATAATCAGGGATACTCCAATGCTCAGTCTTGTATAAAACAGTACAAGGATGTTCCCTGCCTGCAGATTAAGCACGAGAAATAAATCTTACTATTTGACCTTATTTAGGTTGTAAATAAGTGAGACTCAAGCTTCTTACCATTTGCTGTTGAGCACTCCATAACAATGTCCAAGGCAGATTTTAGCAACCCCACAACAGTGACTTGCTTCCCTTTGACAAATTCAGCAGCTCTTTGATAATCCATGGCAGCGTACTCCATGGAGTGGATCACCTTCCCATGAAATACTTCTGGACCTTGGTTGTCGGGGAATTCTGGGATGTTTGGAATGTCACTGAATCGTCCGATGCAGAGGATCACAAAGTCAACTTGGTACACCTGAAGAGATACAAAATTTTCATCTCATCATTACACATTTTTCAAATCTCCATATAAAATATAATAAACAATTCAACTTTTTCAAATTTCAATTCACATTTTTCAAATCCCAATACAATAATAATACTAAAACAAAATATTTTAAACTCTAAAATAAAACACAAAATTTTCATCTCACCCCCAAACCTGCCCTTTCCAAAATTTTCCTATTTTAAAATTTAGGAAAAAAAAAAGGTCCCAAAGCAAAACATTCAGATTTCGAAATCCGTTTCCAAGAATTTGTTATTGTGAGTGTCACTAATTGATACATGGATTTCGTTGCAATGACCTCGTGATTTTATACTCTGATTTGTGAGTTTTTGTACTTATTTTGGATATTTGTAATCAAATATTCGTTGGGTTTACTTCAGATTCGGTCGGAGTCCTGACCAGATTAATTGACAGTTCGGGGGGGGGCGGTCCCAAGTTACAATCCTTGTCGTGAATGTCAATGAGAACCTGCGCTTGGCCTTAGAAGACAAGCAGATCTGTACTTTTCAAGTTAAAAATAGATAGAATCGAATTTATTGGTCTCTGTTCCCATTAATTCTAGGCCTCAACCTCAAGTTCAAGTGGGCTATATTAATTAATTATATAATAGAATCATGAAAAAACCTGAAACTCTGATACTTTACATGATAGATTTATATATACAAACCTCAGTTGAAAGGCCAAGAGCATCTCCTGCTACAATTTTCCATTTCCCTTTAGAGCTGAATGGCCCCCACATGCTCCATGAATGCATCTCTTCCTCGGAAGGGCCTTCATACTCGATGCTGACAACTTTGGTGTTGAACTTGACATGCCGAAGCAAATCAAAATGGCAAGCATAAGATTGAACATAATCCAAAACTTGATGTTGGTCAGGAAAATCTTCTTTCACAGAGGAAGGCCATGGAAAATCTGAGAACTGATATGCTGGTTTCGGAGTTTGAAGCTTGGTGGTTTCCACGGTCTTTGTCCAAACTCCTCCGATGCTGCTTTTGGCTTCGAAAACGATGGGATGGAAACCCTTTGACAAGGTGTACTTGCAAGCCAGGAGGCCACTGATTCCGGCACCGATGATGGCCACCGGCCTCTCCATTGCTTTTGTGTTTAATGTCTTTCTTTACACACACACACACACTAGTTAAGATGTTATGTGAAAGGCACACATAACTAGTAAATACATGTGAGTTTTGGTATGAAATGTGATTAGTAGAAAAAAATATTATTGTTAGGGCATATTTATCTTATTTTACGTTTGCATATGCAAAAAAATTATAGAACATCACATAAATGAATAATGAGGTGATACAAAATTCAGAAGCATTATTAGAAATTGGTAATATAAATTGCAAAAATATTAATCCTGTTGAGTAAGAACTAATTGACATCAACCGAATAAATAAATGGAGAAATATTATATGAGAAATATAAAACTTGAAGATGGAATGAAAATATTAAACATGTTTTTTCTTCCTGAGAAAATGGAGACTGTAAATTAGCTAACCGCCTGAACTGTACAATGGAAAGGAAAGAACCACAAATGTAAAAGGAAAAAAAATAAAAGAAATATGAAGGAATTAGTCCAATTACATTCAACTAATATTAATGTTAAAGATGAACAGTTGTAAGAAACATCTCACAATCGACAATTTAAAAAAAAAAAAATCTTTTTGACAACGATTTTATATATTAAAATTAAAATAGTTAATTTCGAACAATGATACATATAATAAAGTATAAGGGTATGTGTGTTCAAATGAATAAAATCATAATTATTAATTACTGACGTTTCCTTTGACCTAATGCACTACATACTTATATATTAAAAATTAAAAATATCAGTAAGGCTACATACAGTCGTAAAGTGCGCAAGTGCCGTGCAGTCGTTTTAAAAAAGAGTAGGATCTACTATTAAAAAATTAATTTTCTTTTCACTTGGGTCTCGTATTTATTCACTTTTTTTTTAAAGTGATTGTGCGGTGTTTGCACACTCACGACTGTAACTATTATTTATCTAAAAATATATATAAATAATGTTTCACCTAATTTATTTTTTATTCAACTTAATTAATTAATCAATAGATTAATCTCATAGAAGTGTCGGTAAAAGAGACTGTTAGAGAAAAAAAGATAGAATTCTTCCTTTGTCTCTCTCTCTCTCACATAGATTGGTTTTCTTTTAGAAAAATTCTACTCATCATTTTTTTTTCATCATTTTCTCATTATCTCATGATATGACATTAAATGATAAGTTCACAAATAAAACATAATAAATAATCTCTAATCATCTAATGTCACATCGTGAGATGATGAAAAAATAGATGATGAATGCATTACTCTTTATTTTAATATCCTCTGTTTAATCTCTTCACTCTTACGCTTTGGCTCTTTGCTTGAAGAACTCACATTTGATCCTATCGTGTCAATTCACTCCTTGCTCTCCCTTCTCTCTTTCTCACACCGCACACTCCAGAACCCTTTTCTCTTTTCTTCCTCTCCCTCTCCCTCACGCCCCTTCCCTCTCTCCCTCACCACCTCGATGGATGACAGTGCCTACAAAAACGCTCCCTCTTCTGAAGTCTAAGGTGGAAAAATCATAGACCCTGCGATTAAGCTCATTGGGAAGACGATCCCGGTGGGTAGGAATCGTTTGGAGAATTTGTTGATGATGGTTACGGGTATTTCTTTGAATCTGCGTTGGAGAAGATTTTTATTTTTTGATCTGATAAATCGGGTTTTATGTGTATGTGGGTTTCTGGGTTTTCTTAGATCAGCTGTATTTTGGCCGATTGAAGAAAATCTTGGTGATTATTGAGATGTGATGAAATTTTGAATTTTTTTGATGTGGTTTTTCCGAGTTTAATGTATGATCTGAGAGCTACTATTCTTATATCTTGAATCCTCTGAATGGTACCGATGTTGAGATTGACAAGGAAAAACTAATGGATGAAAACACTGTTCACCCCATACTCCCACCTTTTGGACGAAACAGGAAAACAACTCAAACATAGGGGTAAAACAGGAAGAAAAAGGAATACTGTTGCTTTTTACATTGATGCTTTTAATATAGATATATCTTCCTAATACTTAAAAACATGTATAAGATCAACAGTAATGAATAGTAAATTCAGTGGATTCAGCAGCGTCGTCTTCTTCTCGTTCATTTCATTCCTATCTTATTTCATTCAGTCACATTTTTACATCTTAGTTGAATATTAAACATCTGGTTAGCTCTTCTTCGAACAATCCAAAATATCTAGCCTTGATAGAAGGGATGGAATGCAAGATATTTTGTAGAATCTGCAGACGTTTCATATTCGAGTGGAGGAAGAAATATTTATTGCCGTGCTGTTTGAGAGTTTTCTTCTCGCCGTTTGGTATGCAAAAATTCTTAATTTCACTTGTTGTTTTTCATCTTCTCTTTCTAGCATATTTATTTTCATTTCAGATGTATTTTCGCATCTCTGTTTTCTTTCTTCTGTGTTTCTTTTTGGTTTGACGAGAGGAAGAGAGAGTTACCGTGTGCGTGTGAATGGTAGTGTGCGACGGAGAGGGAAAGGAAACTTCGTGGTGGCCAGGTCTGGTAGAGATTGTCGCCGGTATGAAGTGGTGGAGGTGTGGTGGCATGGGTGGCCGCCTACGACTGCGCTAGTTGAGAGAAATGGGAGAAACTCATTTCGGATGGGTTTCCGCAGGGGACAGATTGGGCTGCGCGTGGGGGACATCGGTGGTGGCTGGGTTGGTCGCTGGCGTGAGGGGGAGTCGCCTGTGGTGGTCGTGACGGTAGGTGGCCGCGTACGGCGACGCCGGTTGAGAGAAATGGGAGAAACCCATTTTGGATGGGTTTTCGCGGGGGAGACTTAGGGCTGCGCGTGGGGGACATCAATGGTGCCTCGGTTGGTCGTTGGCGTCAGAGGGACTCCTCGGTGGTGGTGGTGAGACTGGCCGGCACACGGCGGCGCCAGGCTAGGCTGAAGGAGAATGGACGTGAGGAACATTCGGGTTACAGAGAGACAACGTTAGGGAAAAAAAATTAATGAGGGACAAAAAATTAATAAAATCATTATAAATTCACTAAAAAAAATAATATATGTTGAAAAATATCTATTTATTTGTTATTAATAAATAATAGTCAATTATTTTTTTTTTGCATAAAACTGAATATATAATATAATGTTAATAGGAATGTTTGGATAGAAAATAACTTTAGATGAAAAACTCAGTAATATCCCTAATAACATCGGTATCCCAGTCAAAATCATTATAAATTCACTACAAAAAATAATTTATGTTAAAAAATATCTAATTATTTGTTATTAATAAATATCAATCAATTCTTTTTTTTTTTTTTGCATAAAAATTGAATATATAATATAATGTAAATAGAAATGTTTAGATAGAAAATAACTCTAGATGGAAAACTTAGCAATGTCCCTAATAACATCAGTATCATAGTCAAAATCATTATAAAGTCACTACAAAAAATAATATATGTTTAAAAATATCTAATTATTTGATATTAATAAATAATAGTCATTTTTTTTTTTTTGCATAAAACTGAATATATAATATAATGTAAATAGAAATGTTTAAATAGGAGTCTATTTCATTAAAATTCCATAAAGGCCATTGAAGTTAATTAGAAGAAACTTTTTTCTGTTTAAGCTAATACAAGTGAGGCCAGGGTGTACGTACTAGGGTGGGTAGAGAGGGTAGAGAGGAGATTCTTTCCCATTATTATTTTTAAAAAATAATAAACATTAATTTAATGGTTGATAGACAATGCATGCAGCTACATCAGAACAATGCGATAGAAATGAGACGGGAACATGAACATTATGCACGCACTCTTAAATGTCACACGGATTTGTGAACAGATCCAAGGCCAAGTATCTACATATGGTATCGACATGATTATTAATGAGGTCATATATAATTATTAAGATATTCAGGGACTAGGAGTACTAAGTGTGAGGTTGGGTATTAGCTGTTAGCTAGGCCGGGACCCAAAAATTAAAAATAAAATAAAATAAAATAATTGCAAGAAATAATTAATTAGCTAACCGCCTGAACTGTACAATAGAAAGGAAAGAACCACAAATGTAAAAGGAAAAAAAATCAAAGAAATATGAAGGAATTAGTCCAATTACATTCAACTAATATTAATGTTAAACACGAACAGTTGTAAGAAACATCTCACAATCGACAATTTTTTTTTAAAAAAATCTTTTTGACAACGATTTTATATATTAAAATTAAAATAGTTAATTTCAAACAATAATACATATAATATATATATATATATAGATACTAGGACATGAACAACGTGCAAAGCAGGTTAGCCTAGTTGGATGAAATGATTATTTTTAAAAAATAATATATCAAATAACTTTTTAACTTTATCTATAAGTTTTCACAAATTTTAATACAATACTTATTTTAAAAAAAAATACTCAAAATTTTCTATCTCGTTTTTTAAAACTTAATTTCAAACAAATTCTTAAAATTCTTAAATATTTTCAAGTGTAGTATGTACTACATGTATTTACTAATTTTACTTACAAAAAAATATATAAGATTCATTTTATCAAGTATATCAATAATTGATAGGTGAGTTATATAAATTTGTATTAAATAAAATCAGCATTTATCATATTGCTAAACATTTGTTATATTCAAACGTGAACGCATTATATCGTTGAATTGAAAGCTGACATTTATGGATTACGGCGTGATATTCAACCTTCTAATATACCCCAAAAAGAAAAGAAAATGAAAGAGGCTCGTTGGCATTTTTCAGGTCGAAACTCGAAAATGCCTGCTTAAGAAAACGTACACGGAACAAACAATAACCATGATGCGATTGCGACGCCATTCCGACTGACTTTTGTTCCTACTTTTTGACTGCTGCTTTCGGAAGTCTGTCACCCCATAAAAGGAAAGGAAAAAATCATTATGTGTATTTATTTAAATAAAGGACCTATCTGAAAAACTCCCTTTTTTTTTAATAATAAACTTATATTTTTTTAAAAGACAATGTACAAAATTTACATTTTCTATCATGTACTAGCATTGATCTTAATATATCATATTTTTAAAAGAATGTAATTCCTGAGCATTTAAAAAAAATGAAATTTATTATTAAAAAATTATTTTTTTATATAAATCTCATAATTAACTATTTTTGTCAAAAAGAGATGTGAAAATATTAATCCTTTACTCCCACTATTTCCATCACAATTACCTATAAATATATGTTCTGTTTGAATTCAAAATTCACTATAATTTATCTTGTATAATTATTATAATTTTTTAAATTTTTATATAAAATATAATAAAAACTTTGTCGTTAGATCCAGTTTAGCCAATTCTGTGTCTGAGACCATATATGCTCCAATCAGTGTCTGCAGGCCACCTCGCTGGCTCTCCATTAATCAGGTATCACATGCCGGTAGATATTCATTGGGAGAAGGTATCACGTGTCCGTAGATATTCATTGGGAGAAGTGATAGGTTGATAAGAAGTACGTAATTTTACGTCATATATCAGATATATTTTATAAGAGAAATTATTTATTTACAGAGCATCTTTAGACACGGCAATCCGATAGTGGCTTTATTACACACCAATAATAAGATGACACATCAGTATTGCATAAAATTAAAATCTAGAATTGGTTCCACCATAACTAGGGGTGTCAAATCGTGTTAATGAGTCGTGTTCGTGTCGTGTCAGAGTATATACATTACAGTTAATGGGTCAACACGAACACGACCCGTTAAGGGTTTCCTGTCAAAATTCTAAACACGAACACGACACGGTTTGATAACGGGTTGACACGACACGACCCGTTATGACACATTAGGAAATAAATTGACACGACACGATCCGACCCGTTTCAACCCGTTTACATTAATGGATTGAACTGACACGATATGACACGATCCGACACGACCCGTTTTATCCCATTATAAATTATAAATATAAATAATATCTAAAAAAAAAAAACTACAAGTCTGAAGACTAAAATTACAATCCAAACAAATATCCACACACATTGTAACAATATATTAAAATTACATCTCAAATATGATAAACAAAACACACATAGTAAATATATTAATATTACAATCCCAAATATAATAAAAATTAAAAACACAAATCTAAACAAATCTAGAAGATGAAGAATGAGGTGGAGTGTCCTCCAAGCCCTTGCCCTTGTTGTTCTCCAACTCCATTACATCTTCAGTTAACTCGTCCAATTTAATTTCTTCTTGTATTTCTATTAAAAAAAAGACATCAGTAAAGTTTTATATTATTGAAAAATTACAATCATTTATTTAATAAAATACTATAATATTACCTTGCTCTTCACCATATAACCAATCTCTAGTGCAAACTAATGCTTCAACAATATCTGCTTTTAGTGCACTTCTAAACTGATCAATGATACGCCCACCAACACTAAAAGTAGATTCAGATGTAACTGTAGAAACTTGAACACTCAAAATGTCACGAGCCATACGAGCAAGATCAGGATAACGAAATTCATTTCCTTTCCAAAAGGAAAGAATATCAATCTTTGCATTTCTTTCTGCCCTAGGTTCATCCAAGTAAAGATCCAATTGACTTTTTTTCATATAGCCAGAAAGTTCATTAGGTCTAAATGTATCAAATTCCTGTATACAAAAAACAAATAAAAATATTTTCAAGCTAATATGTGATATGAAACAACAATATAATATATAATCATTAAACAAAAAAAATTATTTGATATTACCTCCAATAAAAAATTATCATATGAAGACTGACTTTCCTCTCTAATAACAGTGCTATCAGAAGTCGTGGTAGAACATGTCATTGTAGGAGCACTAGAAGAACCATATTCCATGAAAAGAGATGACATTTTGCTCCGAACATTCATATACTCTATAGAACATTCTCCATAAAGCTTTGTATAAGAAAAATCAACAAAATGAAGCTTGTATCGAGGATCCAATATAACTGCTATAGCCAACAACACATTGAACTCGGACCAATATTTCTCAAACTTAGCAAGCATTTTACAACACATTCTCTTTATGTAGTCATCTTCACCCTCAGAGTGCCTCTTTAATGTAAAATAAATCGAAAACACTGATGGAAAGTAGAGATTGGCTGTAGGGTATTTAATCCCAGAAAAATTACAGGTGTCTCTATAAAATACTCTCAATAAATCGTTAATCTTCTGTACTCGTTCCCACTCAGATATTGATGGACAATGCTTAAAATTGGAATCAGTCAACTCCAAATGAGTAAAGGCACGGCGATAGAAAAGAGCACTCTCAAGCATAAGATAAGTAGAATTCCATCTAGTGGGGACATCCTGTCTCAACCCTTTCTTGCTATCCAAAGACATTTGATTTGTTGAATCCATAAATTTTACTTTCCTTGTTTGTGATCCTTTGACATACTTGACACTTTCTCGAACTTTTTGGATAGCAACATCAATCTCTTTTAATCCATCTTGTACTACCAAATTCAGAATATGGGCACAACAACGAAGATGAAAGAACTCACCATCACAAAGAAGAGCTTTCTTAATGTTCAATTGAGTTTTTAACAACTCCATTGAAACATCATTAGAAGAAGCATTGTCTAAAGTCAATGAAAAAATCTTGTGTTGAATTCCCCACTCACATAGCAAATTATAAATTTTTTCAGACAAAGATATGCCATTATGTGGTGGTGGCATAAAAGAAAAGTTCAAAACTCTTTTCTGCAGAACCCAATTCTTATCCAGAAAATGTGCTGTAATGCACATATAACCATCAGTGGTTATAGAAGTCCATAAGTCAGATGTTAGACTAATTCTACCAGGAGAATCATTTAACATGCATTTAATCCTTTTTTTTTCTCGATGATACATCTTAACCAAATCAGCCTTGGCAGTATTCCTAGAAATAATTGGAACATCTGGACGTAAATATTGTAATAAAGATCTCACCCCCGAATATTCAACAAACCGAAAAGGCAATTCATGCTTCACAATAGCAGATACCAAAATTTCTCTATGTTGTTCAGTGTCAAATTTATGAGTGCTTACCGAAATATTTCCACTATTTTGTGATAACATCATCTGACCAATATCTCGTGAACTTCTCCTAGGGCATGTCTCAATGTGACGCCTCATATTGCCGGTTCCATATTTGCTTGCTGCCATATAAATAACTCCACACATCTTACACTTGGCTCGTGGTTTGCCATCATTGTTCTCAGAATCAGGAACCATTTAAAAAAAAGCCCACACGTTTGACCGCTTCCTTCTTTTTGTTTTAACTTCCTCATTTTGAATACTTTCTGAGTCAAACGGGTCCAAATCAATCATCTCATCATTTTCACTTGCTGCTGAACTCATCTGACAACAAACAACAAGAACAAATGTAAGAGTATGACATTAATTGTAGGGGACCAATTTACGCGTAAAAAACGAAAGCAACAATCGTGTAGATTATTTGCCCGATTTTATAATTAATTACAAAATTTATTACGAGATTGATATATATATATATATATATATATATATATCTTCTAGAATTCTTGATTAAGATCATCTAGAATATGCCCGATGAGTAGGAAAAAGATAGACTCGTAATACAATCGTGTAGATTACATTTCAAGGGACTTTGGGTAAAATAAAATAAATGAACTCTTTAACTGAATTTATTAGAGTTTTAGTTGAGTTAATTTTTGTATTTTAATTTTTTTTCTTGTTTTATTTTTCTCCACTTTGAGATGACATGCACACCAAATTTATTAAATTTTCTCCGCCATCTATTCATGTAGCAATATATAATCATCTATTCTTGGATCCAAATTTAATAATTTATTCTTGTTAGGAAGAATTCTCCGTCATCTCAATAAACCACAACAAAGCTGAAATAATTAAATTAACCTTTCCCTCAATTAAACCGGCCAGTGAAATAATTATTCATGATCTGCGTTTAATCCCAAATACAATTACATACAGAACAACATTACGATTTTACATACAGAAGAAATAAAAAATTCAATCGGGAATCATGGTGTTACGGGCCTGTTTGGATGCCGAGAAAATCTATATAACAACTGTACAATTACATACAGAAGAACAACACGATTTTACATTCAGAAGAAGCATAAATAATTCAATCGCTCATCATGGGTGTTACGGGCCTGTTTGGATGCCGAGAAAAAGTATAGAACAACTGGAATCACGGGTTACCCCTGTTTGGATGCCGAGAAAAACAATAGAAAGTTCGTACAACAGATTTAACAACTCGAAAATCACATTTTCTTACAGTGGAAGGCGCGGCGTGGGCGACGGGCGTGGGCGACGGGGCGCTGGCGGCGGCAAATGCGAATCCGTGGTTGAAATTTTTGTGGGCGACTCGGCGTCACCGTGAAACTAGAGGCCAGAGGGGGGCGGCGTCACCGTGAGGCGCGAAGACTAAAGCAAACTGGAGTGGAGGGCCTGGAGGCGACGCGACGTCACCATGAAGATGATTGGAGTGGCGAGCCAGGAGGGCGGCGTCGTCGTCGCGAGGACTGAGGAGCCGAGGAGTTCGACCTTCAGATCTCGTTTCTGAAGAAGGCAGAACGACGAAGTCACGAAAGATTCAGTCTGAAACGGTGAAAGTGAAACCCAAAAGTTCGAAACAGGGGGGCGGCTGAATGAGTCGGGCTGAATCGCTGATAGAGTGATAGTTAGGGTTTTTTTTTTTAATTAGTTTTTATACTTTTAGTTATAGCCTTAGGTTATAAGGGTAAAGGGTATAAGGGTAATTTTAACTTTCTTAACGGGTCATAACGGGTTGACCCGTTAGTGACCCGTTAAGATATTGTGTCTTAACGGGTCAACCCGTTTTGACTCGAACCCGTTAAGCCTAAACACTAACCCGCTTTTATCGTGTCGTGTTCGTATTGGATTAACGGGTCGTATCACATATTGCCACCCCTAACTATAGCAAGGGTATTTAGTAGAATTACACTAGCATTTACTCACGCCGTGACAACATAAAAAAATGTTTGTGTCAGGTGGGACTTGGGAGGGCGCGACTTCCACCCACGTTATTAACTCGTGTACTCCACGCGCTCTGAAAACGGTTAGATGTTGGTGGTGTTGAAGTAAAATTCTGGAGAACCAAGGGTAATATTGACAAACATAAAGCTTGAATTGATGAATCCAAGATTCGTAGATCACTAGTGTCGGGGAGAGTCAGAACTCAGAGCCGTTGAATGTGAGAGTTCCTCCCCGAAAAGTAAGCATAGTTTGTTTTAATAAAATAAAAGTTAAAATTTAAATAAAATATTATTAAAATATATTTTTTTAATTTTAAAATTTTAAATTATTTATTTTATTTTATATAAAAATTTATGAAAATTGTAAAATTAATCTAACCAAAAGTTCTGTAAAAGCGAACCTAACAGAAAAAAACCATTTCCAAGGGAATCACGGAAAGGTACTTAAATTCCCTAAGGGCTGGTTTGGGGGTGGGATGAGACACAAAATTTTCATTTCATTTCATCTCATTATTATATATTTTTTAAATTCTCATACAAAATATAATAAATAATTTAATTTTTTCAAATCTCAATTCAACTTTTTCAAATCTCAATATAATAATAATACTAAAACTTAATATTTTAAATACTAAAACAAAACATAAAATTTTCATCTCATCTCTCAAACTTATGGGTGCTATGCACTTTATTGTGGCATGTTTCGTAATACTAAATAAAATTACGAGTTGTATAAATTTTGTTGAGAGAAAGAGTAAAGTCTATCGTTAAGAAATTATTTTTTTATATAATCTCATATTTATTTTTTATTTAAAAAAAAATATACGATATTTACAAACTTTATAACTACAAATATTATTTCTGATAGATAAGTTCTTCCCTTGCCAGATGGATAGGCTGATGACAGCTAGCGAAGAAATGTGAGGGAGGGAAAGAAGTTGGATAAAGGTTGCTAAATTATAAGATGAAATCAATATGGACAAGGCGGTGGACCAATATTTGATGATGTGTTGCGAACCACGATCTTCTTTTTTTGTTATTATTATTATTATTATTATTTAAATGATAAGATCATGAAATATCAAATCAATTGGACTAGGAGGCGGTCGTGGACCAATATTTAATTTAATACTGCCAACTGACTCGCTGAATTGAATACAGCCAATTATATATATAAGATATTCAATCTTCGTGATTGTCAACGAATTAGGAGCATATGAATCTTTACTATCAGTCCAAACAAACGAATTAAGCCCAAATTAAGAACTTTAATATACATTTCATTGATGTATATATCCAAAATTACAACATATAAATAACAGATGAAATTAAATGAAATTGAAAAGCATATGAAACTTATGGACCCGTTACCAAAAGGTTTTTTCAAGTCCTTTAGGGATCCTGATGCTATATAGCCCGGTTCTCTAAATGAAAAATCTGGTACTTCAAACCCCCACCCTCTTGTCAAAAAAAAAAAAAAAAAGTCCTCTAGCTAGGGACTCTTCAAAGTAAGATACATATTGCTTACTGAATTTGATGAGAATAAAACCACTAATTTGCATGTGTTTGTTTGATCAGCAATCTGATTGCTGTAAATTTAGTGCAGTAGTAGTACTGCTGATCAAGCTGCATGCTTCTCTGAGATCTTTATTCTCAGGGCTTTCCTAAACTTCAAGATGGGAGTCCGGACAATGTCTCCTCCATCAATCTTTGTCCACCTATAACCAATTAACAAAGAAGAGAGAAAACAAAAAAGGGTATTAAAATTAGAACAACTACTTTTGTCATGCCACCACCACAAAGGTCCTGGCAGTTGGTACGTACTTTCATGCATATCAACCACAAATCTGGTATATTTTACCTGTATTTGGTAACCAAGACATGGAAGAAGAGGCAAAGTAACACCCTGCTGTACTCTGCGCCAGCACACTGTTTCATTCCCCCACCAAAAGGCATGAAATGCTTTGAGACCACATTTGCCTTGAGGTCCTATATTTTTATATGATATTGCAAATATAAAAAGAAATGAGATAAATGGAAACAGTCAATGTTAATGTTCACTACGAGTAATTGATCAAGCACCTTCCAACGCCATGGGTTGAAAGCTAGAGGATCCTCGAATGTCTCGGGGTTCAATTGAAGTGCAGATGTAACAGCCAGGATAGTCCAGCCTGCTGGAATTGTATATCCTGCAGAAAAAAATTTATAAACATTTCATTACACTTAAAATCATGTACTTTCTGATAGAATCGATGGAACACCGTGTACATATATATATATATATTATTTGTATGATCATGTTTAATTACCATTCACTTGGAGATCCTTTTTTGCTCTTCGCATCAGTCCGGGTGCCACACTTCCCAGCCTAAGAGTTTCATTTATAACCTGTAATACCAGTCCAAAAATTCGGTAAATGCCACCGTCCATTATATGGGATATTAAGAGTGTTCTGTAGAAGTAACTGACATATAGTGTATAAGTCATGGATTTGTATTCTTCCCATGTGATTGGGGAATCCGGGTTTGCTTTCCTTTCGAGAATTGCCTCATGTTCAGCCTGATTATTGAACTCAAATGTGAAAAACATGTATTTTGTTGTAAACATGGTACTGTTCAAAGTTTGTAAAAGATATAAATTCTGTCATGCACGTACAGTCAAGTCCTCCAACACAGTTGGGTTCTCAGCGAGCAGCTTGAAAGCTAATGTTAGTGCCGATGAAAGTGAATCAAAACTGACAAAAAGCAGCCCAAACATTAGCTGAACCACAAAATCATCTGTTAGGAAGCTCTCAACTTTCATGTCTTCGATGAGATGATCAAGCACGTCCCCATGATTCGTCTCTTCAGACGAAGCGCGCCTCTTGTTTAGTACATCCAGCATGACGTTCAATGCCTGCTCATGGTCCTAAATAAGCTTAAGAGGTCAAATTATAGTCACATATGATATATGATGAATTGTAGAATACTGTTGAGTGTTTCAAAATTTTAATTACCTTTAAACATTTGTGGTAAGCAGTGCCGGGAATGTTGACTGGGAAGGAGAGAAGACCCTTTGAGAAGTTGATATACTTCTCGGGTAAGTCTACTGAAGACTCTTCAGGGTCATAACTAAACATCTGCTTTGCACCAAAATGAAGAGCCATCTGTTTTTTGTGACCAAAGTGAGATGTTTTAGTCATGGCTAAAGAACAACATGCATATTGCATTTGTAGAAATTATAAACCTATGTGCAATTTAGCATAGGAAGCAACGAGAAAGAAGTTTACAGCTGCAGCAGCGCGTTTCACTTCGATGGATTCCTGGCTTGACCAAGTCCGTAGTGTGTCGGTAACCAGTTCTTCCAACTGAGATAGCAACCTTGTTCTGAGGCTCTCAGCACCAAAGTGGCCCAAAGCTAAGTTTCTCATATACTTGTGAATGTAGGCACCATCTGGCCTATTCTCACCTTGTTTAAAGACCTTTGCAAACAAATCCAAGTACCATGATTCAACCAACTTCCCTTCTTGCTGTAGGATGAAATGGTTGAATTCGGGGTCTGCCGAAACCACGACAGGCCGACCTGCAACACTAGTTCGAAACACTGGCCCATATCTGAACAATTTTGATAACAAACAATGGTGGTCATTTTTTGCCATTTAAAGCAGAACTGGAATTAATGGTGAAACTGCAAGTACCTTTGCAATCTCTTTTTAATGAAAGGGGAAACATCTAAGGAATAGCTTGGAATTATCAACTGAAGGGTCTCTCCAATGAGAGGGAAGCCCATGGAACCAGGAGGGAGGATTCCATCAATCTTGGGACTCCTCCGCTTGAATATCCAGTGAGTAATGAAGATTAGAAGCAATGCTACCACACACAATCCCGCAGTGGACATTGCTGATCAGTCTTTGTGAATATGGAAACAATGGTGTTGGTGGATGTAGATAAAAGATCAGTGAGAACAAACTGCTTATGAAATGATAATGCAAATGAAGGTTCTTAAATAGACCAGAGAGGATTAACAAGGATAAAACTTTGTGAAGTACTGGTTCAAAATGAGATCACAAAAATAGGAATAAAAATCCTTGCCAACCATGACAATTCCTGGGAAAAAAACGAGATGGAGAATAACTGAAATAAAAGCATATACGGAAACCAGTTAGATCCTGGGAGCACTGATCGAGAGAGGTTATTTAAAAGAGTAATGCTAGAGAGAAGTCATTATAGCAGTGTACACTTTGCACTCACTGCGTGGCTGCTTCTAGTTGATTGTTCCCAACACTCATTTGGGGAGATGCGTGGTCTAGATGATGCCACATCATGTGTGTAAAATGGATACTCCCAATAGTAGCTTCTATCTATATTTATTCTATTTAAAATTATTGTTTGGAATGATTAGCATTGACTTGGACGAAGTAAGAGAACATTTTACGCTTGTTTAATTTACTCCTATTATTTCAAAACAAAAGAAAAGAGACAACTCACAGAATTTTGCTTGTTTCTCATACTAGTAAGGCTAGAGAGAAGTTATTATAGTAGTGTATATTTTGCATTCATTATGTGGTTGCTTTTAGTCGATTGTTCCCAACACTCACTTGGGGATCAGATGTGTGGTCTACATGATGCCACATCATGTGTATAAAATGGATGCTCCTAATAGTAGCTTCTATCTATATTTATTCTTCTCAGACTACTTGTTCTATTTTTTTTTTTACTTAATTTTCATTGTTCGTACTTTTTTTAATATTAAAATATTATTTTAAACTTTTAGCTTAACTTCTTAGAAACAATATTGTGCGACACCAATTAACGGCCAACAATCTTGCTATTTCGACTCAAGACATCTGACTATAATTTCTAGTTTTATTGAACGAGAATATAAAGGTAAGAGTAGTGCTGTACCAATCGAGGGTGTAGCACGAGACGGGTCTCAAATTCTCAATAAGGGCAATTTTTTTTTTTATTCATTTTTTTATACCTTAAAAAAAAAAAAAATTCACACCATAATTAAGAAAAATACTTTCTTGATCACTAAGTAAAAAAAAAAAAAAAAATTTGTCAACACCCAATCGAGATCCAACTATAAGTGAGAGTAGCATTTTTTTAAAGGTAAGAGCAGTAGAGTGTAAGAATTTCCAACCATCGCGTCAAAATTGTTGTAAATGGAACCTAAATCTTTCGTGTTGTAAATCAGTTCACCAATAGTTGATATTAAAGGGGAAAACCAATCATAATCTTTGACATGCTAACATGCTCATTTTCAATATTGCTAAAGATGAAAGTAATCACTTTGATTAATGTCGGGATCTCTCTCTCTCATTTCTTTCCCCTTTTATATATATATATATATATATATGTTGAGGGAAAAATGGGTTAATTGGCATATTCTTGTGAAAACCTATGTAAAGTTGAGTTGTAACAAGTGTTGATGCAGTGTTAATGAAAAAGATTGAAGTGTGCTCAACATGGCTCGACTGGCGCTCGACTGGCGCTCGAGCGGAACCTTCCAGAGAGGTTCGCTCGATGAGCGCTGTGTCGAGCGCCCATCGAGCGAACCTCTCTGGAAGGTTCCGCTCGAGCGCCAGTCGAGCGCCAGTCGAGCCATGTTGAGCACACTTCAATCTTTTTCATTAACACTGCATCAACACTTGTTACAACTCAACTTTACATAGGTTTTCACAAGAATATGCCAATTAACCCATTTTTCCCTCAACAATCTCCCCCTTTGGCATTTCTGTGACAAAACCTCTAACCTATACATAGGACTTAATCCTAACACACCCAAATCAGGATTCCCATTATTCAGGCAAAAAGTCTTGAGCACATTGAGATATTTCTGCAAACTTAACAAACGGTTAAACGTACCAATAACAATATGCAAGAAATAATCTCATAAGCATAAACACTTGTAGCACAGTTCTCAGAAAAGACTTTTCATTAAGAATTAAAACATACATTGTTTTCAATTTAGACAAACAATGGTAGCATGAGCAGCATGTGATAAAAATAGCTGCTTCCCCACAAAACAAAACAAAAGCTACCCCAACAGCTTTTCTTGCTACTCCCCCTTAATCTATACTCTTACTCCCCCTTAATCTATACTCCCCCTTTTTGTCACAAACGCCAAGGGTCTCAACTGTCCCCATCAGTTTGACTGCCATCATCTTCATCAAGCCGCTCCTCAATGTCGTTGAAGCGTTTAGTCACAAGCTGCTGAAGGCTGTCAACCTTGGCATCAAGACGATCAAAACGGGCTTCAAACCGAGCTTCAAGCCGGGCAAGGTACTCAAGGACCTGCTGAAGGCTGGGATCGACTGATCCCGCTGTGGGAATGAATGGTGCCGAGCCCTGAGGCTGTGAACTGGATGGCTGAGAAGTGGATGGCTGAGACGAGGATGGCTGGGAGGAGGATGCAGGAGGATGCTCAACATTCAGAGGGTGAGGGGTAATGTGAGCACGACTCAACTGCATGGTCCTACGCCCAATGGGAGCCTTTAGAGGAACTCTAGGTTCATTGGGAAGAAGCATAACAGTCTGAGAGAGGGCTATCCTAGTAATGAGACAGGCGAGAGGCAAGCCAGTCCGTAATTTCGGGGAATTAAACGCCTCAAGCATGACCCGACACATATGACTCCCCAGATCAATGGAGACACCATTTATCAATGCATACAAAAGAGTGGCGCGGTCAGGACCGACATCACTCTGATGACCAGTAGGATAAAGGTTTGTAAGGACTATCCTACTGAGAATGAGAAACTCAGGCGAAAAACGAGAGGTGAGAATGGGTGACTTACCATCCCAACTCGAAATTGGACCGATTAAACATTGAACAATGACAGTCGGACTTGGAGGAGAAGTCCGTGTATATGGATATGTGGGGTTTGCCACTCGCGGGGCATGTAGCAAGTCCGCAACCATGCCCGGAGTCACCCGGAAAACAATGTTCCGGAGACTGACTTCAAAAGAGCCATCATCAGCGATGACATCAATATTGGAGTAGAACTCCTTAACCAACTCCACAGAAGGAGTGGGATGACCAGTGGTCAAGGCGAGCCACTGGCGAGACTCAAAAATGTGAGGAATGACAGTCTCAGAAAGCTCACCTAGGAGAACTTCCCGCTCAACAATAAGAGAACGGGTAGAAAAATTTTGAGTGTAGAGTTCTCTTGCACGAGGATTTCGAAAATGTGCTTGAGCGGGGGCTGGAGGATTTTGGCGTGAACGAACCCTTCGAGACATGATAGAAGCTGGACAAAATCAAAGACCGTTAGATAAGGCTAAAGGTAATGTGAAATGCCCAATGCTTGATGAATGCACATGCCTAATTGTGAACCAAGCCAAACTTAAGCCAAACTTATGCAATGTTGCTAAAACTATTGTCAAAATGCATAATGCACAATGCACATGCCCATTAACACAATAACAACCCATTTTGCATTTTTGAGCACTTCAAACTCAACCAAGGCAAGATTGGGTTTTAAACCCAATGGAGGTCCCAAGTCTCAATGCCAAACACTATCCCAACACTAGAATAGACAAACAAGACCATGGGGATAATGTAGTATCAATGCATGATGAAAATAAGAAATCAAACCTCATTGATGCATTTTACCGAGCACTTGGAGTGCATCCAGGTACAAACCAAATGAAAAACCCATTTGGGGTTCTATAAACCTCCTAAATACAAAGAGAATGAAAATGGACACCAAAAGGTCCAACCAAACACCAAGCAAACCAACAAAAATGCTCCATTTCGGAATCCCCATATCTAAAGCCCTAATTACCGAAATGCATGTGTATGGAAAATGCATGAAGAAATTCAAAATAAAAACCGAAAATGATTGAAGAGAATCAAAGATTAGAGATTTACCGTGATTAGAAAGGGATTTCTTGAGAGAAATCAAGTGAAAACACACGGAAGGAGAAATAGAGGCTGTCGCACGGGGTGGGGAGAGGAAACGGTGCAGAGGGGAAATAAGGGGCTGGGGAAAAAGAAAGGGGCGCGGGCTGTTTAAATACAAGTTCGCTCGAGCGGCTTTTAAGTTCGCTCGAGCGGCAGCCCACTAAATACTAATCTGCCTTAAAAAAATGTGATCCAACTATTAATGAGGTTAATTTTTTAAATCATTCACACACATCAAATGTAGAAAGGCATCATGTCCTTATAAAACACGCAGGTAATAAAAACAAAGTATCACAAGTAATCAAGACAGCCGTGTTAACAAATTCCTTGCTTAATCAAGAAATTTCAACCAAAAGGTGTGAGTGGGGTTGGGCTGTACAAGAAACCATAAGTGTTTGAGAAACTCTTCCATGATACAGAAAGTCAAACCCAATGCTGCTAGAACCTAGATGCTTCTGTTTGATTATCTGTATCAATGTCAAGATACTTGTTTACCCCCTTTTTTTTTTTTTTTTTTTTTTTTTTTTTTTTTTTTTTTTTTTTGTAAAATGCAACAACATCCCTTTTTCTTTTCAATGACATGCACTTTCATCTCCTTTTCTTTTCAATGACATGCACTTTCATCTCCTTTTCTTTTTCTTTGTGTAAGGGAACAATAATGAGGTTGTCTAGCCCGTGGTCAATTCTGTGTGTAGGTAGAGTTTCCTAACACTTTTGATTGCCTCCCCAAAAACTCACGGTGGTGAAACGTCGATTGACTAAGCGTGGAGTGAAGTGTGTGAAGCTAGTCACAGATTACAACTGATACTCATGTTTCAAACCTTTGTAAGCCATAGATATATGATACAATTCTCAAAAGACACATGCACCTAGATTTTTAGAATTAACAACACCAATAACTAAAAATCACAACCATGGAGTGCATGTAAAGGCAGTATTACAAAAGAAAAAAAAAAAGAAGACGAATAATCACAAAATAACAAAAACAAAAGAAAGAAAAAAAAAATGCATGTTATGCATGTTTCAACCCTCAGGTCAATGCACAAATACCAATAGCCTTTCTAAGTAATTCAAACCGAAGCCCATCCAAAGGTTTAGTGAAAAGGTCGGCTAGTTGGTGTTCGGTGGGAATGTACTCAAGAGTCACAACACGTGTTTCTACCAACTCTCGAATAAGATGATGTCTAATGTCAATGTGCTTGGTCCTAGAGTGTTGGACAAGATTTTTTGAAATGTTTATGGCACTAGTATTGTCACAATAAATGCTCATCATACCTTGAGTAATGCCATAGTCACACAACATTTGTTTCATCCACAACAATTGCGTGCAACAGCTGCCTGCAGCAATATATTCAGCCTCAGCCGTGGATAGCGATATGGAGTTTTGCTTCTTGCTCATCCAGGCAACAAGGTTTGTGCCGACATAGAAACACCCACCAGAAGTACTTTTCCTATCATCTGCATTACCTGCCCAGTCAGCATCGGAATAGCCTGCAAGCTCAGTATTAGAGTCTCTAGAATACCAGATCCCATAATTGACTGTCTCATTTACATAGCGAAGTATGCGTTTGACAGCTACTAAATGTGATTCCTTAGGATTGGCTTGAAATCTAGCACAGACCCCAACACTAAAAGCAATGTCTGGTCTACTTGCAGTGAGATACAGTAGACTCCCAATTATGCTCCTATACAAAGATTGCTCAACATTCTTGCCTGATCCATCAGTACTAAGCTTAACACTCGTGCTCATGGGGGTTCTGGCATGGCTTTTCCCATCTAATCCAAATTTTTTGATTAATTCCTTTGCATATTTGGATTGAGATATGAACAACCCATTATCTAACTGTTTCACTTGGAGTCCTAAGAAAAAGGTTAGTTCACCCACCATGCTCATTTCAAATTCATTTTTCATTTCTTCAGCAAACTCAAGAGCCAAGGCGTCAATCGATGATCCAAATACAATGTCATCCACATAGATTTGAGCAACTGTTATATCTTCTCCAACTTTTCTGATAAAAAGTGTTCTGTCAACATTTCCTCTCAGAAAATTGTGATCTTCAAGATACGAAGTAAGCCTCTCATACCAAGCTCTAGGAGCTTGTTTCAAACCATATAAGGCTTTCTTCAACCTATAGACATGATTAGGGTATTTTGGATCATTAAAACCTTTTGGTTGTTCGACGTACACTTCTTCTTGGAGGATCCCATTCAGAAATGCACTCTTGACATCCATTTGATACAGCTTAAAACACATGTGGCATGCAATGCTGAATAATATCCGGATAGATTCAAGTCTAGCAACTGGTGCAAAGGTCTCGTCAAAGTCTATTCCTTCCATTTGTGCATACCCTTGAGCAACCAATCTTGCTTTATTTCTCACTATTGTGCCATTCTCATCCGACTTATTCTTAAATATCCACTTAGTGCCCACGACATTGTGATTCTCTGGTCTTGGCACCAAGTACCACACATTATTCCTCACAAATTGGTTTATTTCTTCATGCATAGCATTCAACCAATTCTCATCATTTAAGGCTTCTTCAATTCTCTTTGGTTCAATTTGTGAGATGTAGCTTGAGTAAGCCAATTGATTTATCACTTTTCTCCTCAGCCTCATTCCTTCATCTATGTGTCCTATGATGTTATCCTGAGGATGATTTAACTTTACTCTTGAAGAGGGCTCCTTTTGGTAACTCACTTTTTCACTTGAAGAGGTCTCTAAGTTCTGATTCAATGTACCAAAATCTTCTTGTCCAGCTTCACTCGGTGTGTGGGTTTGCTCTTCCTTGTTTAACTCCTCTCCAGAAGCATCATTCACCACCACATTTATGGATTCCATGACGGTTTTGGTGCGTAGATTGTAACTCCTATAAGCACGACTGTTTCTGGAATATCCAAGAAAAATTCCCTCATCACTCTTAGGGTCAAACTTAGCTAAGTTTTCCCTATCTCTCAAAATGTAGCATTTACTTCCAAACACCCGGAAGTATTTCACATTAGGTTTCTTTCCTTTCCACATCTCATATGGTGTTTTGGAAGTATTTGGTCGTGGATAGACTCTATTCACAATATGACATGCTGTGTTCACAGCTTCTCCCCAGAAGTGAGTAGGTACACTTTTGCTGTGAATCATGACCCGTGCCATTTCTTGAATAACTCTGTTTTTTCTTTCGACCACTCCATTTTGTTGAGGAGTGATAGGGGCAGAAAATTCTTGACTGATACCTTCTTCATCACAGAAACTCTCAAGATTTGAGTTTTCAAACTCTCTTCCATGATCACTCCTAATTCTGACTATTGCTTTCCCTTGCTCATTCTGAAGTTTCTTGCACAAAGTTCTAATCACATTAGGAGCTTCACCTTTTTCTCTCAGAAATTCTACCCAGGAGTATCTGGTGAAATCATCTACCATTACCAGTATGTATTTCTTTCCCCCCAAGCTCTCAGTTCTAGAGGGTCCCATAAGATCAAGGTGCAGCAACTCTAATGGTCGTTTGGTCAGGATAGCCGTTGTGTTCTTGTGAGCTGTTCTAACTTGTTTTCCCAACTGACATGACCCACAAACAGGAGTCTCTGCTTTACCCAGCTCAGGCAATCCTATCACCATCTCTTTCTTGGCAATCTTAGACAGATTTTTGTGATTCACATGTCCAAGTCTTTGATGCCAGAGATCAGTAGTTTCACTCTTAGCACTATTGCAACTATACTGAGGTTTAGAGGCAATGCCATAACAATTATCAGATGTCCTTGTTCCCTGCATCATGCAATTTCCATTATTATCTGAAACAATACACATATCTTTTGAAAAACGGACTTCTGCACCATCGTCACACATTTGGCTTATACTTAGGAGATTTGCTTTTAATCCATCAACAAATAGGACTTCTCTCAAGACGGGTAGTCCAGGTATTTCAATTTCACCCCTTCCCATTATATCAGCTTTTCCCCCATCTCCAAATGTTACTGTTCCACACTTGTACTCTTCAACTGTTTTAAATAGACTCTTATCACCCGACATGTGGCGAGAACACCCGCTATCAAGATACCACATGTAGGTGTCTCTGGTCTTTAGAGCAATGTGTGCCACATGGCATGTGTGCATTTTTCCAGTTCTGACCCACATTTTTCTAACTTTGGGAGAGATGTCCTTTTTGCTAGTTGACAATTGGTCAATCTTGACATTTAGCATCTCATTTTGTTTAGTTAGGGCCATGACTTGGCTCCACAAGTTTTGATGCCCTTTTCTTGAGTAGGACTTTTCAATTCTCTTAGGATGGTCCCTAAGCTCAAAACAGTTTGGTCGAATGTGACCAATCTTACCACAATTGTGACAAACGTGGTTTGCCTTGTGAACTTCATGTCTTATGAAGGGTGAGACATACCTAGAAGTATTCAAGAACTTCTTACTCTTTTCAGAAGGATAGACAATCCTACTTTTAGAGAAAGTAGGAGCATGATCATAATGATTTTTTAATTTGAAGCAATCTGGTCTAACATGACCAACCTTCCCACAATGAAAACATATAGGGCTTGTGATGCGAGCTCCTTGTCTCTTGGGAGGTGGGACAGGGTTTTGCACATGTAGGGGTTTCTTACCCTTTTTCAAAAGTTGTGCTTTGCCATTCTCATTCGATGCAGGAACAAACATTATTTTTCCTACCTTTTTGCATGGGGTTTTTGAAGTTGAAGCCATATCAGATTTCCTTTCAATATATCCTATACCTCTCTTGTCACCAAAGGACTTTCCTGAGTTTAGGATTTTGTCAAGCTTTTGTTTCCCAGTAGAAAAATTTTTCAACTTATCGTTTAACAAAATCAACTCACTTTCCTGCATTTTCATTTTATCCTCGAGTGACACATTTCTCTTTTGCAACTGATCGGTTAGACAAATGGCTTCATTCAATTTACCTTGGAGATCCTCATTTTCTCTTTTGCAAATATCCATATTCTCAATATGTGCTTTATTGAGTTTCCTCAATTTTACACATTCTTTGTACAACTTCTCATAGATTTCCTCCAACTCATCATCATCCCCGGATTCACTTCCGGATACACTCTCATTTTCAGACGTTGATTCACTTCTGTGACTTTGGCTGCTAACCGAGGCAGTGAATGCCATGTAGTTAAGATTTCCTTTTGGCGAAGAGTTATCAGATGATTCACTCGACTCTGACTCACTCTCACTTAGAGATGCAATCTTAGCTCTTTCTTTTGCCTTTTTGTAATTTGCACATTCCAGACGAATGTGTCCAAATCCATGGCATTCATGACACTGCACCCTTGATTGTACCTTGTCTTTATTAGCTCTAGTATACTTCTCAGTGCTTCTCTCCTTGTTCCCTGAACTTGAGCCTCTATTATATCTTTCAAACTTTTTCTTCTCTGGCCTCTGGTTCTTATTGTTTCTAGCCACAAACATTTTCCTGAACTTTTTAGCGTAAAAGGCTATTTCTCTGTCACTCATAGCTGACTCATCGGATGACTCATTTGACTCCTCTCTAATGGTATTGAGGGCTATGGACTTGTGTTTCTTATCCACAGGAAGAGTGTGTTCATATGTTTGCAGAGAGCCTACCAATTCTTCAATTCTCATACTGTCCAGATCTTTGCTTTCCTCAATGGCAGTAACTTTAGGACGAAACCTCTCAGGGAGTGATCTGAGAACTTTTCTCACAATTCTGTTCTCAGGAATTCTGTCCCCCAAATTAAAACGAGAATTGACGACATCATTTAATTTGGCATAAAAAGCATCAAAAGTTTCATCATCCTTCATTCTCAGTTCTTCAAAACTTGTGGTCAGCATTTGAAGTTTAGAATTCTTCACAGCCTTGGTGACCTCAAGAATGTCCCAAGCTTCTTTGCAATTCTCACACATGGAGATTCGCTTGAACTCCTCCTGGGACACGGCCATGAAAATCGCATTCAGGCCTTTGCTATTCCAACCACACTCAGTAATTTCATCCCTAGAATAATTATCCACACTTTTGGGGGTTTGAACTCCTTCAATAATAGTGACTGGTTCTCTCCATCCCTTTGTTATAGAAACCCATACTCGTTCATCCACAGATTTTAGGAAAGCTCTCATTCGAACTTTCCAATAAGCATAGTTGTTTCCATCAAAATAAGGTGGCGATGTGAGAGATTGAGACTTCTCCATAATAACCACAACAGCAGGATCACACTCAGGAATTTAATCCCAGCGGAGTGAACCCGCTCTGATACCAATTGAAAAAGCAGTGGTTCTACCAATCACTACACCTAGAGGGGGGGTGAATAGGTGTATTCCAAATTTTATGGTCTTTTCAATATATATATATATATAATACTTAAAAGCGTGTATAAGATGAACAGTAGTGAATAGTAGCAACCTTTTATTTTCTCGTTGCTTTTTCACGTTACAATCTGAAATTCAGTTCAGATTTTATTCTTCTTCTTCCTTCAGTTCAGTTAGCATGATTTACACCCGTAAAATATCTCTAATCCTTACAGATACATGTAAAATATCTAATCTTCACATATAACAGATGAAATATCTGATCTACACACTCAGATCTCAAATTTACAGAACATCTCAAATTTACAGAACAATTCTCAAACTCAACTAAGGAAGAAAAAAATTTTCCCTGCTCTTCAGATTTCTTATCGCCGTTGGTACGCAATTCACTTCTAATCTCATCTCTAACTTCTGCATTTTGTTTTTTTCTTCTTTGTTTCTCGCATATTTTTTTTCTTGTTTCTCCGTGTGTGTTTCCGTGGGGGAGACGGAGGGCTGCGCGTGGCGGACTTCGAAGGTCGCTGGGATGGTCGCCGCCTTGAGGGGGACTCCTCGATGGTGGTCGTGACCTTCGGTGGCCGCGTACGGCGGCGGAAACTCACAAAAATGGGAGAAACCCATTTCGGTTCTCCTTCCACGGAGGAGATCCATGGCTGTGCGTGGGGAAGATTAGTACTGCCAGGGATGCTCGTCGGCGTGAGGGCAACACGCCGGTGTCGGCGGTGACCATGGCCGGGGCTCGGCGGCGCCGGGCAGCGCTGAAGAAGAACCAGCGGGGCTCCCGAATCGCCTAGGAGAGAGAAGTTTACGAAAAATAATTTTGTCACAAATTCAGTTAAATTACTATTTATATGTCCTATAATTGTACAGTTTGCCATCTGAAAATGTTAAATAATAGTATTTTTTTTTCTTTACAATTGTACTTTTATTCTTACTATATTGTTGAATTTTTTACATATGTTGAGCTCCGTGAAGTTGAAAGTGGAAACAAGATATCCCAACAATTAGCTACTTATAAAAGTATCAAAAGTATGGATCCCTTAACTTTTTAATTTCATACTGTAAATTAATAACTGAAATAATTTATTTTACTTCTTTGATTTTAGAATTTTTTAAGTCAATTATTTAATGTCAGTTATTCAATATTTATTCTGCATGAACTTTGAACTGTTTCAAATTATAATTTCGAATTAGTTTAAAAATTTTATGAAGGTCTTTACACCATATATTATTTATATGACATAATTTAATTTAAAAAAAATTTAAAATTTAAATCTTATGAATTCAATTATTCAATTAAAAATTGTAACGCAGTCAATCACATTAATAAAATGTACAAATAATAATACATAAAAGTAGCTACATATAGAATTTTTATATAAGAAAACTTTATCAACAAATTTTGTTCTATATGTAAATACTTACGTCAATATTTACAGTTTTATCTATATAATTATATATAATCAATTATTAAAATGTTGAAATTTTCACTCAAAATACTAATGTGATTGACTATTAGACATAACAGTTAAATAAAAATTATTATAAAATTAAAATATTTTTAAATTATAATTTTATAATCATACATCTTCTGCTATTGTTCTATTACTAAACAATTTTTTTTTCTTTTACTATTTATATTTGAATTAAAATTTGTCACGCCGGTGTTGGCGGTGACCATGGCCGGGGCTCAGCGGTGCCGAGCAGCGCTGGAGGAGAACCAGCGGTGCTCCCGAATCGCTTAGGAGAGAGAGAGAGAGTTTACGAAAAAATTTTTTTGTCACAAATTCAGTTAAATAACTATTTATATGTCCTATAATTCTACAGTTTGCCATCTGAAAATGCATGTTTATAGAAATTTTTTTTTAAAAAAAATTGCTATGAAATAACTCATACAATTTTACCAACAAATTTAATTCTATATGTAAATACTTACATCAAACGAATAGGTCTCACAATCTTGGTTCATTTAAAACTTGAGAGACAATTTTATCAATTTACTAAAATTCAAGGTCCATGTAACAGTAAAGCCCAACCATAGCACACATATCAGCCCTTAATGAAAAATAAAAATAATTTACATATCAGTTCTAACAACTAACAAGAATTATTAAGGAATTGTTAATTCTGTTCAGTAACTTGTAATATTTATTACATCTCAATATATTAATTTACTAATTTTGATATTGATTTAATTAATAAATCATCCTATAGTTTATAATGAATCGTTGCAATTAAAATGTGTCATATCAATGGGCACATTCCTGAAAAAATAAATAATAAATAATAATTTTTTTCCAATCTGAAATTGTCGTGTTCGAACATCTGAGATTAATTCAAATTTATGTTTTATTTAAAACCTTTTTTTTGGTAGACGCAGTAAGTTGGCTCGGGTGGGATTTAGATAGTGAGATGAAATGAAATAATTTTAGATAAAAGTTAAAAATTAAATAAAATATTATTAAAATATTTTTTTAATATTATTATTATTTTAAAATTTGAAAAAATTAAACTATTTATTACATTTTATATGAAAATTTATAAAAATTATAATAATAAAATAAAATAGATTGAGATAGTTTTGACAAATTGAATTCACTGTATACACATGATTGTCGATGTGGGGACACAGACAAACATAAATAGTTCATAAATGGCCAACCATCCAGAATTTAGCAAATGTACTAATCAATTACTAAAATGTTGAAATTTTTAAAAATCGAAAATTTAATTAAAGAATTTGATAAAATAGAGTACACATCAAATAAAAATAATATTGTGCATAAACTTGTATTTTAAAAGATGCTTCAAGAACAAAATGAAATAAAAATTTTATGAATATTAATAATCAAGTTTGTAAATAATAGAGATGTACTTTCCGATTAAATAATTATTAGATTTTAAAAAATGAAATGAAACATAACAGTTAAATAAAAATAATTATAAAATTATAATCTTATAATCATACCTCTCCTGCTATTATTTTATTACTAAACAATTTATTTTCCTTTTACTATTTATATTTGAATTAAAAAGTTCAGAATTTTTTCTTATTGCAAATTATAAAATAAATTTAATTCAATCAACTAATATAATCATATAATTTAATTAAAAATAAATTTAATTTTAAAAATAAATTTAATTTTATAAATTTATTCAATTTATTTAATTTTGCTTTTTTTAATCATAAATAATATATATGTCACTCTTTAGCTTTTAACTATCTATGCACTCAAAACATAAACACCACACTGAATTAACAATTTCGCTTTTTATAATCATAAAATACTATTATATATATAAAAACTAGAGAAAAGAAATATATATAAAAACTTGCAAACAAAATATAACATTCTCATGAATTTCAAAATTTGTTATTTCCTTTTATTTGTGAAAATATTTAATTTAATTGTAAGTTTTTTATTTCTACTTTCTTCATCTGGAATTCATGCTATAACAATCATATAATTTCTATATTTATTCGTAGTTCATTTCTAATTTTCATTCTCCATTTTTTACAGCTTCGTTAAATTTGCTGAGTTGATTGGGTTTTTTTAGTCTTTTCCCAAGACTACCAAGGTAACCAACGATACCATAAATAAATCTTTTTCAATAGGTGGTTTTATTCTGTTGGAATACATACTTAGATTGAAAAGGTTTTTGAATTTGCATCATTATGAGTTTCTCTTTTATCCAGTTATCAACAAGAATTCTTTCATTCCATGTATAAATGAAAAGTGGTAAGCTTATATTAATAAATTAGTACCAATTTATCATTATATGATTAATTAGTTCTTTGATATTCTTATAACTTCGATTCTTATTTAAAATGATTCCTAAGGTACTGGAAAACATCCTAAGATAAACAATTTATATGAGTCTCTTTCTTTAGAAGAAAAAGAACATATACGACAAAAAAAGAAAGAAAGATATCTGCAACAAAGAAATTCTACGAATGATACTACTCAACATGAAGAACAATTTTCCTCCCAACCAATCGTTCACAATGAAGAAAATATGTTGGGAGATGATATAGAATTCATACACAATAATGAAGAGGTCAGGCCATATTGTACAAAAAGACAACGCACTTTTCGTGCCGAAGCTGGAACCAGTGATATATCCTCCATTCAACAATTTGAATATAGTTCTAATATTGGTAGTTCTGGAGCGCTCTATCCGGAAATAAACACAGTTGAAACTACGTCAACAAAATCTCTCTTTCGAGGTAAGAAAGATGTATAAAATTAAGTCGTATTTCTTTTCCTTTTTTTCCTCTCTTACATACAACTTCATTCAATGATACCTCTATTGAAAATTATAACAACTTTAAGAATTTACTTCATCTTTATGATTCATTTTTCCTCCATAGGAAATCAACATCAACAATCAGCTGGTCATAGGAAAATATTACAAACAGTGCCATTTGAGGCAACTTTCTTACCATCAGTACATTTCTGTAGATTTTGTAAAGCAAAAAGATTTCAACATGAAACAAAGGGTTTTTGTTGTGCCGATGGAACAATCTCTTTAACTACAAATGATGTTCCAGAACAACTTTACCATTTGTTTACTTCTAACACAGTTGAATCTGTCAACTTTCTTACGTATGTTCGCACATACAATAACAAATTTGCTTTCACATCATTTGGAGTTAAATTTGATATAGATTTGTGTAGAAGGAACAGAGATATTTATACATTTCGAGCTCAAGGTCAAATTTATCATTACATTAATGACTTAGTTCATTTGGATGGACTTCCTTCATATCTACAACTATATTTTTATGATACCGAACATGAATTGGACAATCGTGTTTATGACATTGGAAGATTGGATTCATCAACTGTTGCTCAACTTATGGATATTCTTCATGTTAATCCATACTCAACATTCTTTCGAACTCTTGGAGATTTGCCCAATTTGAAAAATCACAAAATTCATATTAGATCAGATGTGGGTTTGGATCAGCGTGTTTTTAACACTCCGTCAGTTTCTCAAGTAGCAGTCATTTGGATTGAAGATGATGATTCAGAATATTTGAGAGGATGAAATATTGTGGTATTCAATCATGCAGGTGGAAGTCATATAGTCCAATACTATTTTGGCTGTTATGATCCACTGCAATATCCATTGTTATTTCCTTTTGGTGAAACTGGTTGGCACCAAGGAATATTAAGAATAAAGAAAGGGGAAAGACTACCACAACAAGTAACAAGAGCATCAGTCGACCCTCAACAATCAGTATCAGCAGAACAACTGCTTACAAAGGAACAAGAATGTTAAAATAATTATTTTTCTTTCAACTTTTAAATGTTCTAATATAACAATGTTATATTTCTAATTTATTAAATTTATTATTTTACAGTGTTGAAAAAAAAATAGAAAACAACAGGTTGTCTCATGCCGCGAGTACTATTGCTACAAACTTCAAATTAGGGAAAATACAAAATCTATTTTATTGTTCTCGGGCCGTTTACTGCAGCAGTTTGTTGTTGATATGTACGTAAAAATTGAGACGTCAAGATTGGATTATTTTCGTAATAAGCAACAAGAGATTCGATCTGAAGTATATCAAGGAATAGTTGACAGTCTATCAATTGGACAAAGCAATGCTTCTAAAGTTGGTAAACGCATCATTCTGCCTTCTTCTTTTATTGGAGGTCCAAGAGATATGCGCAAAAGATATATGGAAGCAATGGCTTTAGTCCAACACTTTGGAAAACCTGACATCTTTTTAACCATGACATGCAACCCAAGTTGAAAAGAAATCTTAGATGAGTTGGGTCCACAAGAAGAAGCACAAAATCGTCCTGATTTGATTGCACGTATCTTTAGAGCAAAATTAGAAGAACTGAAGGATGAATTATTCAAACGGGAGATATTTGAGAAAGTTTCAGCATATGTATATGTCATTGAGCATAAAAAAAGAGGACTACCACATGCACATTTCTTGATCATACTACAAAGAGATTGGAAAATCTACGCTCCAGAATCTTTTGATGAAATTGTATCAGCAAAAATACCTGACAGAGAAAGAAATTTACATTTGCACAAGACAGTAAAAAGACATATGATGCATGGCCCCTGTGGAGTACTGAATCCGAACAATGTGTGTATGAAAACAAATGGCAGTTGTAAAAACCACTTTCCAAAAGGTTTTGTACCTAACACAACCGTTGGAATCGATTGTTTCCCACAGTACAAACGTTGTGATAATGGAATAACTGTCAAAGTCAGAGGTAAAGATTTAGATAACCGTTGGGTTGTTCCACATAATCCATATCTTCTTGCAAAATTTGATTGTCACTTGAATGTTGAAATTTGCTCAACAATCAAAGCAGTCAAATACCTTTATAAGTACATTTATAAAGGTCATGATCGTGTTGCTTTCAACTTGATTTCTGGACAAAACATCCAAGATATAGATGAAATCCAACAATTTCAATCAGCTAGATGGATTGCTCCACCAGAAGCTATGTGGAGAATATATGGTTTTATTCTTAATGAAATGCATCCATCAGTTTACAGTTTACATCTACATCTTGAAGATCAACATCTAGTAGCTTTTCATGCACATGACGACCTTAACAATGTTCTGAGATCTGATTTTACGGCAAAATCAATATTGACTGAATTCTTTTCAACAAATCAAGCTAATGAAAGTGCACGAAAACTACTGTACAAAGAATTTCCTGAAGCTTTTGTTTGGAACCAACAACACAAAATATGGACTCCAAGAAAGAAGAAAACTGTTATAGGCCGCATTGTTACAGCAAGTCCATTCGAAGGTGAAAGGTATTACTTACGGATATTATTAAATCATATAAGAGGCCCTTTATCATTTGACCACATCAAAACAGTTGGCAATGTCACTGCACCAACTTTTCGTGAAGCAGCTACACTACATGGTTTGTTACAAAGAGATACCAGTTTGCAAGATTGTATGCAAGAGGCTTCCTTATACCAAATACTACACAGTTTAAGACGGCTATTTGCAACAATATTAGTATATTGTAATCCAACAAATCCTAGGGAACTTTGGGAACATTTCGAACAAGATATGTCAAGTGATTTCCAAACAAGTGTTGCAACATCAGCAGATATTAGGACAAAAATCTTACGAAACATCTCTCTACACTTGAATCGATGGGAAAAGACATAAACATGTTTCATTTAGTAGAACATGATATTTCTTTTGATCAGAACGAAACTGAAGCTAGAGAAATAAATGATGAATTTGCTGTTCTGATACCAGAAGAAGATCTTATGGCTTCGATGAGTCTTAATCCCGAACAATAACACACAAATGAATCAATTTTGCAGAAAGTCATTCTAAATGAATCTGCTGCATTTTTCATTAATGGTCTAGGTGGAACAGGGAAAACATTCTTATATAAAGCACTTCTCGCTACAGTGAGATCAAAAAACTTAATTGCTCTTGCAACTGCATCGTCTGGTATTGCTGCATCTATTTTACCTGGAGGTCGAACAGCCCATTCACGCTTCAAAATTCCATTAGATCTTGACAAAAATAGTACTTGTTGTGTAAGCAAACAATGTGCTCTTGCCAAACTGTTACGTCTTGCAAAGTTAATCATATGGGATGAAGCACCTATGTCTAGAAAAGAATGTATGCAAGCATTGGATAAAATGTTACGAGACATAACTGATTCAAGATTACCATTTGGTGGAAAAATTATCGTATTCGGTGGAGATTTTTCGTCAAGTCTTACCTGTGATTCGTAAAGGCACAAGACAAGAAGAAGTAAATGCCAGTTTAGCATCGTCATATTTGTGGTCTACTTTAACCAAGATTAGGTTAAGTGAAAATATGCGAGCAAGATTCGATCCAAACTTCTCAAATTATTTACTTCAGGTCGGAAATGGAACAACACCAATCACAATTGACAATAAGATCAAAATTCCCAATGAAATGCTTATTCCTTACAAAAATGATGTGGAGTCTTTAGATGATCTGATTGATGCAGTCTTCCAAGATATTGGCAGCTATTCAGAAAATTTATCTGCAATGACAAATCGAGCTATCTTGACACCAAAGAACAACTCTATCGATGGGATAAATACAATACTTATTCAAAGATTTCCTGGTACAGTTACACAATACTATAGCTTCGATGAAACGATTGATACATCAGAACAAGGAATCATGGAGGATTTTTTAAACACATTGACACCAAATGGACTTCCACCTCTTGAACTGTTACTAAAAAAAAATTGTCCTATCATGTTACTCAGAAATGTCAATCCTTCAGAAGGTTTATGCAATGGAACACGTCTTATTTGTCGCAACTTTGAACGAAATATCATTGATGCAGAAATTGCAGTTGGTCACCACACCGGAAAAGAGTTTTCATACCAAGGATTCCATTCTTGCCAAATGCAGACGATAATAGTGGTTTTCCATTCAAAAGAACACAATTTCCTATCAGATTAAGTTTTGCGATGACAATAAATAAAGCACAAGGACAGACATTAGATTTTGTTGGTGTATACTTGCCTCAACCTGTATTTTGTCATGGCCAACTTTATGTAGCATTATCAAGAGCCAAGACTTATGCTTCAGTAAAAGTTCTTATAAGACCAGTATCAACTCAATATTGTGAAGAAACTGAAACAAATAATATTGTTTATAAAGAATTACTAACACTAGCATATCCATCATAAATTTCTGTAAGTAATCGAATTTCAATATATACCTCTCAATTGAATACCGTTTGTTTTTCCATTATATAATTTTCAAAACTTCCTTTTTTTTTTATTAAAATTGTTTTATTTAAATTCAATTGTTTAAACTAATATTTTTTTTCCTTATTCATAAGTAGGCTTCAACATGCGGACTATCCATACATCAATCAAAGACATTACTCCAAGTACAAGAAATTGGAGCATCAAGATGATTATGTCAGACAAATCTCCCAAACGTACTGCACAACATTCACCGATAACATATCAAAATCTGACATTGATAGACCCTGAGGTAACACACTGACATTATTATCATACTTGCAAAAATATACTTCATATTTATATTATATTCTTTCACATGATATATCCAAAATAAATATGTTTTCCTCTTACAACATAGATTCATCTAAATTCTCAAATTCAATCTTATATATATTCAATAAATACTATTTTACAATCAATAGAATACAAATAACTATTCATTTATACAATATTATGCAGGGCAACCGACTACAAGCAACAATTTTCGGCAAAGATATAGACCTACGTAATGACATGTTACACATCTTCCGGTCTTACTACATCAGTAATGCTTATGTTAAGCCTTTAGATCCCAAGCATAGAATTGAAGCGCATGAATACCAGTGGATCTTAAATTCAAGAACAATCATCGAAAACATTCCAGATGACGAAGTGGAATTACAAGCACCAGAAAATGATATTATCCCATTCACCAATCTGCATGACTACAAAGACACTGGAACTGAAATAGGTAAATATCACATCAATATATTTAACATACATCTTGATACTCTTATTCAATTTTAACAAATTTTTTTTAACATAATTGGACAGCTATTCTGGCGATCGCAATATACATGAAACCTCCTAGAGAAATTACCTCAATACATGGGCCAACAAAAATTCAAGAAATATATGTTATTGACCAGAGGTAAAAAAAAATTCCCAACTATATATGTGATATTAATAAATTCTTTAATTAACTTGTTTTCAATACTATTTCATCATGCAACACTTTTAAATACTTTCTCCTAAATTTTACAGCCTAATGCCCATATGGTTAACTACGTGGAGTCGATTTGTGGATGATGAATGTCGAATAATCTTTGATATTATTGAAGCAAAACCAACTCTACTCGCAACACGTATAAAAGTCGGTTCATACAATGGTATATTACACAATTTATATTATCAGCATTTATTAAAAATAAAATGTTATTATCTACTAACAAATTTCTTTTCTTTATAATATAGGTCTTTCTCTTTCATCTCAACCAACAAGTGTATTTACCTTAAATCCTGTCATCCCTGCTGCAACTCCATTATGTCAATGGTAATTCTTTCTTACTTTATTATATATATATACAATCTATACCTACTATATCTTTTCCTCCATGATTTCTCTCATTCATTTTAAATTATTCTAAAAATATTTAGGACGATGCTAAACCATGCACTGCTTGAAGAAATAGTCGAAAAAAATCTACATCACACAACGGCATCAGCATCAGCATCGGCATCAAATGTTGACATGAAAGACATAATTAAGCTTGATGATCTTGCTGGTTTTCTTAAATCATTACAACCAATGACGGTACATTTCTACGGTCTTCTTAAACTTTTTTTTCTTTATATATATTGCCTTTTAAAAATTTTACACATGCATTCTTAAAATTAAAATAAATACAACCTTATCTTATGACTACATATTATTTACAACCACTAAAAATATATATTTGTTGCAAAATTAATGCAAAAAGCAAAATTTTGGATTAAAGCAACTATTTGTGTGGTTGATCTCCTTCAAATATTCTTCTACATGTCCTGCATTGGGTGTAAAAAGGGGACTGGATATGAACAAAATGAAAAATTTCAATGTTATCATTGCAAATACATGAGCAATGCACAACCACGGTATACATCTTATATTCATATTTTACGTACTAAATGTTTCTTTAATCAATTTTATATTATATTCAAATTATTGCTTAATCATTCAGACTAAAAAATATAGTTTGTTTATATAGCTGTCGAGCTTACATCGACGTTGACGATGGTAATGGACGACTAGGAGCTGTCATGTTCGGTAAAATCGCAGAAGAAGCTCTAGGTTGCACAGCAATTGAACTAATGGAACATACAGGAGAGGTAACCAACTTATTCATATTCCAATTTATATTTTAAAAACATTTAATTTTAGATATTTAAATAGAAATTTATTAAAAATATCTTTTACATTATATTTATTCACCATACAAGAACATTTACCGTATATCCAAAATATTACAAAATTATGTTCAACCAAAAAATGGATCATACAATTGGGTGCAGGTTTAGATCAACTCCAAAAACAACGTCACAAAAATTTCAACGTTCTCTCCATAAATGCTGTGAATGAGGAGAACACACCACTTTGAATCCATTATGTAATATTTAGTTGTTTCAGACTTTACTTTCAGTAGCAAAAGAAACAAATATGTAATATTTAGTCATTTTAGACTCTACTTTCAGTAACGAAAAAAACAACTATGTAATATTCACTTTCCTGACTTGCTTAAACATATAGTCTGTCTAAATCTATTATTAGAGACTTTAAACAATTATAGTTTACTTAAACAATTAATTATATTATCTTCATAGACCTTATCATTAAATTCTCTTATTCTACACTAGATGTTTATATTTTAGAATAATCTAATACAGGGCAAACGTGCATCGCACGTAAATTCACTGCTAATATATATATATATATATATATATATATATTGTCCTTTAAACAAAAAGAGAACACTTTCATTCATTTGTATCAATATCCATTATGACGGGAGAAAACCAAATACATCAAAATAAAGAAAAATGGCAAACCAAAAGGATACCATTATCTAGACCTTACGTGGAAGCAATCAAGCCTCCAAAAGATGAAAAACACATGATTTACAAAGAAATCTTGTAAAATAAATTTATAAATTAACATGACTTGATGTGATGTTTTAAATTATAAAGAAGATTTAATCATATTACATAAGGACTAGAAATGCTAAAAAAAACCTTAAATTACACACTTTCACCTAACCAATATGTTATTTATCATTTTATTTAAACATTAAGATAGAAAGATAAAAAATAAGATAGAAAGAAGACAACTGATATAATATTTTATCATGTTTAAATAGAATGATAAAAATGACAAATGATATAATTGTGTAATATAATATTTTTATCTAGAATTTCTCTTACATTATTTTTGTAAGATATGTCCGTAATTATTTAAACTCTTAAAAGAAGACAGCTTTGCACAAAATAACCTCTCACCCAAAGCTCCCCCGCCTCGAAGAAATAGTCAGCATTGGGTGTCAAATTGTGTTAACGGATCGTGTTCGTGCCGTGTTAAGACATGTACATTATACTTAATAGGTCAACCCGAACACACACCGTTAAGAAATTTGTGTCAAAATCTCAAACCTTAACACGACACGTTTTGACCCATTACTGAATACGAAATAGATTGACACGATACGATATGAAACGACTCGACCCATTTCAACCCGTTTATGTTAATGTGTTGAACATACACGTTTCAATCTATTTGACCTGATTGATTTTATATAAATATAAAAATATAAAAAATATCTATAAAAAATAAAAAAACTAACTACAAGTCTAAAATTACAATCTAAATAATAAAAATATGACATTAAAATTCCAACAATACCAAATACGATAAACACACAATTACACAAATATGACAAACATACATTGTAATAATATTAAAGTTACAATTACAAATATGATAAACACACATTGTAAAATATGAATGTTATAATTCCAAATATGATATAAATGTAAATTCAACTTTCTTAACTGGTCATAACGGGTTGACCCGTTAAACAATCGTGTTTTAACGGGTCAACCTGTTTTGACCCGAACCCTTTAAGGCCAAACCCAAACCCGTTTTTTTCTTGTCGTGTTCGTGTTGGGTTAACGGGTTGTGTCACATATTGCCACCCCTAACGCACTTAATAATATTATTTGGAGAAATACTCTAGTCACAAAATAATTGTACAAAAAAAAAAAATCTATAAATTGATATGGTTTGATGTGATTTATCATATTGTAAAGTTACTTTTATTGTAAAGCAAATCTAATGGATCACAGGAAATCACTCCAGTTTATAAAATTACTTTTATATAATCTTTTTGTAGCTGTAGTACTCTACTTCATATATATATATATACTAGGTGGGTCGCAACGTGCAATACACGTTTGCTTAGTTTATATTTAATTTTATTTTGTTAAAAACTAATTTTTTATTAATAAGGATGTAATGTTTTTGGTTAATTAAATAACGATGTAATGTTCATTTAATTTATAAATAATTACACGTTGTGATCTATTATAAAATAAGAGCATTAATAGAATCTCTAACATGGTTCTATATAAAAAGTCACCCATAGTTTTAAAAAGCTGTTTGAGATAATTTTGATTGTAGGATAACGATCCGTCATTTTTCTCATCTTGCATTGCCTCAATAGAGAGGATATTAAAATACTTATGTTTTTTCTCCTTCACTTTATCTAGATCTACATTTTTTAATCTTCCAAATTTTTGTTGATAATTTTTCCACAACGCTTTTAATATATGGTCGATGTTCGTACAAAATAAATTTTGAATAGTTTTACATAAAAACCCAATTTCTTTTTTAATTAACTCATTACAACCAAACTCAAATTTTGAATAAAAATTTTAAAAGATACATCTCCAGCATGTTCCATCAACTTAACTACAGAACAACTAAATGTCTCTTTTGCTACTTCACTGAACATAGTAGCAACTAGCTTTCCAGTATTATCGTCTAGTTCAACATGTGCTCTAACACTTTAAATGCATTGAATATATTATTTTCAATTTGAATAGTGTTAAATTCTAAATTAAATTAGATATAAATTATAAATTAAAATTGTAAGATACATACCGTGGTTTGCAGATCCCTTGGCTTTTGCAATATATATAAATGAAGTTTTTATTGTATTTATATCCAGTTCCTTTATTACAGCCAACACATGACATGTAATAAAATACTTGGGCCAAGTCAATCACATTTTTCTTTGCCTCTATCCATAATTTTGCTTTCTACGTTAAATCATAATCAATTTTTAGAAGGAATGTTTGTGTAAATATTTTAATTTATTACTAATAAAATAATATTTACCGCCATGGATTGCAAACCCTTTATTAACTCTGCAATATCACAATTCTTCACAATTTCTCAAATACCAATAGATGACAGAGGGGCAGATCGGTATGTCAAGCATCTTGCAATGATACTTTTAATTATCAAATCATTATTATCCGCCCTTAAAATTCAAAAATGAAGAATAATATAAGGAAATGAAATATATAGGTAAATTATATAAATCACATAATTAACTCTAATATAAATGCATTAACATGTAATAGTTAATTTGCGAGAATTACCATTGCTTCTTGTAGCTGTAGGAAGATGATGATTGATTATAAAGGTACTTGATGGATGTGATGACAGAGACAATCTTTTGTTGAGATTGAGATCAATATTAATTCAAGCATATACAATATGGAAGAATATATAAGCTGCTTAATTATTATAAATACCGTTATTTGATCGAACATATATTTTTGTTCCAAGTATTATTGGTTTATCTTCAATAATTTCTAATATTCGTCTTGGACAAATCGACCTCACATAGTCAAACATGTTTGGCTCAAGCTACAAAATTGAAATAATTAAAAGAATTAATAGAATTTTCCTAAATTAATATTAGAATTCAATTTTAAAAGAAATAAGAAGTTATAAGAATTTTTTACCTTTCATCAATGACATATATCTCTTGGATTGTTGTTGGTCCAAATGCTGTCGTTACCTCTTTAGTTGGCTTAATTTTGATTGCAACAGCTAAAATATCTAAATATTCAAATATGAAATGTTAATTTATTGATAATTAATTTATAATAAAATTAAAATTAAATTACCTATTTCTCTAATCGACCCTTTGTACGTAAGCCTCTAAGTCCATGAATGAGACGATCTCATATTTTGGTGCCTCTATTTGCTCTTCATTTTGTGGAATATCTTCTATTATTGTTCTTGAGTTTAGAGCCCATTGATATTGATATTCTCCAATTTTGTACTTTGGATCTACTGGTTTGACATGTGCATTGCTGATATAATACGACTAAAAAATATTTAAAGTGTTGTTCCTAAGGTCAATATCAGTTCCAAACATTGCTGCTTGCACTCAATTTTCCTAGACCAACAATAAAAATAATTGTGATTAATAGTGTATTATACAAAATTATGAGGATTATTTTACTATAATATTTTTTTTAAAAATAGTTTTTGTATTTTTTATTTTTTTAAACACAATATGTTGTAAAAAGATAAATAAATAAATAAATGCAACATCATCGATATTTTTATATAATATGATAGAATTTAAGAACCTCCAATTTCAAAGAATATATAAAATTGGAAACATAATATATGCTAACAAATATTATACCTCTTGATCAATTAATGTCAGATTTTGGTACTTCACTGTTGTGTGTTGGCTTATTTGCTTAGGTGGCTTATTTGCTTAGGTGACTTCTATGCAATGATTATCTTAATTTTCTAGCTATTTGTATTTGGAGTGATATCCTTTATTGATGTATACACCGTCCACTTTTTTTCCTCTTTTCAGATATAAAAATATCAGATGCATAAGTATAACAAATCTTAATTTAAATTCATGAACTATCAAAACAATTGACGACGACATTTAATTAAATGACTGAATATTAGTCATATAGAGATTCATATTATAATAGACAATAAATCGAACTATACAATTAAATTTAATTACCTGTATAACATTAATTCGAATATGATAATGTTAGTAATTCTGTAAACACAATATTTTTTGTGTTATTCTTTTCACGTTGTTTAGTGGACACTGGTCGTATTAGAATCCTCATTGTAGATGCTGACTTCGCCCTTGATAGAGCTGCATATAATTGATCATGTGAAAAAACTAGTTGAGGTAAATAAATCCCAACATAATCCAATGTCTGCCCTTATGACTTATTTATAGTCACTGCGAAACTTAATCTTATAGGGAATTGAGTTCGATGAAATGGAAAACTACTATTTCCATCAACATTTGGTAAGAATGGTATCCTTGGAATGAACACTCTTTTTTGGATATGGTGTCCAATTGCAATTCTTGTATCCATGATAAAAGCCCGACAAATTAAACGGGTTGCATTGCTTAGCCCTTCTGAAGGATTAATATTTCTAAGCAGCATGATGTGATAGTTTTTCTTGGGCAATAATTCATGAGGCAGAAGTCCATTTGGGGTTAGAGTATTTAAGAAATCTTCCATAACTGATTGTTCAGATACATCTATTGTCTCATCAAAACTGTAATATCGTTGAACTTCACCTAGGAACCTTTGAATTTACAATGCATTTATTTCATTAACATAACAGTTCTTTGGTGTTAATATGGCCCGATTCATCATAGTTGAAATATTTATTGAATATTCATGAATATTGTGAAAAACATCTTCTATTAAATGATCTAAAGAAGTGTTGTCATCATCATAGAGAACAAGCATCCCATTCAAAATTTGTATGGTTTCATCAACTGTGTTTGGTGGCATTCCGTTGCCTACTTGTAACACATAATCTGAAAAAACTGGATCCAATCTTGATTGCAAATTTTCAGTTAATCGGAACTTGGTCAATATAGGTCACAAATAGGAATAAACCAAACTGGAATTAACATGTTCTTGTCTCGTTCTTTTACGAACCACGGGTAAAATCTATTGAAAATCTTTGCCGAAAATAACAACATTTTCACCGAATGTTACATCTGAATCATTGATGTCTCGTAGCATTTTATCTAATGCTTCTATGTGTTGTTCTCTTGTCATTGGAGCTTCATCCCATATTATTAATTTTGTTGCACGAATTAGGTTTGCCAGAGCACTTTGTTTGCTGACACAATACTTGCTTCTTTCGTTAATATTAAGTGGAAGCTTAAAACGTGAGTGTGCTGTTCGACCTCCTAGAAGAATAGATGCAGCAACACCTGATGAAGCAGTTGCAAGTGCTACTAATTTTCTTGATCGTACTGTTGCGAGTAGTGCCTTGTATATGAATGTTTTCCCTGTCCCACCTGAGCCATTCTACAAAGAATGCATCATTTTGGTTTGCAAATACTTTTTCCAGCACTGCATTATTGACATGTTGTTGTTTACTATTAAGAGATTCTGATGCGGCAATATCTTCTTATGGAATTTCAACATCCAATTCATCATCGATTTCTCTAGATTGAAATTCTTCTTCATCAAAGCAGATGTCGTCATCAAGAAGATGGTAGGAATTAATGTATTTTCCCATTGATTCAATTGTAAAAGAGATTGACCTTAATACTTGGGTTCTTACATTTGATATAAAATCTTCTGTTGATTTGAAATCAATTAACATATCTTGCTAAAAATGTTCCCAAAGTTCCATCGGATTGGTTGGATTACAATAAATCAATATTGTTGCAAATAAACGTCTAAAACTAGACGGCATTTAATATAGAGATGCTTCATTTAAACAATCTTCTAAGCTACTGTCTCTCTGTAGCAAACCATGCATTGTTACAGTCTCACGAAATGTTGGGGCCACAATACCATCAACTGTCCTAAGATTTTCAAAGGACAAAGACCCTCTTACATGGTTTAACAATATCCACAGAAAATACCTCTCACATTCAAATGGATTTGCTGTAACAATACGACCTATAATGGTTTTCTTTTTCCGAGGAGTCCACTCTTTGTATTGTTGGCTCCAAACATAATATTTTGGAAATTCTTTATACAGTAATCTCTTTGCATTCTCATCTACTCGATTTAATGCAAAGAATTCTGTTAACATCGATTTTCTAGAACGATCTAAATTGACAACGTTGATTAGATCGTCATTTGCTCAGAAAGTTACTGGGTGTTGATCCTCCAGATGTAAATGTAAACTATACACTGTTGGGTACATTTCATTAATAATAAAGCCATATATATTCTTCACATAGCTTCGGAGGGAGCAAGACATCGGGTCTATTGGAATTGTTGGATTTCATCAACTTGTTGATTGTTTTGTTTATAAATCAAGTTGAAAACAACACGATCATGCCCTTTGTAAATGTACTTATAAAGATATTTGACTGTTTTTATTGTAGAAAAAATTTCGACATTAATGTGACAGTCAAATGTTGCAAGCAGATATAGATTATATGGAACAACCCAACAATTGTCTAAATTTTGGCCTCTGACTTTAACAGTTATTTCATTGTTTGAACGCCAATATATTGAGAATCAATCATTTCCAACGATTGTAGTAGATGCATAATTCTTTGGATAATTACTTTTGCAACAACCATTTATTTTCATGCAAACATTTGATGGGTTCAAGGCTCCACATGATCCATGCATCATATGTTTGACAACAACGTTTTGCAAGTGTAAGTTTGTATTTTTATCATGTATCTTTGCTGATACGATCTCATCAAAAGATTTATGCGCATGGATTGTCCAATCCTTCTGTAAGAAAATTAAAAAATGCGCATGTGGAAGACCTCTTTTTTGGTGCTCAATAACGTAGACATATGTTGAGACTTTACCAAATATTTGCCTCTTGAATAATTAATCATTTAATTCTTCTAATTTTGCATAAAAGACTCGAGCAACCAAATAAGGTCGATTCTGACTCTCCTCATGCAGACTTAGTTCATTCGTAATTTTTTGTCAGTTTGGATTGCACGTCATTGTTAAGAAAATGTTTGGTTTGCCATAACACTGAACTAAAGCCATTGCTTTCATATATATTTTTCTCATGTCTCTTGGACCTCCAATAAATGACGAAGGTAGTATAATCTGTTTCCCAACATTAGAAGCGTTTGTTTCATCAAGCGTAATGATATCAACAATACCTTGATACAACTCTAATCGAATATGTTGTTGCTTGTTTCTAAAATAATCTAATCTTGACGTCTCGATCTTAACATACATATCTACTATAAATTGTTCAATAGTCAACCAGAAAGTAGCAAAATTGATCTGTCATTTTCTCTTATTTGCAATTTGTAGCAATAATATTCATGATATGAAACAATTTGATCTTTTATTTCTATGTTTAATGCTACAAAAGTAGAATGTGAATGAAATGTTACTAAATTGGACGTACATACTAAATGAAATTTTTGAATATTAATACTGCAATCTAACCTCGATGTTCTCTTACAAGTAATTCTTCTGCAGTCACTGATTGTTGATGATTTATTGATCGGTTTGTTTCGTTATATATAGATCTGCTTCTTCTACTAACCATATCAATCCCTTGATACCAACCAATATCGCCAAAAGGAAATAACAACGGATATTGCAGTGGATCATAACACCAAAAATAGTACTGAACTATATGACTTTCACCAAAATGGTTAAAGATAAAAATGTCACGTCCTCTTAGTTGATCTCTATCATCATTTTCTATCTATATTGCTGCAACTTGCGAGGATGTGGGGGCATTTAGTTCTTTTTTGTCATATGCAACTCTTTCCACTTGTATAGAATTATAACATACAACTAAGACTCTTTTACTTTTCATTGTCGGCAAACAGCTCCTTCTGCTACTTCTGCTGCTTGGAAGATTGGTTTTCAAGGTTTGGGATGGAACTTCTTCCTTCTCATCTCAATTCAATTGATCTTCCTTTCTCTTCATCTTTCTCAGTAAGATGTATGTATTGTCTACGCTTTCATCAACTTCCTGTACGAGTATATAAGCATACAATTGTAATGTGGAGTACCTGTTTTGGCTGAATTTTGGTGTATAATTAGAATAAACATATTCCATCAGGCAGCAGATAATTGAAGTTTTTTCCGATCGGAGAGTTGTCTCTTGTAATATTTTTTTTTAATAAAATTTGCTTAAGTTTCACTTAAATATGCGTTGAATACGTTTTAATTAGCAACTCGTGATTGTCACAATTTTCGTGATTACAGATGCTAGATAAATATCTAAGGATGCTAGTATTGGACATAATTCTGGTAAAATGGTGTTTCGTCACTACTGTCATTGTGAGTTCGAGATTATGCACTTCAAGTGCAAGAGAGGATACTTATCTTTTGTTTTTTTTTATCGGCATCCGAATTTCCGATGTCCGGACAAAGTCCGAAATAATCACAAGGTGCACAAACACTTGATAAGAAGTTTTCTACAAATACACCTCGGATAATTCAAGAAAAAGAAATTCATCAATCCGAATGTGAAAGTTTAAATCTAGGATGTCGGGTTTTATATGGTTTGCTTTAAGACCACCACAGTGCCCCTTACATATGATTGCGATGTACTAAGATAAAAATTAAGAATATCTTTGAAGTGATGAGTCTTGACTCTTGAGTGGTCAAAATACTAATTATTTCATTAGAAAGTAACAGTAGGGAATTGAAAAAAAAAACAATTAAGGAGAAATTACATTTAAGATTGATTAAAGGCATGTCCAAAGAAAATGCGTAGCCTTAAGATTGAGCTCAAGTCCAAAGACTCCCAATCAGATTTATTGTTCATATTATTACCAGAAATACAACCACAGTTGATTCACAACCAAAGTGATGAAATTATTGATTTTATTTTAAACACAAACAAGAATTCTTTTGAACGAATAAACATGAAAAGCACGAAAATTCTCAGCAGTGAGTGAATCCAATGATTCCAAAAGCATGCATGCACGCAAGAACCAAGATAACTGGCAACTCAGGGTTCAGGAACCACGCAACAGGGTTCATCACTTCAAGAGGCTGCATAGTCCATTGGACCATAAGGCTCAAACAACTCAGCAATGAATCCTTTCTTTCTTTTGGGGTTCCATCCCATATCTTTGCACAGCTGATCATTGTACCATATATGAAGAGCACCAATGCAGGATCTCTTGTAGTATTGCCCCGAGTATGTCTTCATGTATTCTTGCCACTCTCCCACATCTTTCTCCATATCTTTGATGCTGGGCAATCTGAATGTGCCATCAAGAAGCTCGGCTAGCCATCGGCATCTCATCTCCGAGGTATACAAGTTTGAAACACTCTCTGAGAACCCAATTACTGCTAGTTGTGGAATTCTTGGATGAATGCATTCCCTGATACATTGCAACTATCATTTCCTTATTTTCAATTGTTACCTTCTCAATGCACGAGTGTTTTAGATTTACATCTTGTTTTGTCTATCATTGAATTATGATGTTTAATTTAAAGAAAGAAACAAACCTGTAGAGGGGAACTGTTGTATTAGGGGATCCGGCAATATAGTCTTTAAAGGTGGAGGAGACAAAGATGTCCTTGAGTTTTTTATCACCTCTGTATCCAGTAGCCAAAATAACCAAATCAGTAGCCAGAGGATGTGTGTCGCCATTAACCAGAACTCCCTGCTTGCAGAAGCTGAAGTTCGTAGCTTTTTTCAGAATGATGCTTCCTTCTTCGACTTTGTCATAGAACTTCTCTGGCACTGTGGAGATCAGACAAGAACTGATTTCTTGAAGGAAGCTATGTTTTGGTACCATTCCAAACTTTGCCAACCGAAGCTTCTTTTTTATATCGCTTTCAACGAATTTAGAAAATGCCCATCTCTGTTCCACAACAGAAAAGATGAGAGTCGCGTAGAGGGGTGAAGAAAAAAGAGAGACAAAAGGCAATCAGTTCAAGGCTATTTACCACAGGAGAAAGGATTGTTGCCAGGAGACTTAGCAGGAAGCCTTCACCAGGCTTGTGAACCAATAACTCCGAGAAGCGGTTGAGATATAAATAAGCAAGAGGCACACCCCATGGAAGATAATCAGGGACACTCCAAAGCTCAGTCTTGTATAAAACAGTACAAGGATGTTCCCTGCCTGCAGATCAAGCACGGTAAATAAATCTTACCATTTGACCTTATTTAGGTTGTAAATAAGTGAGACTCAAGCTTCTTACCATTTGCTGTTGAGCACTCCATAACAATGTCCAAGGCAGATTTTTGCAACCCCACAACAGTGACTTGCTTCCCTTTGACAAATTCAGCAGCTCTTTGATAATCCATGGCAGCGTACTCCATGGAGTGGATCACCTTCCCATGAAATACTTCTGGACCTTGGTTGTCGGGGAATTCTGGGATGTTTGGAATGTCACTGAATCGTCCGATGCAGAGGATCACAAAGTCAACTTGGTACACCTGAAGAGTACATAATCATGAACGCATAGATTGCATCAACTAAGTTTAAAATTTAGGAAAAAAAAAGGTCCCAAAAGCAAAACATTCAGATTTCGAAATCCGTTTCCAAGAATTTGTTATTGTGAGTGTCACTAATTGATACATGGATTTCGTTGCAGTGACCTCGTGATTTTATACTCTGATTTGTGAGTTTTTGTACTTATTTTGGATATTTGTAATCAAATATTCATTGGGTTTACTTCAGATTCGGTCGGAGTCCTGACCAGATTAATTGACAGTTCGCCGGGGGGGGGGGGGGGGGGGGGGGGGGGGGGGGGGGGCGGTCCCAAGTTACAATCCTTGTCGTGAATGTCAATGAGAACCTGCGCTTGGCCTTAGAAGACAAGCAGATCTGTACTTTTCAAGTTAAAAATAGATAGAATCGAATTTATTGGTCTCTGTTCCCATTAATTCTAGGCCTCAACCTCAAGTTCAAGTGGGCTATATTAATTAATTATATAATAGAATCATGAAAAAACCTGAAACTCTGATACTTTACATGATAGATTTATATATACAAACCTCAGTTGAAAGGCCAAGAGCATCTCCTGCTACAATTTTCCATTTCCCTTTAGAGCTGAATGGCTCACCAGCACTACCCCACATGCTCCATGAATGCATCTCTTCCTCGGAAGGGCCTTCATACTCGATGCTGACAACTTTGGTGTTGAACTTGACATGCCGAAGCAAATCAAAATGGCAAGCATAAGATTGAACATAATCCAAAACTTGATGTTGGTCAGGAAAATCTTCTTTCACAGAGGAAGGCCATGGAAAATCTGAGAACTGATATGCTGGTTTCGGAGTTTGAAGCTTGGTGGTTTCCACGGTCTTTGTCCAAACTCCTCCGATGCTGCTTTTGGCTTCGAAAACGATGGGATGGAAACCCTTTGACAAGGTGTACTTGCAAGCCAGGAGGCCACTGATTCCGGCACCGATGATGGCCACCGGCCTCTCCATTGCTTTTGTGTTTAATGTCTTTCTTTACGTGCACACACACACTAGTTAAGATGTTATGTGAAAGGCACATATGCCACTTGCATATAGCACCTGATTAGAAAGAAAAAAAATAAGGCACACATGAAATGAGTTTTGGTATGAAATGTGATTAGTAGAAAATAATATTATTGTTAGGGCATATTTATCTTATTTTACGTTTGCATATGCAAAAAAATTATAGAACATCACATAAATGAATAATGAGGTGATACAAAATTCAGAAGCATTATTAGAAATTGGTAATATAAATTGCAAAAATATTAATCCTGTTGAGTAAGAACTAATTGACATCAACCGAATAAATAAATGACATGAATATATTCATTTCATAGGTATAAAAATTTATATGAGAAATATAAAACTTGAAGATGGAATGAAAATATTAAACATGTTTTTTCTTCTTGAGAAAATGGAGACTGTAAATTAGCTAACCGCCCAATAGAAAGGAAAGAACCACAAATGTAAAAGGAAAAAAAAAAAATCAAAGAAATATGAAGGAATTAGTCCAATTACATTCAACTAATATTAATGTTAAAGATGAACAGTTGTAAGAAACATCTCACAGTCGACAATTTAAAAAAAAAAAATCTTTTTGACAACGATTTTATATATTAAAATTAAAATAGTTAATTTCGAACAATAATACATATAATAAAGTATAAGGGTATGTGTGTTCAAATGAATAAAATCATAATTATTAATTACTGACGTTTCCTTTGACCTAATGCACTACATACTTATATATTAAAAATTAAAAATATCAGTAAGGCTACATACAGTCGTAAAGTGCGCAAGTGCCGTGCAGTCGTTTTGAAAAAGAGTGGGATCTACTATTAAAAAATTAATTTTCTTTTCACTTGGGTCTCGTATTTATTCACTTTTTTTTTAAAGTGATTGTGCGGTGTTTGCACACTCACGACTGTAACTATTATTTATCTAAAAATATATATAAATAATGTTTCACCTAATTTATTTTTTATTCAACTTAATTAATTAATCCCAGAGAAGTGTCGGTAAAAGAGACTGTTAGATAAAAAAAGATGAAAAATGATAGAGCCACCGCTGGTGGCTCCCGCTGGGAGTCACCGCTGGCTCTATCATGTATTTTTCTATGTGTTTTTTTTACAATTATTTTTATATAGATGTTTAATGTTTTTAACAATTTTAAATATTAAAAAATAAATAAAAAAATTATAATATTATTAAAAAATACTTCCTTAATTATGAAGTAAAAAAAAAATTATTTTTTTTATTTTACTTCGTGATTAAGGAAATATTTTTTAATATTTTTTTTTTACTTCATGATTAAGGAAGTGTTTTTAAATAATATTATATATTTTTTTTAATTTTTTAAAAATATTTAAAATTATTAAAAACATCTATATAAAAATAATTGTAAAAAAAAATACATAGAAAACCACATGCTAGAGCCGACGGTGGCTCCCAGCGGTGGCTCTAGCATCACTCAAAAAATATAGAATTCTTCCTTTGTCTCTCTCTCTCTCTCTGACATAGACCAGTTTTCATATTTTGAGAATCGGCTTGAATTGAATCCGACCGGTATATTTGTATTTTTTTAATTTTTTTTATATTATATATAAAATATTATTTATATAATTATTTGTATTATATTATATATATATATATATATTATATGTTAAATTGTTAATTAATATAACTTAAAATTTTAATCTTATTATTCATGTTTATTAATTTTAGAATATAGAATTAATAATAACATAAAATTAATCTTAAAAGTTTTAATATAATATTTGATTTATAATATAACATAAATTAATCTTATATTTTTAATATAACATTTGAATGTTGATATTAACATATAAATTTTAATTTTATAACGCTTTAATTAAAAATTATAAAATGGGGGATTTGGATCAATCAGTTGATAAAATATGATTGGAGTATGATTTTATTTATTCGTAAAATTGGATTAAAACCGAAAAAACTGGAAGTTCTAGTTTCGATGGTTAATTGATCCGGTATCAATTTTTAAGTATCTATAATCGGTAAATACTGATTCAATTATACAAAATGTCCAAAACTGGAACGTTACACTCATAATTTATTTCAAATTTTAATATTTCTTCTAATCATTACTCAAACATAATAATCATTGCAACTTTTATAAACTTCAAAATAAAAACAATCTTAAAGATTTATATTTAAATAACTTTTTAATTTTATCTATCAACTTTCACAAATTTCAATACAATACTTATTTTAAAAAAAAAATTACTCAAAATTTTCTATCTCATTTTTTAAAACCTAATTTCAAACAAATTCTCAAAATTCTTAAATATTTTCAAGTGTAGTATATACCACATGTATTTATTAATTTTACTTACAAAAAATATATAAGATTCATTTTATCAATTTTATTTTAAAATTCAAATTTCTCTATCAAATTTTAAGCATATCAATAATTGATAAGTGAGTTTTATAAATTTTGATTAAATAAAATCAGCATTTATCATATTGCTAAACATTTGTTATATTCAAACGTGAACTCATTATATCGTTGAATTGAAAGCTGACATTTATGGATTACGGCGTGATATTCAACCTTCTAATATACCCCAAAAAGAAAAGAAAATGAAAGAGGCTCGTTGGCATTTTTCAGGTCGAAACTCGAAAATGCCTGCTTAAGAAAACGTACACGGAACAAACAATAACCATGATGCGATTGCGACGCCATTCCGACTGACTTTTGTTCCTACTTTTTGACTGCTGCTTTCGGAAGTCTGTCACCCCATAAAAGGAAAGGAAAAAATCATTATGTGTATTTATTTAAATAAAAAAACACAATATCAAAAAATAAACAAACAAAAATATTAAAAGAATTTCATATTAAAAAATAAACACAATATCACATGCCGGTAGATATTCATTGGGAGAAGGTATCACGTGTCCGTAGATATTCATTCGGAGAAGTGATAGGTTGATAAGAAGTACGTAATCTTACGTCATATATCAGATTTATTTTATAACAGAAATTATTTATTTACAGAGCATCTTTAGACACGGCAATCCGATAGGTTGAGAATAAAACCACTAATTTGCATGTGTTTGTTTGATCAGCAATCTGATTGCTAGCTGTAAATTTAGTGCAGTAGTAGTACTGCTGATCAAGCTGCATGCTTCTCTGAGATCTTTATTCTCAGGGCTTTCCTAAACTTCAAGATGGGAGTCCGGACAATGTCTCCTCCATCAATCTTTGTCCACCTATAACCAATTAACAAAGAAGAGAGAAAACAAAAAAGGGTATTAAAATTAGAACAACTACTTTTGTCATGCCACCACCACAAAGGTCCTGGCAGTTGGTACGTACTTTCATGCATATCAACCACAAATCTGGTATATTTTACCTGTATTTGGTAACCAAGACATGGAAGAAGAGGCAAAGTAACACCCTGCTGTACTCTGCGCCAGCACACTGTTTCATTCCCCCACCAAAAGGCATGAAATGCTTTGAGACCACATTTGCCTTGAGGTCCTATATTTTTATATGATATTGCAAATATAAAAAGAAATGAGATAAATGGAAACAGTCAATGTTAATGTTCACTACGAGTAATTGATCAAGCACCTTCCAACGCCATGGGTTGAAAGCTAGAGGATCCTCGAATGTCTCGGGGTTCAATTGAAGTGCAGATGTAACAGCCAGGATAGTCCAGCCTGCTGGAATTGTATATCCTGCAGAAAAAAATTTATAAACATTTCATTACACTTAAAATCATGTACTTTCTGATAGAATCGATGGAACACCGTGTACATATATATATATATACATATATATATATATATTATTTGTATGATCATGTTTAATTACCATTCACTTGGAGATCCTTTTTTGCTCTTCGCATCAGTCCGGGTGCCACACTTCCCAGCCTAAGAGTTTCATTTATAACCTGTAATACCAGTCCAAAAATTCGGTAAATGCCACCGTCCATTATATGGGATATTAAGAGTGTTCCGTAGAAGTAACTGACATATAGTGTGTAAGTCATGGATTTGTATTCTTCCCATGTGATTGGGGAATCCGGGTTTGCTTTCCTTTCGAGAATTGCCTCATGCTCAGCCTGATTATTGAACTCAAATGTGAAAAACATGTATTTTGTTGTAAACATGGTACTGTTCAAAGTTTGTAAAAGATATAAATTCTGTCATGCACGTACAGTCAAGTCCTCCAACACAGTTGGGTTCTCAGCGAGCAGCTTGAAAGCTAATGTTAGTGCCGATGAAAGTGAATCAAAACTGACAAAAAGCAGCCCAAACATTAGCTGAACCACAAAATCATCTGTTAGGAAGCTCTCAACTTTCATGTCTTCGATGAGATGATCAAGCACGTCCCCATGATTCGTCTCTTCAGACGAAGCGCGCCTCTTGTTTAGTACATCCAGCATGACGTTCAATGCCTGCTCATGGTCCTAAATAAGCTTAAGAGGTCAAATTATAGTCACATATGATATATGATGAATTGTAGAATACTGTTGAGTGTTTCAAAATTTTAATTACCTTTAAACATTTGTGGTAAGCAGTGCCGGGAATGTTGACTGGGAAGGAGAGAAGACCCTTTGAGAAGTTGATATACTTCTCGGGTAAGTCTACTGAAGACTCTTCAGGGTCATAACTAAACATCTGCTTTGCACCAAAATGAAGAGCCATCTGTTTTTTGTGACCAAAGTGAGATGTTTTAGTCAAGGCTAAAGAACAACATGCATATTGCATTTGTAGAAATTATAAACCTATGTGCAATTTAGCATAGGAAGTAACGAGAAAGAAGTTTACAGCTGCAGCAGCGCGTTTCACTTCTATGGATTCCTGGCTTGACCAAGTCCGTAGTGTGTCGGTAACCAGTTCTTCCAACTGAGATAGCAACCTTGTTCTGAGGCTCTCAGCACCAAAGTGGCCCAAAGCTAAGTTTCTCATATACTTGTGAATGTAGGCGCCATCTGGCCTATTCTCACCTTGTTTAAAGACCTTTGCAAACAAATCCAAGTACCATGATTCAACCAACTTCCCTTCTTGCTGTAGGATGAAATGGTTGAATTCGGGGTCTGCCGAAACCACGACAGGCCGACCTGCAACACTAGTTCGAAACACTGGCCCATATCTGAACAATTTTGATAACAAACAATGGTCATTTTTTGCCATTAAAAGCAGAACTGGAATTAATGGTGAAACTGCACGTACCTTTGCAATCTCTTTTTAATGAAAGGGGAAACATCTAAGGAATAGCTTGGAATTATCAACTGAAGGGTCTCTCCAATGAGAGGGAAGCCCATGGAACCAGGAGGGAGGATTCCATCAATCTTGGGACTCCTCCGCTTGAATATCCAGTGAGTAATGCAGATTAGAAGCAATGCTACCACACACAATCCCGCAGTGGACATTGCTGATCAGTCTTTGTGAATATGGAAACAATGGTGTTGGTGGATGTAGATAAAAGATCAGTGAGAACAAACTGCTTATGAAATGATAATGCAAGTGAAGGTTCTTAAATAGACCAGAGAGGATTAACAAGGATAAAACTTTGTGAAGTACTGGTTCAAATGAGATCACAAAAATAGGAATAAAAATCCTTGCCAACCATGACAATTCCTGGGAAAAAAACGAGATGGAGAATAACTGAAATAAAAGCATATACGGAAACCAGTTAGATCCTGGGAGCACTGATCGAGAGAGGTTATTTAAAAGAGTAATGCTAGAGAGAAATCATTATAGCAGTGCACACTTTGCACTCACTGCGTGGCTGCTTCTAGTTGATTGTTCCCAACACTCATTTGGGGAGATGCGTGGTCTAGATGATGCCACATCATGTGTGTAAAATGGATGCTCCCAATAGTAGCTTCTATCTATATTTATTCTATTTAAAATTATTGATTGGAATGATTAGCATTGACTTTTGTTTAATTTACTCCTATTGTTTAAAACAAAAGAAAAGAGACAACGCACATAATTTTGCTTGTTTCTCATACTAGTAAGGCTAGAGAGAAGTCATTATAGTAGTGTATATTTTGCATTTATTATGTGGTTGCTTTTAGTCGATTGTTCTCAATACTCACTTGGGGATCAGATGTGTGGTCTACATGATGCCACATCATGTGTATAAAATGGATGCTCTCAATAATAGCTTCTATCTATATTTATTCTTCTCTGACTACTTGTTCTATTTTTTTTTTTTAAACTTAATTTTCATTGTTCTTACTTTTTTTAATATTAAAATATTATTTTAAACTTTTAGCTTAACTTCTTAGAAACAATATTGTGCGACACCAATTAACGGCCAACAATCTTGCTATTTCGACTCAAGACATCTGACAATAATTTCTAGTTTTATTGAACGAGAATATAAAGGTAAGAGTAGTGCTGTACCAATCGAGGGTGTAGCACGAGACGGGTCTCAAATTCTCAATAAGGGCAAATTTTTTTTTATTCATTTTTTTATACCTTTAAACATTAAAAAAAAAAATTCACAACATAATTAAGAAAAATACTTTCTTAATCACTAAGTAAAAAAAAAAAAAAAATTTGTCAACTCCCAATCGAGATCCAACTATAAGTGAGAGTAGCATTTTTTTAAAAGGTAAGAGCAGTAGAATGTAAGAATTTCCAACCATCGCGTCAAAATTGTTGTTTCTAGTGCCTTGATTATCTCATCTCACTATCCAAATGAAACCTAAATCTTTCGTGTTGTAAATCAGTTCACCAATAGTTGATATTAAAGGGGAAAACCAAACATAATCTTTGACATGCTAACATGCTCATTTTCAATATTGCTAAAGATGAAAGTAATCACTTTGATTAATGTCGGGATCTCTCTCTCATTTCTTTCCCCTTTTATATATATATATATATATATATAGTCCTTTAAACAAAAAGAGAACACTTTGATTCATTTGTATCAATATCCATTATGACGGGAGAAAACCAAATACATCAAAATAAAGAAAAATGGCAAACCAAAAGGATACCATTATCTAGACCTTACGTGGAAGCAATCAAGCCTCCAAAAGATGAAAAACACATGGTTTACAAAGAAATCTTGTAAAATAAATTTATAAATTAACATGACTTGATGTGATGTTTTAAATTATAAAGAAGATTTAATCATATTACATAAGGACTAGAAATGCTAAAAAAAACCTTTAATTACACAATTTCACCTAACCAATATGTTATTTATCATTTTTATCATTCTATTTAAACATTAAAATAGAAAAATAAAAATAAGATAGAAAGAAGATAGCTGATATAATATTTTATCATGTTTAAATAGAATGATAAAAATGACAAATGATATAATTGTGTAATATAATATTTTTATCTAAAATTTCTCTTACATTATTTTTGTAAGATATGTCCGTAATTATTTAAACTCTTAAAATTTTATCAAAAAAAAAAAACTCTTAAAAGAAGACAACTTTGCACAAAATAACCTGTCATCCAAAGCTCCCCCGCCTCGAAGAAATGGTTAGCATTGGGTGTCAAATTGTGTTAATGGATCGTGTTCGTGTCTTGTCAAAACATGTACATTATACTTAATAGGTCAACCCGAACACACACCGTTAAGAAATTTGTGTCAAAATCTCAAACCCTAATACGACACGTTTTGACCCGTTACTGAATACGAAATAGATTGACACGTTACGACCCGACCCGACCCGTTTATGTTAATGTGTTGAACATACACGTTTCAATCTATTTGACCTGATTGATTTTATATAAATATTAAAATATAAACAATATCTATAAAAAATAAACTAACTACAAGTCTAAAATTACAATCTAAATAATAAAAATACGACATTAAAATTCCAACAGTACCAAATATGATAAACACACAATTACACAAATATGACAAACATACATTGTAATAATATTAAAGTTACAATTATAAATATGATAAACACACATTGTAAACTATGAATGTTATAATTCCAAATATGATATAAATGTAAATTCAACTTTCTTAACTGGTCATAATGGGTTGACCCGTTAAACAACGTATTTTAACGGGTCAACCTGTTTTGACTCGAACCCTTTAAGGCCAAACCCAAACCCGCTTTTATCTTGTCGTGTTCGTGTTGGGTTAACGGGTCGTGTCACATATTGACACTCCTAACTCACTTAACAATATTATTTGGAGAAATACTCTAATCACAAAATAATTATATAAAAAAAAATTCTATAAATTGATGTGGTTTGATGTGATTTATCATATTGTAAAGTTACTTTTATTGTAAAGCAAATCTAATGGATCACATGAAATCACGTCAGTTTATAAAATTACTTTTATATAATCTTTTTGTGACTGTAGTACTCTACTTCATATATATATATATATATATACACTAGGTGGGTCGCAACGTGCAATACACATTTGCTTAGTTTATATTTAATTTTATTTTGTTAAAAACTAATTTTTTATTAATAAGGATGTAATGTTTTTGCTTAATTAAATAACGATATAATGTTCATTTAATTTATAAATAATTACACGCTGTGATCTATTATAAAAGAAGAACATTAATAGAATCTCTAACATGGTTCTATAAAAAAGTCGCCCATAGTCTTAAAAAGTTGTTTGAGATAATTTTGATTATAGGATGACGATTCAACATTTTTCTTATCTTGCATTGCCTCAATAGAGAGGACATTAAAATGCTTATGTTTTTTCTCCTTCACTTTATCTGGATCTACATTTTTTAATCTTCCAAATTTTTGTTGATAATTTTTCCACAACGCTTTTAATATATGGTTGATGTTCGTACAAAATAAATTTTGAATAGTTTTACATAAAAACCCAATTTATTTTTTAATTAACTCATTATAACCAAACTCAAATTTTGAATAAAAATTTTAAAAGATACCACTCCAACATGTTCCATCAACTTAACTACAGAACAACCAAATGCCTCTTTTACTACTTCACCGAACATAGTAGCAACTAGCTTTCTAGTATTATCGTCCAGTTCAACATATGCCCTAACACTTTAAATGCATTGAATATATTATTTTTAATTTGAATAGTGTTAAATTCTAAATTAAATTAGATATCAATTATAAATTAAAATTGTAAGATACATATCGTGGTTTGCAGATCTCTTGGCTTTTGCAATATATATAAACAAAGTTTTCATTGTATTTATATCCAATTCCTTTATTACAGCCAACACATGACATGTAATAAAATACTTGGGCTAGGTCAATCACATTTATCTTCGCCTCTATTCAGAATTTTGTTTTTTACGTTAAATCATAATCAATTTTTAGAAGGTATGCTTGTGTAAATATTTTAATTTATTACTAATAAAATAATATTTACCGCCATGGATTGCAAATCCTTCATTAACTCTGCAATATCACAATTCTTCACAATTTCTTAAATACCAACAGATGACAGAGGTGCAAATCGGTATGTCAAGCATCTTGCAATGATACTTTTATTATCAAATTATTATTATCCGCCCTTAAAATTCAGAAATGAAGAATAATATGAAGAAATGAAATATATAGGTAAATTTTATAAATTACATAATTAACTCTAATATAAATGCATAAACATGTAATTGTTAATTTGCGAGAATTGCCATTGCTTCATTGTAGCTGCCTCAGGAAGATTATGATTGATTGTAAAGGTACTTGATGGATGTGATACATAGACAATCTTTTGTTGAAATTGAGATCAATATTAATGCAAGCATATACAATATGGAAGAATATATAAGCTGCTTAATTATTATAAATACCGTTATTTGATCGAACATATATTTTTGTTCTAAGTATTATTGGTTTATCTTCAATAATTACTAATATTTTCTAATATTCGTCTTGGACAAAGCGACTCCACATAGTCAAACATATTTGGTTCAAGCTACAAAATTGAAATAATTAATAGAATTAATAGAATTTTCCTAAATTAATATTGGAATTCAATTTTAAAAGAAATGAGAAGTTATAAGAGTTTTTTACCTTTCATCAATAACATATATCTCTTGGATTGTTGTTGGTCCAAATGCTGTCGTTACCTCTTTAGTTGGCTTAATTTTGATTGCAACAGCTAAAATATCTAAATATTCAAATATGAAATGTTAATTTATTGATAATTAATTTATAATAAAATTAAATTAAATTACCTATTTCTCCAATCGACCCTTTGTAAGCCTCTACATCTAACGAAAGAAGGAAAAAAAATATCCACATTTAAAAATATCACCTAAGAGAATAAAACAAAAGAGCAGAAAATAAAAGAAGAGAATAGAGAAAAAAGATAGGGTGAATGAAGAAGGGTCTGGAAGGTGAGATAAGGGGTTGTGGGGTCCCGTTGAGATGTGTTTATAGGGGAGGGGGAGAAAATCTAGGGTTTGTTATAATGAAACGGCACCGTATGGATTTGGGGTTAGGAAGGTATAGGTGGACTGCATTCTTGTAATTTTTTTTGTCTCTATAGACTATTACATTTTTATAGAAAATCTGTTTAATTTGAAAAAAAAAACAAAATAATGTTGTACAACATTTTATTTTATTTTTTTAAAATATATATTTATTTTTATTTTTATTTTATTAATCAATTTCATTTAATGATTTGTTTGGACATAATTTCGAGATTTTTTTTTTTAAATCTTGAATCAGTTTTTTTCTTGAATAACAAATCTTATACTAATAACAGGTCTGATATTCTGAAAATTTAATATTGATTGTTGAATATTAGATTTTATATTAATACCACCAGAATATAATTTTGAATGAGCTTGATGACTATAAGGATACTGATTCTGAAATAGGTAATTGTTATATAGGTAATTATTATATATATTTATATACTTTTGTTTCCTTATGAACTAACAACAAACATTTAGATGAAATATATATTTTAGCTGTTGCAATTCAGATGATGCCACCAAGAGAAGTCAACATTATCCATGGAAAGACAACAATTCAAGATATACAAGTTATTGATAAAAAGTTTAAACACATCCCCAATTACATTTATAGCATTTTTTATTTAATACGTTATAATACTTTTATTATTACAAATTTAATTTTATTTCCAACTTGTATAGTCTTTTGCGTTTAACAATGTGTGCTCGATTTGTTCATAACGAGTGTCAACAAATTTCAAACATTATTGCAGCAAAACCAATAATTCTTGGAACACGAATTAAAGTTGGTTCTTTTAATGATACTTCTCATTGAAAATAATATTCTTCTTGATTATTTATCATATATTTATATATTTGCTAACACATATTTATAATGTAGGTCATTCTCTATCATCAAAACCAACAAGTATTTTCATCATCGATCATCTTCTAACACCTGCAGTTTCATTTTGTACATGGTAAATCATTTGTTTAAAAGAATTTACTTCAATAATTCATTTTATAAAATCTAAATTATTTATTGCTTCATTCATTATAACATAATATCATATACATTTAGCATATATTATCGCTTTTTTTACTACTTACATCGCTTTAATTATTAATCCAACTTTTTAAAGCAAAACAAAATGATGCATTGCTAGAAGAAATCATTGCCAATAATTTAGATACATAAAGAGGATCAACTTCAACCAGTGCCATATAGACGATAACAAAAATTTTTGACATTGTTGAGATTATTGATTCCACATAACCAATGGCGGTATAATTTTATTTTTTAAAACTAAATTATTTCTTTCTATTAAAATTCACTTTACTGCTACATTCATATTAGACATTTATTTCTCCATTTTTAATGCAGAAATCAACATTCACAGTTAAAGGAAAATTTTTTTTACTCGACTTACATCAGTTGTTCTGCTACATGTCTTGTACAAATTGTAATAAAGCAACTGAATATGATTATAATGAAAAATTCTTATGCTATAATTGTAAAGATATGAGCATCAGACAGCCACAGTAAGTATTTTATCTTATCATTTTAAATGATCATGTTTGACATGAGAAATATAACATAGTAATTATCAAAATTACGAAATAATAATATTCTCATTAATTATAGTTGTCGAGTCTATCTGGAAATAGAGGACGATATTGGATGCATAGCAATTGTTGTCTTTGGACTGATGGCAGAAGAAATACTGAATTCTACAGCCGTTGATCTCTTCGAACACACAGGCAAGGTAAAATATATGTTTATAAATTTATTCAAAAAAACGTATTGCATTATGTTTTATAATTTTTCATTATTGTAGGAGCGCATACTATATTTAGCAAACATTGCAAGTACAATTTCAGAAAAGAAATGGATTATACACTTGCGCACATAAATGAATCAACATAGACAATTATGTCAGAATAAGATTAATGTGCTCTCCGCCGAATCTATAAATCAAGTTACATCATAAACACTCTAAATCTCTTTTTATTAAACTTCTCACTGTTATAATTATATGCTTAAATAGGACGCTGACTTGTATGTAAAATTTATGATTATTTCTTCACTTTTAAGTACATATAAACTTTTTACTGTTATAATTATATATTTTATGTTGACTTGTAGGTAAGGTTGATATTTATTTTCTTTATTTTTATATCTGCACGTTGACCTTAGTAGTATCTTAATTATGCTTCAATGCGAAATTAATGTGGATGCCGTCTGCAAACCAAAGAATAGGCTTTCGAGCTATCTTTCCCCCCTTCACTTTTGTCCACCTATAAAAAAAAAAAAAAAAAAAAATGGATTATTACGTTTTTCATCCATAAACTATCATTAATTTATTTTTCACTTTGCACTTTAAATTACAGAAAATTTCAAATTTCCTATATTTTTCAACTTCAATTTGCAAAATAAAATTTAAATAAAAGAAACTTTGGTACTTTTGTTTTTTACAAAAATGCTTTAGTCACGAAAATATTTCATAAAAATAAACTCACAAACTGATATGACATGATGTGATATGTTTGATCATAAAGATACTTTTATTATAAAGTAGATTTAACGTATCATATGAAATCATATCAATTTATAAATTTATTTTTATGGTTGTAGCACTTGTAATTTTTTTTATAAAGTGATACATCTCATTGAAATATTGCAAAATGAATTATAAAATAGTTTATGAATATTATAATTACTAAAAAGTTTGAAGGGTGAGTATTAGAAGGAGCATTTTTTACCTATATTTGGTGACCAAGACGTGTAAAAAGGTAGCCAAGAAAGTTTTGGAATACTCTGCTCCTGCACATTGTCTAATTCCTCCACCGAAAGGCATGAAGTTCTTAGATACAAATTGTGGGTCCAGATCCTGCTTTCATCATTTTTAAAGATAAAAAGAAAGTATCTGTCAAACAATCTGATTCCAACCAACAAACAGCAACTGGATTAAGATATAACACACACCCACCTGCCAACGCCATGGATTAAAAGCAAGTGGATCCTCGTACGTGTTTGGGTTCAGTTGGATGGCAGAATTAGCAAGCATGATGGTCCAACCAGCCGGAATTGTATATCCTGGATAACCATTCAATCATGCATTAATTACACTTTGTAACCCTTATTCAAAATATTCTCGTCGACAGCATTAATACATGTATGTATTATATTACCTTTGAATTCAATGTCTTTCAATGCTCTTCTCAGTAAACCAGGAGCAACATTTCCCAACCTAAGAGCTTCATTTATCACCTGCAATCAATTTTCCACACGTTTATAAGAAAATTAGGATGTAGAATATGTAGATCCTAATATTTAATGTGGTGAGAAAATTATAAGAGATTTTAATCGAACAACCATAGAGAAAGAGCATGATGAGACTGACTTGAAAGGTAAAAGTCATCGACTTATATTCATTCCAAGTGAGCGAGGAATTTGGATCCTCTCTGTTTTTGAGAATGGCCTCGTGCTCAGCCTGATAAACACAAAACATCAGTACCGGTACACCATTGCCATGCACATGGAAAGTAAAGATTGCACGCTCAGAATTTGTTATGTCTACATACAGTCAGCTGTTGTAGAACAGCAGGATGCTCCGCAAGTAGATTGAGAGTCAAGGACAATGATGCAGAAATCGACTCGAAGGTTGCAAATAAGAGCCCATACAACATATATACGATAAAATCTTGTGTCAAGAAACTCTCCTTATTCATGTCAGCAGTAATCTGATCTAGGAAATCTCCGCGATATTTCTCAGGCGAATTCATCCTCTCTTTTACTATATCCCTTAGTATATTCAATGATTCTTTTTTGTCCTGAACAGAACCCAAGAATCTTTAAAACGAACGTATCGAAATCATCTCAAAAAAGAAGTTTATCGTTTTCTGATTATAACTTTGATTACCTTCAAGCATTTATGGTACGCAGTGCCAGGGATATTCAAGGGAAATGATACAAGACTGTCCAAGGTATATAAGAACTTCTCACTCATCTTCACAGCTGAGTTTTCAACATCGTAACCGAAACATTGCTTGGCAGAGAGATCAAATGCCATCTGAAAGACATATAATTATATCCGATTAATGCGTGTCTTCAGATTCTAAGCTATCAGAGAAAGGTGTATAATGGGGAAGAAAATGGAACTCACGACTGAGGCGGCATGTTTCACTTCGACAGAAGGCAGACTTGACCATGTTTGAAGGGTTTTGTTGACAAATTCTTCGATTTGAGAAAGCAACGTTTCCTTGAGGCTGTCAGTACCAAAGTGATTCAATATAATACTTCTGGCGTACTTGTGAATGAGACCAACTGCAGAAACACTATTTTCATCTTCTAGGTTGAAGATCTCTGCAAATGAATCCAAATACCAGAGGTGAACCAACCTCCCTTCTTGTTTAGCTAAGTAATGGTTGAACTCCACATCTGTTGATACTACCATAGGCTGTCCCGCCACGCTTGTTCGAAATATGGGTCCATATCTGAATAAGCAAGTACAAGAAGAAGAAGAAAATCAGAGGATTGCATAATGATGGGTTATCTAATTACCAATCTCATGAGTAAAATTGCTTATTCAATACTTTCAGTGTAAATATATATATATATATAAATATATATATTATACTAATTTGCTGTCAATATATAGTTTAAATCACTCAATTTATCTACAAAGGATTAAATAAATAGATAAAAGAGTAGCATATATATATATGATACCTCTGAACTCTCTTCTTGATGAATGGATGGAGGTCTAGAGAATAACTGGGAATGATCAATTGAAGGGACTCTCCTATAAGAGGAAGTCCCATGGAACCAGGAGGGAGTATTCCATTGGACTTTGGGTTCCTCCATTTGTTTATCCATCGAGTAAACCACACCACAATCACTCCCACAACACATAATCCAACTTTCCACATTTTGTATCTTTTAATTAGTAGCTACTTTGCTGATAGATCAGATCTCATTATCCAATGATACATGTGATACATATATATAGTAGTGAAGGGGGGGGGGGGGGGGGGGGGTACGGATTTAAGAGTCATAGGGCGACTGAATTAATATTATTTTAAATTTTATATATTTTACTACATATAATATAATACAAAAAATTAGCTAAAACTTGAAAAATTAATGATGGAGAAAATTATTACAAATATTGGAGTCAGGAAAGCGAAATTTAGGAGGTTGACTTAGCGCCCGTTTGCATAGTGAGATGAGATGGTTTGTGAATAGTAATGAGATTATTAGTTGAAATTAGATGAGATGAGATTCTCATCTATGCATCCTAATTAATTTTTTATGTAATACAAAAAACAATCAGCGAGGTTCAAAGCAAAAATAAAAAATTATCGATGTGGATCAATTTAGAGATACAAGCATGGCAAACAAGAGCAAGGTATATATATATATATATATATAGATTAAATGGACTCAAGTGATGATCGAGAAAAATATTATATATGAGGTTTTAAAAATTGATTTTTTGTGACTAAATTTAAGTTTTGATAAAAATTCAAATATTTTAAGAATTTGAATAAACATGGTTTAAGACTTTTCCTAATATATATGGTTATTAATTATAGGTTTTTGGTTGTGATATTGATATTTCTTTTGATTTCTTCCAAGCGAAACAAAGATTGTCTTTTGGAAAAACACACAAACTCTCTCAAACTATCAAATAACTTTCAATTAATCCCAAATTATCAATTTCTTGATCAATCACCCTATAAACTATCAAATTAGATGATTGTAAATTGAGAACGTTAACGTGCAAGCTTGGCAATAAGAATAAAGGATTGGATTAGTTATTGTTGAAATTCGAGGCGATATTAAGTACTACATTTAATCAAGATGAGGATTTAAATTAAATCAGACGCAAACTGCGTTTAAAAGAATAGCATAATTTGACTTTATTAGAAAGTCCATTAATGCACGCATTAATAACAACCCATGCAGATTATTCTTCTGAACTTCTAAAAGTTTGATAAACTGAAACATTTGCTTTTCAAACATTTAGATCTCACCCTACCAACAAAGTCTTGAAAATTAACTCCATTTTTTATCCTAAATATTAATATTTGAATATTAGATTGTAAAATTACTTTTATCAACGGATCATATGAAATTACGTTATTTTGTAAGTTTACTTTTATGTAATCTCTTTGTATCTATATCTATTAACACGTCACTTTGTGATAATATATTATCACAAGCTATAATACTATCTTTTCATTTTTAGTTGATCTAGAAATGAAAGTAATGACTTTGATTATTTTCTAGCTATGATTAAAACATTTTTGACAATTCTAAAGGAGAGAGATAGTATCCAAAGTATTGTCTAGAAATGAAAGGAATGACTTTGATCGTTTTTAAGTATGATTTAAACATTTTTGACAATTCATAGAGAAAGATAGTATCCACAGTATTAGATAGAGTGTGGCCCACATGATATGTCTACTCATCTCCAAATGGTAATTGAAAATATTTCCTATTTAACATCAAATTTGGCATGTTTGGATAATGAAATAAGATGAATATTTTGTAAATAATAACAAAATAATTTGAGTTAAAAAATTTTATTAAATTTGAAAATATGAAAAAAAAACTGAATAAAAATATTATGAAGTTAAAAAATAGTTTGAATATAATTTTTATCTTAAAATTTGAAAATTCAAAATTGTATTTTTTTTGTTTTATTTAAAAATTTGATAAAGTTATAGTAATTAGGTCATGATAGGTGGTTAGATGATTGTAAATTGAGAATTACGAGCAAGCTTGCCAATAAGAATAAAGGATTGGATTAGTTATTGTTGACATTCGAGGCGATATTAAGTCCATTATTACACACCTACATTTAATCAAGATGAGGATTTAAATTAAATCAGACGCAAACTACGTTTAAAAGAATAGCATTTGACTTTATTAGAAAGTCCATGAATGCATGCATTAATTATGCATGGAAGGTCGGTCGATGATCATTTTGATAATTTTAAAAGAAATAATATTATACGCCACACTATCATCTTATTTTTATCATATTAAATAATATGTGGTACATTAATCGTCATTAAATGATAAAAAAATATATAATAAATGATTAATTAATGGTTATAAATATGACATATCATACTTAACAGAATGAAAGTGAAATAGTAATATAATGTATAAAATTTTCTTTTTAACGAGAGAGATAGTATCCATAGTATTAGTGATATGTCTATTCATCTCCCCTGAAAATATTTCGGTCAAATACAATTAATTGTATGAGTGCCAGCAGCGCACTAGCTAGTTTACAAGGCTCTGTCGCTCTTCAACTAACCTTATCGATCGCCTATATTTTAACATCAAATTTGGTATGTTTGGTAATGAAATGAGATGAGTATTTTGTAAATAATAGTGAAATAATTTGAATTAAGATATTTTATTAAATTTTGAAAAAAGAAAAAAAAAGTTGAAAAAAAATATTATAAAGTTAAAAAATAGTTTGAATATAATTTTTTAATATTGTTTTTATCTTAAAATTTGAAAAAAATTGTATTATTTTTTGTGTTTTGTTTGAAAGTTTAGAAAAGTTATAATAATTAGGTAATGAATAGATGTAAAAGTTGAATATTTGAAAATGAAAAGTATTTTATGTTTGAGTGATATTTGGAAAGTAAATTATAAGAAGTTTTGAGATGAGATGAGATGAGATGAAGGCACGAAAAATGACAAATATGGCCTTAGTGCCAATGAAGAAAACATGGCACGGGAAATAACAAAGGAAAAATGATAAACATACATCACTTTACATAACAATGTTTTAAAATGATGAGTATTTTTGTAAAATACCTTATAAAAATAACACAATCTTACAAAAAAAATCCTTACTTTACATTATGTATTGTCAAATATATTGTGAAATATGTTACTAGGATATCATTACTTATGACAAAGACCCCATATGCAAATTTCATAAGATTTAGCTGATATTTGAGGTTTGAATAATGAGTTGAGATGAGATGAGTTGGGATGAAAGTTAAAAATTAAATAAAATATTGTTAGAATATTATTTTTTAATATTATTATTATTTTGAAATTTGAAAATGTTGAATTCTTTATTATATTTTGTGTAAAAATTTGAGATTGTTGCAATAATTAAATGAGATAAGTTGAAGGCCTTTTTGTATCCAAACTGGGAAACTATCTCATATTCTACTCTCTCTCTCTCTCTCTCTCTCCACAGTGTGAATGATCACCTCTTTAAACTAGGAAGTACCTCTTAGAGCATTCGCATTCGATACCCTAAACGTCATTTTCTCTTATAATTTGGAGAAAAGTTCAGGGTTTTCACCCCCAAACTCTCCTCCATCCGAATCTCTAAAATAGGGTGATAGAATTTGGATGCTACAATGGATCCCCATTATTGGAGATTCATTGTGCATCCCAAATTGTTCTTTTCGTTGGCTACTGCTCTTTGCTCCCGCGTCTCCCTCTCTTCCACCGTTGGGTGCCTTTGTCGTTTTCGCCCCTCACTGTAAGTATCCCTATCCTCTCTCGCTTTTCTCCATTGCTGGATTCCCCCATTGTCATTCACACACACTGACGATTCAGCTTCATTCGGTTTTGGAATTTCATCCATTCGGGATCCTCCATGGTTGTTTGCATCGAGCTTCTCTATCCCATTTCACTGAGAATAAGGTTCCTCCATGGCTGGATTTTTAGATCCAACGTTTTGACTAAAAACCTAGATTTCCTTCGGGTTTTCAAATCTCCTTCGAATAAATGCTTTTCTCATATTTTTGTTGCAATGTATTTCACACCATTGCTGTGATAATTCTTTTCTATGCTTAGATTTGAGACTATTTTCCACTAATTTGTGAATTGGAATTTAGGAGAAAAAAACCCTAGATTTTTCTGAGCAATTTATTCCTCCATGTGCTGAGATTGCCATTTTTTATGCTTAGATTTGGAGCTATTTTTCATTGATCTACATATTGCAAATTATGAAAAACAAAACCCTAGATATTTTTGCCTGCTGTTGGATTGATCTGTGTTGTTCAATTGCTCTGTGATGTCGAATTGGTCTGTGCTATTTCATTGCTCTATGTAGTTTCATTGCTCTGTGTTGTTTCATTGATCTGTGTAGTTTCAATGCTCTGTACAGTTTCATTGCCCTGTGCTGTTTCATTGCTTTGGGCTGTGAATTACTGTGTTGTTTCATTGCTCTATGCCTTTTCATTGCTTTGTGATGTTTAATTGCTCTGTGTTATTTCATTGGTTTGTGTTGTTCCATTGCAACCATGTTGTTCCATTGTTCTATGCAGTTTCATTGCTCTGTGTTGTTCCATTGCTCTGTGTTGTTCCATTGCGAACTTGTTGTTTCATTGCTCTATGCTCTTTCGTTGCTTTGTGATGTTCCAGTGCGACCATGTTGTTTCATTGCTCTGTGCAGTTTCATTACTCTATGTTGTTCTATTGTTCTGTGCTGTTTCATTGCTTTATGCTATGAATTGCTATGTGCTGTGAATTGCAATTGATGGTTTGGGGTGAACATCGGTTATTAATAGTTATAGCCATTGGAGGGTGCCAAATTTCGTACATGTTATCATTCGGTTCCTGAGTCGGCTAGCAAACTCATCCCAAACTTTGTTCTTACGTGTCTAATATGTCTACCAGTTGTTGTCCATCTTTAATTTTTTAGAGATGGACTCACAAGACCATGGACAGATGTACTTCACCAACCCCCTAAATCAAGATTCTCAACTCAACCCCACTTATAGTGGTCAGAGTGGACACTCTCCTATGATTATTGATGGCTCTCCACCCTCACCTCATAATGATCCTCTCATCGTAAGGAAATCAGTCAGGGGTGAGAACTTCACCCTCGAAGAAGACAAGTTACTTGTCTCAGCATGACTTAATTGTGGCCTTGATGCCGTCTAGGGAGTAGACCAAAAACACTCCAAACTTTGAAAATTTTTTTTTGAATAATTTAGTCAGTTTAAAGAAACCATAACTGAGCGGAGCATGAAGTCCTTAATATATCGGTGGTCGTCTATTCAAAAATCGACCAACAAATTTTGTGCGAAACTAGCATATGTATTACTTTATTGAGGAAAAATACAATTTTTATAATTTGTAGTATTTATTATTTAGACTGAGAATGAGGTTGGATGTCATTGAGACTGAGACTAAGAATTTTTTTAACGCGGTTAACCATCTATGCTAGAAGCTTTTAAAGATGTTGTTTTATGGATTGTGTGCATAGATATTATGAAAAATGAAATTGGACATTACAACTACTCAAACTATTACAGATTACCCCCCTGATATTACAGCAAATAATTTGCATATTCTTGAATAAAACATGGTTAGGGAATGAAAATTGAAAAAGCAGGAATATAGTCACTATTAATCAGAAGATAATACAAATATTATGTTGTTAGTCTATTGTTGGGAATAGAATTGCCATTGGTGTTCAATTAGATTTGCTTGGAGCTGATGATGTGTCGAGCTGTCTCTAATTTCATGATGATGTTGAATGAAGTCCATAAGCTCGGTTGTACGATTGTGCGACAGTTCTGGAATATCATCATCAATTTGATCATACTCGATGTTCGAAACCTGATTATGATCACGCTCGTCTTCGATAATCATGTTATGTAGAATAACACATGCTTTCATTATATTTGTTAGATCCTTGATCTTGAATATTTGTGAAAGTCCACGAACGATTGCAAATAGTTGATGAAGGACCAAAATGCACGCTCTACATCATTTCGTGCTGATTCTTATGTTGCTGCAAAATGTTTTTTCTTATTCCCTTGTGGAGATGGAATCGTCTTCACAAAAGTTGACCACTTTGAATAAATGTCATCGACAAGGTAGTACCCCATAGTGTCATTGGCATTGACTAAGTAAATTACTAGAAGAGCACGGCCTTGGGCCAGTTCCGTAAAAATAAAAGATATCTCTAGCACATTTATATCATTATTGGAACCAGGGAATCCAAAAAATGCTTGTCATATTCAAAGATCATACGAAGCATCTGCTTCTACAATAATTGTTGGTTCATGATAGTGGCTGGAGTATATACATTTCCAAGCAGCGGGACAAATTTTTCACTTCCAATGCATGCAATCAATGCTTCCGAGCATCCCTAGGAATCCACATTGTTTACCAATCGCGAGCAATCGAGCAATATCATTAGCATTTGGAGACCGTAAATATTCATTAGAAAAAACAGTTACGATTGTCTTCACAAATCTTTTGAGGCTCTCCATTGTGGTACTTTCTCCAATCTGTATATATTCATCCATAAAATCCCCAGTTACTCCATATGCAAGCATTCTAATGGAAGCGATTATCTTTTGCATAGAAAATAAACCAAGTCTTTCAGCATTATCTCTTATTTGGATGAAGTAGGGCTCGTAAGCCTCAACCTCATGTTGAATACGAAGAAATAATGGACAACTCATACAAAATCTCATTCGAAAGAGATTCGAGGGATATACTGGTGGTTCTGCAAAATAGTCATGAAATAGTTGTTCATGCCCTTGAATATAATCACACCAAATATACTTACGACGTTGGCGATTGCGACCATGCCTTGATGTTGATTCTTCATCGTCATTAAGAACAACCTCCATCTCATCTTCAGAGGATAAGTTAAGCAACAATTTGCGGAAGAACGAACGAACCATTTGATAAAGGGAGTGGAAGATGAGGTCGGAAATTGGAAATTTCTAAGATGAAATCAGACTTAGGTTCAGGAGAATGTGAGTGGAACCAAAAAGCCTATTTATACAAAAAAAAAAAATGTTACCGCTGGAGAGAAGACAAAAAATGTTACCGTTGAAGAGAAGACAAAAAATGTTACCATTGGGGAAATGACCAACAAAATGTTACCATTAAAGAAATGACAAAAAATGTTACCGTTAGAGAAAGTACAACAAATGTTACCGTTGGCAAAAGGATGAAAAGAATTAAACATTGAATGAAAGACAAAAATTGTTACCGTTACACAATAAAAATAAAATATTACCGTTATATAAGCGGACAAAAATATATTAAAAAATATCATCGCGTTGGAAATCGCACACATTTAAGAAAATATTATTATTCATAATAATTTATTAATTTAAAAAGTATTATTGTATCCAGGTAAAAATCGTATCAAGTGTTTACAAAATATAGTAGAATATAATTTTTGAAAAAAAGAGAAAAAAAGACTAAAGAGTTAGTAGTTAAGAATGTAAATTGAAGTGAGAGAAAAAAATAATAAAGAAATAATAGGAAAAATTTATTTTAATATAATAGAGAAAAGATAGGGAATTGAATATAGGAAGTTTTTTAAAGATAGGTAAAATTTAAGATCAAATTTAAAGAATAATGTATTTAGTTAAAATTTAAGAAATTTTATAGGGAACCAGATGTGAATACTCAAAACATAAACTTAAGTAATGACGAATAATATTACAACACATACGCTTCCTCACCTCACCCTCGCAATAAAGCACACCAAAAACATTGGTAACCAGTAATGGAATGAATTTCCAGAATGAATATCAGGCGTTCAACGAAATATCCAGGAGACAAAACTATATTTTGATTCACTGGTTTCTTACATTCTTGCATGAATTTACAAGCTATATATAGACAAGAATTTCTGCTAACAGAATTACATGGAGGTAGGATTATTTGACACATGTCCTATATTTACAATTCTAGAAGATTTCCTATTTCTCTGCTGTGCTTGCACTGTGTCTGCTGTGATGCATTTTTGCTGTGCATGCGTGATGCCTTCTGCTGTGATGCTTTTGTTATGCGCTGATGTGGTACCTTTGTTATGTGCTCTGTTATGACCCTTTTCTTCTTCCTTGACAGATTTAATATGGCCGCTTTTCTTCTTGCTTAACAGCCCCCCTCGATGCAAGCAGCACATGTGAAACATTGAGGCTTGATCATAGAAAAAGAAACCGAGCTGTAGATAACGGTTTGATGAGGGTATAAGCCAGCTGATCTTTGCTGGAAACAAACGAAACAGTAAGGGTTTTGGTGGCAACCCGATCCCTGACAAAGTAGTAATCTAATTCTACATGTTTGGTGCGAGCATGTAGAACTGGATTTACCTACAAATAGGTTGCTCCCAAGTTATCACACCATAGTGTTGGTGGTTTTTCCAAAAAGATGCCAAGTTCCATTAAAAGATTTTGAATCCAAAGAAGTTCACAAGTGGTATTGGCCACAACTTTATATTCCGCTCCAATGGAAGATCGGGCAATCGTGGGTTGCTTTTTGGAGCCCCACGAGACCAGGTGAGAGCCAAAGAAAACACAGAACCCGCCTGTGGATTTTTTATCATCAGGACTTCCAGCCCAATCAGCATGAGAAAAGGCTTAAAGTGTTAATTTGGAAGATGGAGAGAAATGAGGACCAAAGTTAGGAGTGTCTAAGATATCGATGAATACGTTTGACAGCTTGCCAATGCAAAATTTTTGGACTATGCATAAATTGACAAACTTTGTTGACAACAAAGGAAATGTCAGGACGAGTGAAAGACAAGTATTGCAAGCTACTAACTACACCATGGTAGAAATGAGGATCCTCAAAGGAGTTTCCTTCAAAAGCTGAAAGTTTAAGAGATGAGGACATTGGAGTTGAGAGGGGTTTTGCATTCTGTATATTTGTTCGCTTGAGAATATCTGACACATATTTGGACTGACATAAGTACAAAGCTTTATTATTTCTAGAAATCTCAATCTCTAAGAAATAATGAAGTTGTCTTAAGTCTTTAATAGGAAATGACATGCCAAGATCAGAAATTAACTGAAAGCTGGAACCAGTTAAAATAATGTCATCCACATATATCAAAACAAAAATAATATGAGATGCATTACGGTAAATAAAGAGAGAAGTATCAGATTTCGACTCTTAAAAACTAAGGGAAAAAAGTTTTGTGCTGAGTTTGGAAAACCAGGCCCGATGGGCCTATTTTAGGCCATAAATGACCTTTTTTAGTTTACACACATGGAGGGGAAAGTCAAGATGAACAGAACCTTGTAGTTGTTGCATATAGACTGCTTCCTCTAGTTCACCATATAAGAAAGCATTTTGTATGTCTAACAGCTGCAGTGGCCAATTGAAAGAAACTATTAAGGAGAGTATGATCCGAATAGTGGTTGGTTTGACTACAGGTGAGAAAGTCTCATTGTAGTCAACCCCAGCTTGTTGGTGAAAAGTTTTAGCTACTAGGCGTGCTTTACGCCTCTGAAGAGTACCATCAGCATTCCATTTTGTTTTGAGGATGCATTTGGGTCCCAAAACATTAAAAGAGTCTGATGAGGGAACTAAGTCCCATGTGTAATTGTGAAGAAGGGCATGAAATTAGGATTGCATGGCTTATCGCCATTCAGGAAACCGAGATGCCTCAGTGTAGGTGATGGGTTCATCAGGAACTGGTGTAGGTGCAGAAACTGTGAGTGAGAGTGAAGGTTTTCATGTGGGCCATGGCACAGTTCGATCTATGCGAATGAGAGGTTTCAGAGAGCTTACCTTTACACGAGTGATCATGGGATGCAAGTTGGAAGCTGGAACCACCTCGGCTGGAAGGGATGAAGATAAGGTTGCAGGAGCACCTGAACTAATGGAAGCTAGGGATTGGGGGGTTATAATTAGGGGATGAATCTGTATCGGGAAGGGAAACCGAGGTAAGAGTATTGAGGGTAGGTGGGCTTTGTGAATTCGGTGGAGAGATGGGCCAAGAGTTAACAGGTGCAAGCTGGGACGAATTTGCACAGTTTCTACTAGGAGAGAATGGAGTGATGGTGGACGTGCATGGATGGGCTTGAGTGGGTCGGTGTAAAGATGATGTGCGTGGTGGCCTAATGGAAGTTAAAAGAGGTAAAACAGTGGGTTGGTTTGGAATGGAGGAGTCGGGTTGGGTTGCAAAGGGAAATTGATTTTCATTAAAGATGACATCCCTAGATCCCGATGGGAGATGAAGACACTTGTACCCCTTGTGATCGGGGCTATACCCCATGAATACAAAAGAGTGGATCAAAGGTTCATTTTGTGTTTATTTTAAAGTCGTAAATTTGGCCAAATGCGGTGCCAAAAGAAAAGTATAGCCATGATTTTTTTTTAAAAGGATTTGAAAAGGAGATTTATTTTTTAAAATAGGTGCAGGCATCCAATTAATTAAAATAACATATGGTTGAAACATGTCTGACCAATATTGGGAAGGCATGGAGGCTTGAGCTAAAAGCGATAATCCAATCTCCACTATATGTCTATGACGACGCTCAATGGTCCCATTTTTGTTCATGTGAATAGGAACATGTAATGCGATGTACAATACCAAAAGAGTGAAGAATTTTTTTAAGAGGTCGGAATTCACTGCCCCAGTCGGATTGCACATCCATTACATTTAAAGAAAAGCAATTACTCACATAACGCAAAAAGGCAATAAAAATATGACAAACATCTGATTTTGATTGAATGGGAAAAAACCAAATGTACTTAGAGTTGTCATCAACAATAGAAAGATAAAACCTACAACTATTTGGTTGGGGCTGGACCCCACACATCTAAGAAAAGCAACTCAAAAGGTTTTGTGGACCGTGCAAAAGTTATAGGATGTGGGAGTGCATGAATTTTAGCTTGTAAACAAGCAGTGCAATGATGGACAGGTGCATGTGAGCTAGTAGGTAAATTAAAACTACAAATAACAAAGGCCGTGATGCGTTGAGATGGATGTCCTAACCGAAGATGCCATTGAAAAGGGGAGGTTTGTTCACCTATGAAACCTTGGGGAGACACCGATTCTAAAGATGAAGTAGTGGCCACCGTAGGTAAGACATACAAACCATTGTTAACGGTGTCCTGAAGTAGAACCCTTCGAGTTTGTAAATCCTTCACAAGAAAACAATCAGAGTAAAATTGAAAATAGACTGAATTATCATAACAAAACTGACGCACAGATAGCAAATTTTTTGTTATTGAAGGAACATGCAAAAGTTTAGAAAGAAGAAAATTGCCTGAAGGAGTGTGAAGTTGTGCTGAACCAGAGTGTTGTATGGGCATGGTTGAGCCATCTCCAATGCTCACTTGGTCGGAGCCCTAATATGATGATGAATCCAAGTTGAGGTTATTGAAATCAGAAGTAAAATGATGAGTTGTAGCAGTATCGGGAAACCAAGAAATAATATAGGAGGAAAGGGAAGCCGTGGTGGTCAAATTGGCTGATAATGAAGGGGGAGGTATAACAGTGTTTAAACCTATGATAGCATGAAAGGGCAGTGTGCCTAGGTTTGTTACAAACTTGACAATGAGGGCGATTATCTGGGCGAGTGGAGAAGGAGGTAGAATTCGTCCGACCTCCTCCACGTCGACCACGAAATCCCCTAGCACCTCTCCCATCTCCCATGATTAGAAGTATGAGAGGGTGACGTCGATTTGGAAGTAGTGGGATGGGGTTATGGACTCGGGGCCTTTTTTTAGAGTGGCAAGCTTGTATTGCATCTGCATAATGTGCGCTGAGGATTGGGAGACAAATAGAGTATTCAATGTATCCCAGACTTCACGAGCAGTGGCACACTCAAGGACCTGTGCGAGGACAGGTTCGGATAAAGAAGAGTTTATAACAAACAAAATTCGTTGGTCCAGCAATAGCCACTGATTGTATTCAGTGTTGGGTTGGCCGTCGATCATGGTGGGAGGTGTGGGAACCGAACCATCCACATGATCAAACAATTTATGGCCCTTTAGAAAGGGAACCATATGAGCTTTCCAGAAGAGAAAGTTGTCGATAGTGAGTTTTACAGTAACAAAGTGACTCACAAAGTTGAGTATTATGGGGATGGGTTGGGAAGATGGATTTTGTGTAGTGGAGATAGGAGAGGAGTCATCAGAGGCCATTTGGCTTGTGTAACAAAAAAAAAAAAAAAAGGCGGTGGTCTTAAGAAGCTCTGGATACCATAATGGAATGAATTTCCAGAATGAATATTAGGCGTTCGACGAAATACCTAGCAGACTAAACTATATTTTCATTCACTGGTTTCTTACGTTCTCGCATGAATTTATAGGCTATATATAGACAAGAATTTCAGCTAACAGAATTACATGGAGGTAGGATTATTTGACACATGTCCGATATTTACAATTCTAGAAGATTCCCTATGTCTTTGTTGTGCTTGTACTTTGTCTGCTGTGATGCATTCTGCTGTGCATGCATGATGCCTCTTGCTGTGATGCTTTTGTTATGCGCTGTTGTGGTACCTTTGTTATGTGCTCTGTTATGACCCTTTTCTTCTTCCTTGACAGATTTAATATAACCCTTTTCTTCTTCCTTAACAACCAGAAACTAAGGGGAGGGAGAGAGAGTATCCAAGTACATCTCGATCTGTATCAGTATCCAATTATTTTTTGTAATATATAGTAATGCCTCGTGTCCATGACTATGAAATTATTTCGAACAAAGTTCAAGTTTTCATGTGTCTTACTCTTTTTGAGGCCCTCGAGTTTAGAAAAAAGTTTAAATGGATTTTTTTTTTAATATGGAAACATTAACTATGTTTCTCCACGAAATTAATGTGGATGCCATCTACAAATCCTAGAACAGGACTTCGAGAAATCTTTCCTCCCTTGACTTTTGTCCACCTGTAAAAAATAAAATAAAAAGACAAAAAGGGGCAGATTACATTGTGCATCCATAAACCTTCATTTATTTTTGGCTTCACAATCTAAACCACAAAAAGTCTCAATTTACATCCTATATGATCTATACTTTCAATTTGCAAACTAAAATAAGATCTAAGTACTGTTGAGATAAATTAAAATTGGCCACATGACATGACCAACGATCAGATTTCAATGGATGTCGCATAGTGAATCCTATTGATGGTTTAGGTGCAAAATGAAATTTTAGGATGCAAAGTTGAAAATAGTTCATGATAATATGTGGTCAAGAAAATAATTTCCGTTCTTTTATGGCTGATTTCTGTAACCGCATTCCAATAAAAGATTTAAGAGGTGATCACTACTATGGTACAACAAACATGGCAGCAAACATGTTGTTACAGCAATGGCACGAATAATAGAATACAAGGAGCATCATTTTTACCTATATTTAGTGACCAAGACATGCAGAAAGGTAGCCATGAAAGTTTTGCTATACTCTGCCCCTGCACACTGTCTAATTCCTCCTCCGAATGGCATGAAATTCTTAGATACAACATGTGGCTCGAGGTCCTATTTCCATTCATTCAAATAACAAGAGAAAGAATAGGTATCAAAGATGACTGCCACCAACAAACAGCAAATGATATAACAAATAGAAGTGTATATAATAACACACACACACACACACACCTGCCAACGCCATGGATTGAAAGCAAGTGGATCCTTGTATGTGTTTGGGTTCAGTTGGATAGCAGAATTTGCAAGCATGATGGTCCAACCAGCCGGAATTGTATATCCTGGGTAAGCATTTTGCCAATCTTGCATTTACACTTGGTAACCCTATATAACCTTACCCAAAATATGCTCAAGATGTATTATATACCTTTAAATTCTATATCTTTCAATGCTCTTCGTAGTAAACCAGGAGCAACATTTGCCAACCTAAGAGTTTCATTAATCACCTGCAATCAATTCCCACACACCAGAACGTTTGTAAGAAAATTGGGATACTATCATAATACCATGAAAAGAGAGCATGTAGAGATTGTAGAACTGACTCCAAGGGTCAAAGTCATTGACTTGTATTCATCCCAATTTAGTGTGGAATTTGGATCCTCTCTGTTTTTGAGAATTGCCTCGTGCTCGGCCTGATAAAAACCAAACATCAGTGCTACACCATTGCTATGCACATCGAAAAGATTGCAGGCTCGGCTAGAATATGTTTTGTGTATACATACCGTCATCTGTTGTAGAACAGCAGGATGCTCCGCAAGTAACTTGAGAGTCAATGATAATGATGATGAAACCGACTCAAAGCTTGCAAATAAGATCCCAAACAACAAATAGACGAGAAAATCTTCTGTTAAGTAACTCTCTCTTTTCATGTCATCAACAGCCTGATCAAGGAAATCTCCTCCACGTTTCTCGGGTGAAATCATCCTCTCTTTTACCGTGTTCCTTAGCATATTCAATGCTTCCTTTTGGTCCTGAATGACACCCGAGAATGTTTAAAACAAAACATATCTAAATAATCTCAAACAAATTCTTCTTCCTAAGAAGTTTATCCTTTTCTCATCATTTTGAATTACCTTCAAACATTTGTGGTACGCAGTACCAGGGATATTCAAGGGAAATGACATAAGACCATCTAAGGTATTGGCAAGCTTCTCACTCATCTTCACAGGCGATTTTTCAGCATCATAACCAAATAATTGCTTGGCAGTGAGATCAAATGTCATCTGCAATTAATCATGTCCAGTCCATCGAAAGATATATTATACCATTAATGCCTTCAGATTCTAGGCTATAAAAGAAAAGCGTATAATGGGGGCGAAAATGGAACTTACGGCTGAAGCGGCATGCTTCACTTCAACAGAAGGCAGACTTGACCATGTTTGTAGGGTTTTGTTAACATATTCTTCGATTTGAGAAAGCAACGTTTCCTTGAGGTTGTCAATACCAAAGTGATTCAATGTAATACTTCTTACGTACTTGTGGACAAGACCAATGGCATTAGTCTTACTTTCACCATCTTGCTTGAAGAGTTCTGCAAATGAATCCAAGTACCATAGTTCAACCAACCTGCCTTCTTGTTTAGCTAAGTAATGGTTGAACTCCATATCTGTTGATACTATAATAGGCCGACCAGCCACGCTTGTTCGAAATATGGGTCCATATCTGAATAACCAAAAGAAGAAGAAGAAAAAAGAAAAGAAAAGTGGATTACATAATGATGGCTCATCTAATTAGCCATCTGGGTAATGAAATTTGCACCCAATTAGTGAGAAAACGTCATGATCCCGGTGAAGAGATAAAGAAGAGAAATTAGGGGATCATCGGTGTCAACATGAGAAAGGATGTTTCTAAATAAGGTTGAGAGATCGTAGATTAAAAAACATACGCATGCATATATTTTATATATATGGTGGTACCTTTGAACTCTCTTTCTGATGAAAGGGTGGAGGTCTAGAGAATAACTGGGAACGATCAACTGAAGGGATTCTCCGATAAGAGGAGGTCCCATGGAACCAGGAGGGAGTACTCCATTGCACTTTGGGTTTCTCCATTTGTTTATCCATTGAGTAAACCATACTACAATCAATCCCACAACACACAATCCAAAAACTGTCCACATTTTTTATCACTTTTTTTTTTTTTTTTTTATCTTCTGATGATTTTTTCCTACCGTTTATACTTTATATAGCGGTTTGCGGATGGAGAGCTCACTTTCCCAAATCCAGAAAGTGGATGTGATATAAGAAGTGGAGGCTTACGGCGCTTACCACCGGAGTCAGGAAGTCATACCTGAGGGCTTAGCTTAATATTTTAATAATTTATTTTTGTACATAATATTAATTCAAGATAAAAAAGAACTTCAATATATATATATATATATATATATATATATATGATCTAGAGATAAAAAACGAAATTTATTTTCGATTACTAGAGCTTTATTTTTTTATAACCATAAAAACTTACTTAACAAATACTATGTTGAGACACTAAACTTACAAGTAGTAAAACTCGTGTGGAGATACATGACAGAAAAAAACTAACTAATAGTTATGATTATTAACTTAAAACTTTATAAATATTATTAACTAAAAACTTTACTATTTATAAGTTGGAGTATAAATATAGATATAAAGATTTTAATGATTAATTAATGGACGATGCTACGTCCACCGCTCCAGCTCCCACTAGGAGTGGGAGCTACATAATTGGTCTTTTTTGTTTTGTTATTTTTTTTACATGTATTTTTAAACATTTTTAAATATTTAAAAAAAATAAAAAATATAATATTATTAAAAAATACTTCATTAATCATTAAGTAAAAAGAAAAATAAAAATAAAAAATAAAAAATTCCAACGATAACATCGAGTGGTAAAAACCAGTGATGAGAGTATTATTTTCCTTAAAAGATTACAGAAAAATAAGGTACTACAGCCACTACTGGGGAGCTATTGCTAATTATTTAGGTGTGTTTTTTTTTAGTTTTTTTTATATATATATATATATATATATTTTAATACTTTTAAATATATTTTTTTAAAAATTTATAATATTATTAAAAAAATACTTTCTTAATCACAAAATAAAATAAAACAAAAAAAGAATGCGAGCGATAGCAAGGAGAGGTGGGGCTAGCATTATTCTTAATTAATGTATAAGAATCATATCGGTTTATTCATTGAAACGATAAACATATCAATAAAAAGAACTCTTTTTTTTTTTAATTGATTGATAGTTTAAAAGAGATTTGTATTTTCTTTAGAAGAAAAAAAATCTAAAAGAATGGAATTTTCTTAAAAAAAAAGAAGAAAAATTAGTGAATGGATGGGGGTGACCAGGAAAGAGCTCTGTGAAGAAATCAATGAAAGCTGTTGGATTGGATTGGTGGTGTTAAAATATCTTATTCAAAGATATCTACCAAAAGTGAGGCTGACATTGGAGAGAATGAACAAGAGTCGGCTTGAGGATAAGAATCATATATCAGAATAATGCAAACATTCAGTTATTATCATTGCATTGAAGAGAATGAACAAGAGGATAAAGCATTAAAGTGGACTCGAATCATATATCAGAATAATGCAAACATTCAATTATTATGATTGCAACTCTCAACCACATTTTCGTCTTCCAGACAGTCAAACAAAGCCCAAGAAATCCACTTGCTCAACGAAAAGGAGGAAAATGTACATTGGAAAATAGTTTAGTGAGAAAAGTATTATATAAAAATAAACATACAAACTTATGTAATTTAATTTAGTACGTCAGATTGTAAAATTATTTTTATTATAAAATAAATCTAAAAGATTCTATAAAACCTCGTCAATTTGTGAGTTTATTTTATATAATCTCTTTATGTTTATGTTTGTAGTAGTTCTCATCTGCATTTTCCATTTTTTTGTTTTTTTGGACAGGAACATTACCAAAGCATGTTTGTGTTCAAAATTCATGAATATGGATGGCTTACATAACAACGACTGCCTCTTCAAGAATTTTGACGTAATTTGTGGTATCTCTTTCCAAAATTCGAATAATAATTTGGGAAGATTTTAATTATTTAGTATCATTAGATACGGGTTATAGTACGTACTCATGGAGTTCTTCAGGTCTGGTCTCAAATTTAAGTTGTACCAATTGAATTCTGTCAAACAAGATTAACCAATATTACACTGTTCTATCCCTACATAAAACATAACAAGGATTAGGAACGCTGAATACACTTCTTTTTATTTCAATGTGAAATATCTTATGTGTTATTACAGAACACAAACAAAATTGAGTTATAGAGGACAACATTTGTAGGAAAGTAGAAACAATGCCCTTTTTTTTCTCTCTAATTCAGAAATTGTAAAACAAAAATAAAAACAAGAATATATCGGATGAGTTTTTTTTTTTTTCCCTTATTACAACACTCTAAGATTTTAGTGTACTTACGTTACTTCAAAAAAAATCACACCTTCTGAAAAGCAGGATAATAACAATGATATGGAACTGGAACCACGGGGGAATGGTCAGGAGGAATCAACAGGAACATGTGATAGCTGAGAATAAGGTGCTAATTCCTAATCAATCAGTCCAGATTAGCAATGACAGCATCCACCACCTCCTGGGTCGTACTGTCTCCACCAAGATCTTTTGTACGGTACTTGCCCTCGGAGATTACACGTTTCACAGCAGTCTCGAGCCGGTCAGCAAATGAAGGAAACTGAAGGTGCCTGAGCATCATGGCTGATGAGAGGAGCAAAGCCACAGGATTGGCCTTATTTTGCTGCACTACCTTATCCTTTCCCACGTTTCCCGCTGAAGCACCTTGCTCAAACACAGCATGATCAGCCCCTGCATTGCCTGTAGCCAGGAAAGACCAAATGAGATACAAGAAATGATAGGAAGATAAATAGTTAAGATGATTTTTGTCTTTTTACTCTTTTTTTTCATTTTTCTGATCATATATGCTTCAAGCAGACACAACTAAGGTTTTTTTTTTTCAAAAAAAAAAAAAAAAAATTGTCACTCCCTCTTGATCCGATTCATGCCATGAAGAGGCCAAGTTAGCATCTTAACTTTATGAGATCCAAAATCTAATAACTCAGAAAAGCACAGCAAAAACTAGAACTCGTAAGGCTATGAATATGATTAGAGTTAGTACCTCCCGGCATGACACCAGTTCCTCCAGCAATACCAGCTGCTGTGTTCGCCACTAGATTGCCATAAAGATTCGGAGTCACCTACAAAACAAAAACCAGACTCCATCAGTTAGCCAGAAGGTGGAGATTGACGAGTTATTAATTAAAGCTTTAATGCACACAAAACGTCGGTTGGACTAACTGAGAAGTAGAAGAAGAAACACTTGAGATATATAGGATGCTAGACATATGACTTCAGTTATGTCCCCAGCAGGCCAAACAGTAATGAGAATAATGAGCCAAATCCCTTGAAAGAAAGGAATGTATCGATAATTCAATAAATACCCAAGGCAATTGAACCATCAATTAGAGCAGAAAGAACATGATTGAGGCGGAAAAAAAAGCGTAAATAAACTTTTCATCCTCCAACTAATAGGCATTTTACACTTTGCATCCCAAACAACTAATAATGACACATTCCACTCTCAAACAACCAAAATGGAGGAGCTTCAGAATTTTTTTGTAAACACATTATCGGGATATGCAAATTTTTGTACACACATAAATGTACGAAGTTCTTCTATAAAGTGGCTAATTCACATGGGCGCGTCAATGCTATTGAGACACTTCACTCAGGTACTCAAGTGTTCTATTCCCCCTCTGAATTAGAAAACCATATTGTGTATTATTACGAGAACCTCCTCACGGAACCGGCTTGTTGGAAGCCGAAGCTTAATGATTTGTTATTTGAGCCTATTGATTCGCAAAGTGTGAGTTGGTTGGAAAGACCTTTTGACGAAGACAAGATTTATAAGGTCATTCGTGGTATGGCCAACGACAAAGCGTCGGGTTTGGATGGCTTTTCGATGGGATTCTTTCAAGCTTGTTGGGATATTGTGAAACGTGATGTTATGCAGGTTTTCCTTGAATTCCACTCTTTCAAGAAGTTTGAGAAATGCCTCAATGCGACGTTCATTGCTCTCATACCGAAGAAACATGGGACTATGGCAATTGAGGATTTCCGCCCCATAAGCCTTGTGAGTGGAGTATACAAGATCATTTCAAAGGTTCTTGCTAATTGGCTTAGCCCGATATTGGACCAATTTATTTCTACGCCTCAAAATACATTTGTTCGGGGGAGACAAATCTTGATTCGATTCTCATTGCCAATGAGTGCTTGGATCATAGGTTGCGAGAGGGAGTTGCAGGTATTCTATGCAAGCTTGACATGGAAAAAGCATACAATCAAGTGAATTGGGAATTTCTTTTAAACTTGCTCGGGAGAAGTGGCTTTGGTGATAGGTGGATTTCATGGATTCGACATTGTGCTTCTACTACTCGCTTCTCAATGCTAGTTAATGGCACCCCTACTGGATTTTTTAACAGTTCCAGTGAATTGAGGCAAGGGGATCCATTGTCACCTCTTCTTTTTATTATTGTTATGGAGGCACTTGGCCGGATTGTGAAGGATGCTATTGGAGGAGGTTTTCTATCCGGATTTTCAGTGGGTGATGGTACTAATGGCTCTATCATAATCTCACATCTCTTATTCGCAGATGATACTATCATTTTTTGTGAAGCGGATCATGGCCAGATTCAAACTTTACGAACACTTTTGTTATGTTTTGAAGCCGTGTCGGGACTTAAGGTGAACCTTAGTAAGTCCAAGATGGTTGCGGTGGGCATGGTGCCCAATATCAATAGTCTGGCGAGCCTTCTAGATCGTAAAATGTCTTCTTTGCCTATGAAATATTTGGGCCTCCCATTGGGAGCGACTTTTAAGGCTAGAGCTATTTGGGATGGGATTGTGGAGAAAGTAGAGAAAAAACTGGCTGGTTGGAAATGGTTATATTTATTGAAAGGGGGTCGACTCACATTAATTAAGAGCACTTTAACTAACCTTCCCACCTATTTTTTTTATCTCTATTTCCTTTGCCTACAAGGATGGCAAATAGGATTGATAAATTATTTCGGACTTTTGTTGTTTTTGGGGAGGGGGGGGGGGGGGGGGGGTAGCTAACAAAATTCCATCTTGTTAATTGGAATACAGTTTGTTCCCCAATTTCGAATGGTGGCTTGAGAGTATGCAACTTAAGGACTTTTAATAAAACTTTGTTGGGGAATTGGTTATGGAGGTACCACTTGGAGGGGGATTCGTTGTGGAAGGAAATTATTGACTTTAGACATGGAAGTGCTGGGGGGGGGGGGGGGGGGGGGGTTTATGGCGTGGGCTTATGGAAATTTATTAAGAGGAGATGGCAGAGTTTCGAAAATCATATCCGTTTTATGGCTAGAGAGGGTACCAGAATTAGGTTTTGGCATGATGTTTGGTGTGGAGATCGCACACTTGATGGCCTTTCCAACTCTCTATCGTATTGCAGCTAACAAGGATGAAGAAAGCTTATTGGCAAACTCTACCCCTCCGCAATTGACGCGGAAGCAGATTTGAGCTCGCCGATCATGCTATGTCCATTCGACAACTTCTAGCCTTCATCTGAAGCCACCACCATCATCTCCAGCGTTTTCTGGGTCGCCACCGTCACCTTCAGACGGCCACCACCATCTCCAGATTGTTTCTGGGAAACCAAAATAGATTCGTTGGGCTTTTTCTGCACAACCAGCCGCTGCTGGTGCGCGGGTTGCACTCCCGCCCATAGTGAAGGGCTACACTCTCGGGCTGGCCTTCCTGCGGTATGTTTTGGGCTGAGGCCCAGCCCTTGAACCCGAACACCTGGAAGCCTCTGAAGGACTAGTCCAGCCCAAAGGCTTAAACCTCCTTCCATGGGGGCCAAGCCCATATTGAGGCCCATGTCTTTCCACAAACACCGGCCCCTTTCCCTTATCCTCTCCACCTTCCATTTTAGTCCCAACATTCCTTAACACTTCATCCATTTTTTGCTGCAGGTGCCTCAATTGCCTCTGCATGTCCATCAGAGCACGCCACACATCTCCTGCACTTTTACCATCAGCCTCCCTGCCATAGCTAGCATTACGTACAAACGGAGGGGCTCGATGCAGCTTTCGGTCCTTAGGCCTCATACCACCATCTCCACCTCCTTGTACCAGGTGCGGCGCCACTTGCACCAAAGCATCCTTGTATGACCAAGAGCCACCATGGAAACCACCCCTGCTTCTCCTTTCGAGTTCAAAGTCCACCAGAGCCTCCCTCAGTCTCCTCCATCCCCTCCCTCCTTCACCCTCAGGGATCAACAAAAAACTCCTCCTTCCTCCCTCACCATATTCTGCCACCATCATATATCGCCCTCTATTATTCGAGCACTTCTGTGCTACTAAACTTCGGTAGCCTTCCCTAACTGCCGAATAAAACTCATGTTTTTCCCCATTCAAGCATTCCTCCAATGCACCTCCAAGCCACTGCACTATTCTTGGTTCCAGCAATAAAGAACTCTCCCCTTTCCATCCTTTCTCTGTGATACATAACAAAGTAGCCTCTTGCACAAGACTGAAGAGTTTTGACTCTATCACAATCTCTCTTTTAAATCCCATCACAAAAATTGGTGTATCATCATGAAGCACAAGAAACGAATACAGGCTCTTTTCTAGAACCAAAGTTAGTGAACATCATGTTTTGAATCATCCCTTACAATTTCCATCCCCTTATCTCTAGCTTCCTTCTTAAACTTGAAAAGTCATGTGCAACTTCATGATGCCAGTGCATTATAATGTCTCAGATTGGGTATTTCAAGCGGTAAAAGAACTACAAAACGTTGTGGGACTGAAGTGTGAGGGATATGAAGATCAATTTATGGCTTTGCTTACAGCCATTGAAGTGGGGCATCAAAGTAATAGAAAAGCTGGATAAAAAAAACAGCGTGAGCTAAACAGATTGACTTGGTCTATGAATTCCGAGGGTAGCTCCAGCAGGGGTAGGTCAAAAGGGAAGGAGTTGGCTTTCTCTAAATGAAACCCAAGATAGTATCGTGGAATGTTCGCGGATTCAATGAGGCTAATAAACGTTTTCAAGTAAGAAATCTGTTTCGTGAGTGGAAGGCAGACATTGTTTGTTTACAAGAGACGAAGATATAAATGATTGATGGGAAAATTGTGCGAAGTTTATGGAGTTGTGTTCACGTGGATTGGGTGTATATGGCTTCTATTGGGGCCTCTGGTATTGGGGCCAGGGCGGGTATGTTGTCGATGTGGGATAGACGGGTGGTGGAGAAAATAGAGGATTTTGTAGGGTCCTACTCGGTGGCATGTTCTTTCAAGAGTGTATCAGATGATTTTTTGTGGGTTTTTGCAGGTATCTATGGTCCAAACTTGGATAACAATAGAAGAGCAATGTGGGAAGAAATAGTTGGAGTATGCAGCTGGTGGGAACTCCCTTGGTGTATTGGGGGAGACTTTAACGTTATAAGATTTCCAAGCGAGTATTCGGGGAATCGAAGAGTAAGGCCAGCAATGACTGAGTTCTCGGATTGCATATTTGATTTGAATTTGGTGGATTTGCCTCTTGCAGAGGGTTCAGCCACGTGGTCAAACAATCAGTCTTGATCTCGTTTGGATCATTTCTTAATATCACCAGAATGGGAAAGCCATTTTCCGGATGTATGGCAAAAACGAATGCCTCGTCTTTACTCAGACCATTGGCCTATCATTCTTGATTGTGGTGGTATCCGAAGAAAGCGAAGGTATTTCAAATTTGAAAACATGTGGCTGAAGCCAGAAGGCTTTGTAGAGAGGGTGAGACAATGGTGGTCCTCGTATCAGTTTCAGGATACCCCTAGCTTCATCCTAGCGGGTAAATTGATGGCACTAAAAAAAGATCTAAAGCTTTGGAAATTAGAGACTTTTGGAGATATAGGGGAACACAAGAAAAGCAAGGTGATGGAAATCCAAAAGCTTGAGAGATTACAAGAGGTGCGGTCTCTTACACAGGATGAGCTAGCACAAATGACAAGTTTGACTACGGAACTTGAAAGGATTATCTTACTAGAAGAGACATCATGGCGTCAAAAATCGAGAGCTTTGTGGTTGAGGGAAGGAGATCAAAGTACCAAATATTTCCATAGAATTGCAAATTCCCATCGGAGAAACAACAACATTGAGTTGCTGAAAATTGATGGTGTTGATTGCAAGGAAGAGCAGGTTATTGAAGAACATGTAGTAGGCCTCTTTGAGCAGCTCCTAACTGAGCAGGAGGGATGGCGACCTACACTTGATGGCCTTGCTTTTGACGTCATTGAGGTGAATGATGTATCTCGGATGGAGAGGGCCTTTGAGGAGGCGGAGGTTTATGATGTAGTGATGAAAATGGTCAAAGACAAGACACCGGGGCCTGATGGTTTCTCTATGGGTTTCTTTCAAACTTGTTGGGAAGTGATAAAAGAAGATCTCATGCGGGTGTTCCAGGAGCTTTTCTTGGTGGGAAAATTTGAGAAAAGCCTTAACACCACTTTTCTTGCATTGATACCAAAAAAGGTGGGTGCCATGAAGGTAGAGGAGTTTCGGCACATAAGCCTAGTGAATGGTGTTTATAAAATAATTTCCAAAGTGCTGGCGAACCGTCTAAGTGAGGTGCTGGGGAAGATCATTACAAAACCCCAAAATGCTTTTGTAAAAGGGAGACAGATTCTTGATGCAGTTTTTATTGCCAATGAATGTCTGGATAGTAGGTTAAAGGTTGGCAAAACAAGGATCATCTGCAAGCTAGATATGGAGAAGGCGTATGATCACGTTAACTGGGAGTTCCTTCTCTACCTTCTTGGGAGGTGTGGCTTTGGGGAGAGGTGGCGGACTTGGATCCGTTGGTGCATATCAACGGCGAAATTCTCAGTGTTGATAAATGGTAGTCCAGCTGATTTTTTTCATAGCACACGAGGCCTAAGACAAGGAGATCCATTGTCGCCTTTGCTATTTGTTATTGTGATGGAGGCGCTTAGTAGGATGACTTTGACATTGGCTAATAATGGTTTCGTGGATGGTTTTTCGGTCGGATCCCTTGAGAGGGGAACCGTTAACATATCTCATTTGTTGTTTGCAGATGATACTCTTATATTTTGTGAGGCGAATCAAAATCAGATTCGAGCACTGAAGGCTTTGCTCCTATGCTTTGAAGCAGTATCTGGTTTGAAGGTGAACTTCGACAAATCAAAGATGGTGCCCGTTGGAGGTGTTCTTAACCTATGACAGCTGGCTAACACGTTGGGGTACAAGATAGCCTCACTTCCCATGACTCATATGGGCCTTCCGTTGGGGGCTCCTTCGAGAGCGTCTTCTATATGGGACACAGTGTTTGAGAAAGTAGAACGGAGGCTGGCGGGATGGAAAATGATGTATTTGTCCAAAGTTGGTAGGATGATGTTGATAAAAAGCACTATTTCTAACTTACCAACATATTTTTTATCCTTGTTTCCTTCACCTGCAAATGTAGCGTTTCGAATTGAGAAACTCCAATGTGATTTCTTGTGGAGTAGAGTGAAGGAGGAGTTCAAGTTTCACCTAGTCAAGTGGGAGAAGATATGCCGCCCTATTTCTAATAGTAGTTTGGGCATTAGAAGTATGAGGACCTTTAATCGGGCTTTACTTGGTAAGTAGTTGTGGAGATATCATAAGGAACCAGAAGCCCTATGGAAACTGGTGATTGAGAGCAAATATGGGGATTTATGGGGGGGTTGGTGCACAAACGAAGTAAGGGGGGCGCATGGTGTTGGTTTGTGGAAACACATTAGAAGAGGTTGGGAGGCTTTGAGTAGACATACTAGATTTCTTCTGGGAGAGGGCTCTAGGATCAAATTTTGGAGAGATATATGGTGTGGAAATAGTACTCTACAAGAGATATTTCCCTCACTGTTCAATATCGCTAGTGCTAAAGATGTATCGGTGGCGGAAGTTATGGAGATATCCGGGGAGCAAATCCGTTGGAACATCACCTTTAGTAGAGCGGCACAAGACTGGGAAATGAGCAACTTTGCAGATTTTTACAGCCTACTGTACTCTACATTACCAAGTACTCAGCAGGAAGATTTAGTGTGGTGGATACCAGATGATAAAGGGGTATTCTCGATTCGCTCTTTTTACAAGACTCTCACACAAGATCCCCAAACTCAGTTTCCATGAAGAAGGCTTTGGAGAAATAAGGTGCCTCCCAAAGCAGCGTTTTTTGTATGGACAGCTTCGTTGGGAAAGATTCTCACAATCGACAACTTGAGGAAAAGAAGAGTAATCATTGTAAATTGGTGTTGCATGTGTAGAGAAGGGGGAGAGTCTGTAAACCATCTCCTACTACATTGTAAGACTGCTCGGGTATTATGGAATGAGGTGTTGAGTAGATTAGACTTGTCTTTGGTTATGCCGGAGACAGTGGTGGCATTGCTGGCCAGCTGGATCAATCTAAGAGACATGCAACAGATTAAAGTCGTATGGAAGATGATCCCTATATGTATTATGTGGTGTATATGGCAGGAACGGAATGACAGGACATTTGAAGACAAGGAGAGATCGCAGGAGGAGCTGAAAGTTTTTTTCTTTAGAACACTATGTACTTGGGCCATTGCTGTTGATTTCAATGGCATGGACTTACATGATTTTCTTGTCTATAATGTGCCTACGTAGCTTAAGGCATTTTTCCTGTTTTAGACCAATGTATATGGCTTTGCCAATTCTTTGATCAATAAAATTTGTTTACTTATCAAAAAAACAAAAAGTATTTTCTCATGGTTCTCACCAGTGGAATATCCTATTTAATAGGGATATTCATGATTGCGAATTGCACACTGTTTCAAAATTTTTCAGGTTGATATACTCCACAGGAAACACTACAGCATAGGGGGATAGGATGCAATGGAGGTCCAATGGCAGCAAGAAGTGTACAGTCATGACATATTACAAAATATTGGCATCACAAGGTAATGTTCATAAGTGGATCACTTACTATTGCATTGTGAGGTGACAAGGGTGATGTGAGATGAGATCTTTAGAAGAGTTGATGTCACTTGAGTAATGTCATTGAGGCTGGTTGATTTACTGGCTTGTTAGAAGGAGATTCAAGGCTGTCCTCAAGTGGCGACAGTGTGGAAGATGTTTCTGTTGTGCATTATGTGGTGTACTTGGTCGGAAAGGATTGAGTGGTGCTTTGAAGATAGGGAGCGCACAATGGCAGAGCTTCAGAATTTTTTTGTACACACATTATTGCTTTGGTTTTCAACCATTGTGCTTAATGGAAACAATGCTCATGACTTCCTGTCTTTAATCTATCAATCCTAGAATGTATTTAGGTGTTCTTTTGTAAACCTCCTATGTACATGGGCTATGCCTATTTCATTCGTATCAATAAAATTTACCTTACTTATTAAAAAAAAAAAACAACCAAAAAGTTTCAATGCACACCCTCTATTAAGATCTGACAGTCAAGATTGTGCTACATCACCCATTTTTCATTCATTGTAACACAGAACTGGATGAGTGTTATCTGCCAGTTTTCTATGGTTGGAGGGATGTAATTTGTTGGTGTGGGTTGAGTGTAAAGTGTAAAACACATATTAGTTAAACTACAGAAGAACAACATTTTGATATCATCAAACCAGCAAAATCTTAGCTTACATATTCTCCAAATAAGTCAATATAAGCAGATTATTTGGCACTGGAGCTCAACAATGCGATTCAAGCTAAGTCCAGCTTAAGCATTCCATCATCCAAACAGCCATGCATTTTTGTTTTTAGGTTTCCACCCCTGTTAGAGCACATCTATACGGTACTACAGTATACTCCAGAATCTCACTGGCTCAACCACTCTCGCACTTTTCTATATCCTATCTTCTTAATTTATATTGAAAGGGTCTCACAATACAAAAAACACACCTACATAAAATATTCAGTGGAGTTGAGCCAATTAGAGTGTTTCTGGTGCTCAGCTTCCTAACTTAAAACTCCAGCCCAAGTTACCTTTGGAAAGAAAAAAGAACAAAGAAAAACTATGGCACAAGGGAAGATAGTTTCTTTTGTGAGCATATGGATTTGTATGAGATTCTCCACAAGCCAAGCCAAAGTTAATGCATGCAGCTCAACAGGTTTGTATCTCACGTCCAACTTTTTTCTCTTTTAATCCGGTACCAAAAAATAATATGATTACCACTTCAAAAAATCCAATCCATGAAAACACTTAGGCCTCCTTTGGTTACGCAGTTTAGATGAGATGAGATGAGATATTTTGTTGAAAGTTGAATAAAATATTGTTAAAATATAATTTTTTAATATTATTTTTATTTTGGGATTTGAGAAAGTTGAATTGTTTATTATATTTTGTGTGGGAGTTTGGGAAAATTGTAATGATGAGATGGTTGTGTATCCAAACCGGGCCTTAATTTTCATCTTTTGGATGTGAGTAGTGACTATAGTAAAATCAATCCAACACTTCACATCGTGGTCATGTCCACACAATTTTTCACTATATAAAAGGCTCTAAGAGCCCATCCAAAACTAGAACCCCATATCTATCCATGCTCATCAACTTGACAGCCATGAGAAAATCAAAGAGAAGGGCCATCTCTAATATCAACCACAAAAGTATTTGTACCTTGCTACATCATTGGTAACCATTTTTTTTATAAACCTCATCTTATACAACTATACTTCAGAGTCAGTTTAATATAGAAATGCATTGGTCCTCAAAAATTTTATCGCATAATATGAAGTCCACCTAAAATAAATGAGAGCTTCCATATTAGAACTGAAAAGAAGAGTTTTCACGAGTCACATACCATAACATCAAATTGCTCCGGCTTTGAAACCAGTTGCATGCAGCAGTTGTCCACAATAATCTCATTGTACTTGATACTGGGATATTTGGTAGCAACCTCCCGGCAAGACTCTAGAAACAAACCATCTGCAAGTTTCATAATGTTGGCTTTGTGGACAGCCGTCACTTGTTTCCTGTTGTTTAGGTATGCATACTCAAAGGCGTATTTTGCAATACGTTCTGAGCAGAACTTTGTTATCACCTAAGCCAAATAGGATCGTTTAGCAAGGAAAACTTTCCCTAGGATATGAACCAAAACTAACTTTTTTTCCCTATTTGACGAATGTGAACAAACCAATGTGTCAAGACTACAATGGAAAATTCCCTTGATAATCAATATATGATCCAACACAAGCCAAATAACTCAAAACAAAGATATATCATAGTTTTTCATCAAATGACTCGTATTATGAAACTTCAACGTGAAAGATAGAAAATTTAAGCATATTAGGAAATACAATTATCCGAGACTTAATTAAAAAAAAAAAAATCTGAGACTCAAATTCTGAACCATTAGCTATCAGATAAATTCTAAAAAGTCCTAATTCTTAGACTTTACCTTGAGGCTTTCGACGACGCCGGGGACCACCTCGTGCTCGAGCCCCGAGTACTCGCCCTCGGTGTTCTCCCTAATCACAACGATATCCACGTTCTCGTGCCGTGTGGGAAGGCCAGGGAGATTAAAGCAATTCACAAGCGAGGCGTAGAGGTCGAGCTCCTTCCGAAGCTGAACATTGAGCGAGCTCACTCCACCGCCGACCGGTGTTCTCAGCCCCCCCTTCAAGCAAACCTTGTTCTTCCGAATTGAATCGATCACCTCCTGCGGGACCCGGTTCATGTCGCCGTGTACGTCGTACCGCTCGAAGTACACCGGCGCGTGCATCGCCTCCATCACCTGCTCCACCGCGTTCGTCACCAGAGGGCCCACGCCGTCCCCCGGGATCAACGTCACCGGGCGTGGCTCCCCATCGCCCGGTCGGGGCATGTAGGTCACGGATCGACTCCATATGGGGCGCGGGGCGGTTAGCCGCTTCAGGATAGGGAGGGCTCGGCGGGCCATGTGGAGCGGAAGGGAAGGTTAATGTGAATGTCCAGGGGTTAGGTTAAGCCACTGGACTTTTTGGAGACTGGGTACGAGAAGATTGCAGAGGCGAAGCGCGTGGATTGATTGATTGATCAGCTTGGTCCCTTTTCCCGTTTTGCAGTTCGAAATTGATTTAGACGCGATCTTTTTCGTAACATTTTACACAGTTATTTTTTAAATAAACAGTAATTTTATAAAATATTTTATCCACATTTTATAATATTATTGTACGTGTGTATATATGCCCCTCTTTTTACGACTTTTTTCGATTCTGTCCCTACGGGTTGTGAACTTAATTAGAGATTCACGAAAATTGTCAGGTCGGATTGATAAATTGAATTAAGTTTTGGAAATGAGAAATGTTTAGCGATTGTGTTTTATTTTTATTGTTAAACTAAATTACGTTAATTAATAAATTTATTTTTATTAAATCTGCTATAGCTATTTTTTAAAAGATAAATTATATTTACACTTCAGTATAAAGTCAGTATATAAAAAATTTATTAAAGATAAATTTTAAATTTTAAAAACTAAAATTTATGATTTAAGTAATTTGAATAGTATATTCTATACACCGATGTAAAAATAGAATAACTTTAATTTTTAATATAAATTATATAATTAATGTCAAATTCAATTGTAATAAAGATTCCTAGTCTAATCTAATCAGTCAATTTAAAAATGTATCAAATAAAGTTTGAATTATATCATTATATATATATATATATATATATATAAATTCTAACCCATTTTATTAAAAGAATCAGTCCCCATTCCCAAGCTAATCTATTATTTCATATTGTAATTTGTGTGGAATTCGGGGATGGTAAGGTTATGCGTGTTTTGGGTTGTCCCAGTTTGGACTTTTTACAACGTTAATAATATTCACGTTATATGAAATTAGGTCATGTTTGAATAATAAAAATTATTCTCATCAGTTACTATTCACAATCTCAAACCTCATATCCTATGAAAACACTCTCATATCCTATGAAAAACATCTCACACTCTATGAAAAACCTATAGGTGTGAGGTGTGTTATGTAAATAGTTATTGATTTGTAGAAAAACTCGGTGGATAATGAGGGAAAAATATTTGCATCTGCCTCCACCGTCACACACTCAATGCATTGAGTGTAAAAAAAAAAAAAAAAAAAAAAAAAAAAAAAAAGTGATGTGAAGTGTGTGCCGGCTGTAGGCAGATGTATAGCATTTCTCGGGTAATGAGAGGGCAATCAACCTGGCACAATCTTCGTGAATAGTACCTCAATTTTGGTCCAAACTTGTAGGAAACACGAAAGAATAAGCTTTGAAGGCACTTCAGCATGAACGACTACCCGTGTCAAGTGCGCATAGAGATGGTAGTTGCCAGCTACAAGAACTCGAGCTCCAACTAAATTTCCAGCAACCAAACTGCACTCTTCTTTGCCAGCATAAATTTCCTATTCCCCTGCTTCCTAAGTAAACATAACAAACCCTTGTGTCTCAAACTTTTGTGAGAACATAACTCCTAATAATAAATACCCAGTTTCCTAACATTCTCTACCTCTTAAGAGCCAACAGATAGATACACATTCTATTGCAGATTGTTTTGAAAGCTAGATAAGTCAATAACCTTTTGGCTTTTACGATGAGAAACAGAGAAAGCACCGCATCCCCATCAAAGCATTACCAACCAACAGCTCAATAACTTTCTCACTCACGTATCTGATACTATCACTACCATTGAAAGGCTACATCTGCCTCCAAGAACGCCAACATTGGGTATAATTAATGTCTAACTCCTCCACAAACCAGTCTTCAACCCCAAAAAAATGAATGATCAATCCCACCACCATTAATGTGTACATTGTATACGAGCAAGTGGTTCAGACTACTTGTATAAGCTCTGGTCAAATTACACTCGTACTGGCCTATAGAAAGTATCAACCATCCACAAATTTAACTTATTAAGTTGTGGATGCAGAAACGAATCTTCCAAACAAATTGAAATTATCTTATACAGTGAAATACCTTTCACTGGCAAATGTTAATCAACAATAAGGTGGCGCTCATATTAATGCATGGAATGAATTGATATGATTCTCAAAAGTTTGGTTCTCAAGTACAGCAAAGAACAGTGAAACAGAAAATTTTCTATCAAACAGATACTAATAAACACAAATATGGTTTTTCAATGGTGGAAACCTATTATGCTATGATGAAAGGTAAAAAATGGCATACACTTCAAGTTCGAGATCCTCAAAGACAGTCGATTCAAGTCTCGTTTGAAGATTAGCATGAATGCCTCAGAATAGGAAAAAAAGAAGAAGAAGAAAGAAATGGATTGCACAACAATCTCTGCATCAATTCTGAGACAACCAGATTCAAATATATATTCAATTCTCCACACTATGTCCTCAACTTCGTACACTGCCTCTGTCATATCCATAAACTGTCAGACAGCAATCTTTAATGAGCAATAAAACACACCTGTATCACTGAGTTGGAGCAGCAGCATTACTCCCAAATCCCATCTTATGCCCCAGCAGTGTAAGCTGCTCAACAAACTCCACTCCTGTGAGAATTTCTGTTGCTCCATATATAACATGCTTGACAGGTTGCTGACGCTGTGCAAACTCTTGCAAGCTCCCATACTCAACATAATTACCACCACCAATCATGAAGACAATAGCTTCCTTAAATGGTCCTCTCATATGACTAGTACCAGAACTTGACTTGGGAGCACGGGGATCAAATACTAGGTAATTATCAATTTCAGGGTTAGGTTTCCCGTCCATCAAGAGCTCCACTGTCCTTGTCAATGCCAGTTGCCTATCGCTAGATAACAGATTCTTCACACCTGCTGTCACAGCATAGATTTTCTCAGCCCAGTCTACGATGTTATTTCTGCTAGCTGAGTTTGCTGTTGCCATTGAGGCATTCAACGACTTCAATTTTTTCACATACTGAAATGCACTAGTATCAACCTCGAACTCTCTAAGTGCGGCTTCCACTGATTCTACTTCTGACTGATTAATGTTTTCTGAAGAGATCAGATACATGACAGCAAATCGCAGCTTATCCATCTTTGTCCCTTTCCCTCTGAGCACACCAAGCAGCTCATTCCGATCAATATTCCCTCGGACCAGCATGTCATTCTCCTTTTTTGCATAAGAATCGAGCGACCTCTCCTTGATTTCACCCAACAAAACAGTTGCAATATTGGTGTGCTTATCTATAACCTGCTTCCGCTCTGTTAACTCAGGCAGTGAGTTCACTGCATTCATCAAATGCTTTGTGTTCCCCATTAAGTCTGTCCCATCAAACTCAGCCCCATCAGTCCCACCAGTCCTTTTATTCACCTCATCAACATCTTTCTTATACTTATTCAATTGAGACTCAATCTCCACTGCAACTTCAGGAAATTCAAGTGACCCATTTACCACCCAAAAGGGGTCTGAACTATCCAACTCATATGACCTCATCCCACCCTTTTCACCTTGAACACTTAACCTATTGAGCCTCAATCCAAGAACATCATGAACAAGAGCTCGGTACCTAAAATCATGCTGTATCCCGACTGACAATTCAAAATTCCTATCAAATATACACAAAATTGGTCTCTGGAAAGAGCTCACAAAACTCCCACCTTCTGTAAACAAATTGTTCTTTGACAATAAATGGTCCCGCAGTCTCTGATCCAATGCAGAAGCAACCATTTCAGCTGGCCCACCACGTGGGCACCTGATTATCGGAACCACAGCTAGGGTAGCCAAAACACAGAATAACCCAGTAACAATCCTCTCCACAATCTCTTCAATCTCACGATCCCCAGCAGACGGATGATTTAATTGCACATAACTGGACTTCTGGGCCAATGAAAACAAGCTATCCTCCAACGTCACAAACTCCAAATATTGATCATGCACCTTCGAAATCTGATTAATCGAATCTGAATTCAAAGTCCCGGATGCAAGTTCTTCAAGCAGCGGGCGGGGAATAGAGGAGGAGAAATTGAGATGGAAACTATCATAGAGTGACCGGGACGCGTCAGCAATGACCCGCTGAATATTGGCTTGATTTGGTTGGACAAAATATACTGCGGGCACTCCATGGACTGGCTTTCTATCCTTATCGATAAGAAAGTAGAGGGTCACGCCGTGTTTTCGAAGGTCCTTGACGTGGATCAATGGGGAGAGAATGTTTTGGCAAAACTTATCGTAGATTAAGATCTTGTAAACTTCTTCGTTTGCGGTGCCCGTTGCGTTCACTGGTTGGTTCAGATTCAACATTCGAGCAATACATTCTGAACACAAAAAACCATAGATATCCAAATTCACGAACATATACGCACAAAACTCACACAATTTTTTTTTTTTTTTTTTTTTTTTTTTTTTTTTTTTTTTTATGGGGAAGATTCACACGAATAAGGATGAATAACAATCCTAACCAATATATCCCATTTGAGTTCCTTTTTTATTCTAAGCTATACGAAATAATTGATGAAATTAGGCGAATACAGGCTAAAAATCAAAGAAACAAAATGGGTTTTCGATTAATTGTTGGAGTTACAATTTAGGTTTTTATTTGAAGAAGTAAAGATCTAAATCCAGAAAAGGATCCAGAGAGAGATACCTGTGTGCTTTTGACGAAGATTGAGAGCCATGAACGTAAAATCTGTTCCGCGCGATTGATTTTAGCTTTCTATGTAAGTAAAATGGATTCCTGAGCGCTGCAATTCGAGGGGCTCGGCGTCGGATCCAACCGCGGAAGTGGACTAGATTGTAGAAGGAAGAAAATGTTCCTGTGCGGTGACTTTATTACAGTACCTTCTAACATCCAGTAATATCTTTCCACGTCATGAATCAAGAAAATTAGAGGAAGAAAAAAGTAGAATTATTCCTATTCCTAATCTTATACAGACTCGTACATGACCTGGTTGTGGGTGGGAACTGGGAACTTGGGAACAATAGGAAGAGAGCTGTGGAATTTGGACATGGATACGACGTCGTTTGTGCGCAAGGGTTCATTCCAAACGAGAAAGGCCTTATTCTCATCCATGGTTTTGTCACCAGTATTCCTAGATCTTAAGGACGCATTTTTTGGGGGGATATGATCTTAGAAATTACATTTGTTCACAGAATTTGGAGTCCACATCAAGTTATTAACCGGTGGCTAGCATACCAACAGGAAAATGGTACGCGTGCTGAATTTCGATTGGCATCTGAAAGGGTCCAGCAAGCAGAGTTGGCTGGAGAGTTATTTCTAAAGGTGGTTGTTTATGATTCATGATTTTCGGTTTGAAGTCTATCTTTAATCCATCTCATGCTCCATTCTGCCTTTCATCCAATATGACTGCAATCCCTTTTTTAATAAATTTGTTAGGTTCCAAACTATCTTATGGGTTTTTGTTAGTGGCTGATGTCTGCATGAATATCTTCCTATAACTTAAAAGAGCTTATCAATAGGGTAATGAACAGTTAAAATACTCTTTTTTTTTTTTTTTTTTTTTGCATGTTTTTTTCTTTCTTTCTTTTTTCGCAAATCCCTATTACCGTTCGTTTGGTTTTTCTGTTTCTTTTTGGGTTCGTCCGTGTGAATGCCAATGTGCGACGTACAATCACAATCGTGCGTGGGGAATGAGAGAGAGGGAGAAAGGAAAAGTGGAAAAAAAATATTAGTTTTTAGGTTTTAAATTCTAACTCTTCATCTTTAATTTTTAGATTTAATCTAACGGTATAAGTTTAAATATTGATTTAAACTAAAATAAAATAGATAATTAAACTATAAATATTCTATCATACACTTAAAATTAACTTCAATTTATAAAATACTAATCTTTCATCATTAAATAAAAGAGAAAGTTTTACTGAACATTTTTAAGAGAATAATATTATATCATACACTAAAAATTAACTTTAATTTATAAAATACTAATTTTCCATCATTAAATAAATGATGAAATTTTACTGTATATTTTTAAGATGAACATAAATAAATAATAATTTTATTCTTATATATTAGACTATTTTAATATTTGATATTACACTTTATTTTTTTATTCAATTTGACAGATGTGGCAAACGTGCTTTTTTTTTATCAATTAGAAAATCTTACGTCATACAGGATTTTACACAAGTACTACTAATTTCAAAGTAACCAAGCCCATTCTAGAAATCAACGCAATCATTGAATCAAATAAATAGCACAAACAGAAAAAAAAATAATAAAATATGAACTAATTAATTATTGTTGTCTGGTCGATCTGACGCTTATGTCCTTGCCGACCTTATTATACTAGGATGCCAATTAACCTTTTATATATGTGTACGTATATATATCTCCTTATATTTAAAAGTGTGTATCGTCTGATGAATAATAAGATGAACAATAATAAACAATGATAAACAGTATTCTTATTTTACGCTTCCCTTCATCGTCCATCTCTACATCCTCACAGAAAACCTCTTCACAAAATCACCACAAAATATCACTAAAATTATTACAAAATACCACAACAGATCATAAAATCACTATATACAATATCTTAATTGAATTATATGTAATAATCAATAAACGGAGAGACCCATTTCGAGAGAGGGAGTTGCGAGGAGACGAGGGCTGCCATGGGGGCTTCGACGGTGGCTTGGGTCCATAGGGGTGGTCACCGAAAGAAGAGGAGCTCGATGGTGGTGGTGCTGTGGTGTGGGAACAACGTACGGCGGCGGTATGGTGGAGAAACTGTGTGAGATTCATGCAAGAGAGGGAGTTGCGGGGAGACGAGGGCTACCATGGGGGCTTCAACGGTGGCTTGGGTCCATGGGGATGATCACCGAAGAAATAAGAGCTCGATGGTGGTGGTGTGATGGCGTTGTGGCACAAGCATTGAGACCCATTTCGGGTTGCTCGCGTGCGGCGAAGGGAGGAGCTGCCAAGGGGCTTCGACGGTAGGGTTTGCTCGCCGACGTGAGGGGAAGCCGGTGACGTGGTCAGTGACACCCACGGTGGCGCACGGCTGCTTGAGGGAGGAGATCGGGTGAGAGAGAGAAGTTGTGGCTGAGCGGAAGGAGAGAGAGGGAGAAAGAGAAAGTGAGGGAAAAAAAACTTTTTGGGATTTAAATCTAACCCTTCATCATAACTTTCCAAATTTGATCAATGGTGAAAATTTAAATACTGATTTAAATTAATTTAAATACTAATCTTTCATCATTAAATAAATATTGGAATTTTGTTAAATATTTTTAAAAAAGTAAAACTATATAAATAATTAGAGTTTTAACATAATTTAAATAGGATAATATTCTTAATTAACTAAAGAGAACTGCTACAGCTACCGAAAAAGTAGTCTGAAAATGTGTCCTGAATGTGTATTTCACTTTTTTATTTTTCTTTTTTTTTTCCATGTATTTTTTTAATCATCATAAACATTTTTAAAAAAAGGAAAATGCTACATGCCCCGCTAGGGGCTCTCGCTGGGCATGTAGCATTTTTTTATCTATATTTTTTTCGTTTTTTTTATATAAATATTTTTTAATAATTTTAAATATTTTAAAAAATAAAATAAAAATTATAATATTATTAAAAAATATTTTTTTTAATCACGAAGTAGAATAAATATTATTATTTATTCTACTTCGTGATTAAGGAAGTATTTTTTAATATTTTTTTTTTACTTTCTGATTAAAGAAGTATTTTTTAATGATATTTTAAATTTATTTTATTTTTTAAAAGTATAAAAAAAAATCTATATAAAAAATAAATTAAAAAAATATACATAGAAAAATACATGTTAAGCCCAACGGAAGCCATAGCGAGACTGTAGCATGTCCATTTTAAATATTTAAAAAAAATCATAATATTATTAAAAAATATTTTCTTAATCATGAAGTAAAATAAAAAATTATAAAAAAAATATTTTTTATAATTTTTTATTTTATTTCATAATTAAGAAAGTATTTTTTAATATATATTTTTTTACTTTGTGATTAAAAAAGTATTTTCTTAATAATATTTTAAATTTATTTATTTTTTAAAAATATTTTAAAATATTAAAAATATTATATAAAAAATTATTTAAATAAAATACCTATAAAATAATCTACAGCCCCCAGCGGGAGCCCCCAGCGGGGGTTGTAGCATCGCCCTTAAAAAAATAAAAAATTTACAACATCATTAAAAAAACACTTCCTTAATCACTAGGTAAAAAAAAATTGTGAAAGAGGGAGAAAGAGAAAGCGAGACGAAAAGGAAACTTTATAGAATTTAAATCTAACCCTTCTTCATAACTTTCCAAATTTGATCAAATGGTAAAAATTTAAATACTGATTTAAATTAATTTAAAATAGATAATTAACATATAAATATCATATCATAAATAAATTATCTAATTTAATTTATAAAATACTAATATTTCATCATTAAATAAATGATGAAATTTTGTTAAATATTTTTTAAAAAGTATAACTATATAAATAATTAGAGTTTTAACATAATTTAAGTATGATAATATTCTTAATTAACTAAAGAGAACTGCTACAACTAACGAAAAAGTAACCCGAAAATATATACTAAATGTGTATTTCACTTTTTTATTTTTATTTTCTTTATTTTTCATGTATTTTTTTAATCATCATAAACATTTTTAAAAAAAATAAAAAATTCACAACATCATTAAAAAAACACTTCCTCAATCACTAGATAAAAAAAAATATTAGGCAAACGTCCCTTGGACGTTACCCTACTGCTAGTGTGTATATATATATATATATATATTTGAGTGTCTCTTTACTGACAGGTTGATAAAACTTATGAAATCATTATCATCCTATAATAGATATAGAATCCTTAGGTATTGGTTCAAGTGGTAAAGGCTTTAGACCTGGAGGTATGCTCCTCCAGGTCTAAGGTTTAAATCTCATTGGGTGCAAACAATCTCTAAGACCATCAAACTGTGAAATTTTTTCCTTAAATTATTCGAGGTGCACTTATGAAAAACTCCTTGCTAAGGGTCTGTGCACCAGGATTAGTCAGGACGCTATTCCTGGACACCTAGTACCAATCAAAAACAAAATCCTATGATAGTTATGGATCCTTTAGATGTTGAAGCTTGTACTATTATTTATTGAGTTTATTTGAGCTATATAAACAATTGTGGAGAGTTTTAATTTCAATGGGAAACTACATTTTTCACGCTCAAACTACATAATTTTTTCAAACTGCATCATAAACTATCAAAACCATTAATTTGCATCCTTAACTCTTTGGAATTGGCTCAAGTGGTAAAAGCCTTGGACTTGAGGGTATGCTTCCTCCAAGTCTAAAGTTTAAATTATTTTGGGTGCAAACAATCTCTAGGGGTCATTAAATTGGGAGACTCTCTCCTTGAATTACCCGAGATGTACTTACGAAAAACTCATTATCGACAGCCTGTGCACCATCGGGATTAGTCGAAACATCCGGTGTCAATAAAAAAAAATTGCATCCTTAACCACCGAATTTTGGTTATTCGAACACTCAGTCAAGATTTGATAATATCGATGAAAAATAAATAAGACCCATAACACAATCGTAAAACTCAAATGTTAACTGAAGGTACAGGCTGCCAAAATTCCGTCGTTTAGGATGCAATTGGTATTTTTGATAGTTTAGGGTGCAGATAAAAAAAAAAATGGTGGTCAGAAGAATGTTAAATGCAGTTTTCTTAAATTTAACTAATCTTGTAAGGGTGACTTACAGATGTGACTAGCACATCCTTAGGTTATGACACGGGTGGTTAACATTAGCGATAAGAACATTTAAAAAAAAATGTGGTAGTCAGAGTGTTAAATGCAATTTTCTTTAGCACACCACTTAAAACAAGCAAAAAAAAAAAAAAAAAAAAAATTGTGATATGTGTGAAGATAATGAATAATAAAACTCTTAAAATAATATTAGCGGTAGATATTGCTCACGTCATATTGGAGTGGGGTTTGGGGCATGTCCAGGTCCAAGTCTAAGAAAAAAGAGTTATTTGAAACTTTTTCATGCTCTAATCGCCAATTTCTCTCTTCAAAACGTAGCAAGTTATTTTACCCCTCCCCTTATATTTTTCTATGCACTGATTGCATAGATCTTGCTGGACAGGCGATGGAAGATTTTCGAGAACGCTGCTTTGGTCCTTCACTAGAACTTACGTCACATGATAAAGTAAGCTATTGGTGGTGCTTGACACATAGTTTTTGCCAAAGGGAGGATGGCAGATTGAGGGATCTTGGGTCTGACATATAAATACAATTGCAATGACTTGCTAAAAGGAACAAAAACAATATGGAACTATCGTGTATAGAATCATTAATGCTGGAGTAGGATCAGTATTCGGGTTTACTCCACAATATACCCAATGCTAAAGTATATACTTTTTATGCCATTTCCAATTAGTGATTTCGTAAACTTCTGTTTGCTCTTGCTAACAGTATCAAGAGATAATGGGGCTCTTGATGAAAAAGATCCGTTCATGCGGCCGGATGGTGGGGAAAGTGTTAATGATATTGCTTCTAGGCTTTCAAAAGCAATGGCAACTATGGAGTCAGAATTTCTGGGGTAATTATTATATCCATCACCGTTTCGTTACTTGCATTACTTTCATGTTTGCAGCATGCTTTCAATGATATTATTATTCTGTCTAAGCCCTGAGGGTAGCTCAGTTGGTCCGGCATTGGGTTTGCTCCCCCAATGGTTATCAGTTCAAGTTCCCTTCTGGCCACTGAAAGTTTACCTGATGGTTAACTTCATGTCGAAAAAATATTATTATTCTGTGACTCTCATGTCTACAATAATTCTATTAATATCCGACTTGCCAATATAAATAATTCTACCATTATTCTCTGTGCTGGAAGCTCTGCTTCTCTCTTGTGAGGCTACTTGCTATAAGTAGGCTATGGCTGTTTCAAAATCCCTGGAGTGACAATCAGTCCAGTGCAATTACCACAGGTCCACATTCGTCCAAGTGTAACTGTAACAAATTCAGCCCCAGCTTTAAATGGCTTTCTTATGAATTTTCTTTCCAAGAAAGGAAATGTAAATGTTCCTCATGTGCAAATGATTGCATAATGTTCATTCTGCAGATGCGCAGTGTTAATTGTCAGCCATGGGGATACTCTGCAAATCCTGCAGACACTACTCCTCAATGCGGTTAAGCAGAGCATGGCATCCCCTGGTAATGACTTGGCAGGGAGAGTTGAAGCAGTTAGAGTGCCTTCTATCTTGTCACAGCACCGGAAATTTGCCCTCCTCACTGGAGAGCTCCGTGCAGTTATATGAATTTGGAAATGCTAGCCTTGGAGCCATGGCTAGGGACCTTGACTGGATATACAATAGATTATTGCGAGAGTCAGATTCCTGGGAAAATTATTGTGTTATTACATATTTTTCCATTTTTTGCCTTGAACTCGTGCTTTCTTCAGGAGCTTATTCAATAGAAAGCTATACAACAGGTGTGTAAATTCTGAAGCAAAATACTCTCCTTGGTTGGGTGATTTTCTGTATAAAACAAAGACTACGTAAAGATTTTCCAGGTTTCTTGACAAAAAGCATGCAAAATTCTTTGGATGATTTCGAGAAGTTTTGCTAAATATTTTTAAAAAAAATAGAGAAATCAATAAAGGAACCATTAGGCTGTTTATTGAGAAATTAAATAATTAGGAGAAATTAAATTTTTGATTGGCTGGTTTTTTTTATAAAATTAAAAATATATAAAATAATAATAATTAAAAAAAAACAGGCTTTTTGGAGATATTTTATCAGTCGGGGGGGCTCTTTTACATTTCTTTAATTTAAAGAATATATGGTTTGTAAATAAGAGTAATATACATTTATACAAAGAAAAAAAAAATTACTAGATTTATACATGAAATAACAAGCAGATTTTGTTTTATTTGTTTCTTTTATAACCTCAAAGCAATTTAGATTTTTGAGATGTGCAATTTCCTTTTTGTTTTTGAAAGCTCATTTGTATTTTTATTTTTTCGAATAAATGACTTCTAAAATTTAAATTTTACAAATCAAATTATATGATATAGATGATGGGTAATGTATAGACCTTTAAATAACAATACTCATACATAAAATGTAGGATTAGAACTCAATACAATCAAAGTCACTTAATGTCTACCCTCTTATTACGAAAACTTCTTACAACATAATTTAAAACAATCAATTGATTGCATTACTCTAACAACTATCATAATTTTAAAAAATCTTAATGGTTAACGTCGTGTTTCGTACACCTTTGAATCAAGCTCCAGTAATTTAAGTTTTGGATTTTGCATTTACACACTTAAGAAAATAGAGAGAGGGGGCCTTAGTGGAGGTCGGGGAGTCTCCGATGCATAAATTAGTATATTTCTTTAGTAATTTGTGCGAGAACTTCCAGAAATCCGATAGAGTTCTTCGTACTTGGAAATCGGCTTTTATACAAAAGTTTTGGGTGGGGACACCTTGTAAGTGTTTGGAAACCACCACTAGTTTCAGTAGTGAGTCATTTCATATATAGGAGTAATTACATAGTCGTAGATGGTAATTACATGTATGGAATGATTACAAATAAATGGAAAGAATATTGAGCTACTACAATTACAGGTCAATGAGTACACAAATGGAAAGCCTTAGATTAAGGCTGAGGATCCTCAACACCCCCCGCAAGCTGAGTGTTAGATTTGAGCGAATGTGAAACTTGGATTGGAAGAATTCAAATAGAGGTCATGGCACACTTTTGGTGAAAATGTCGGCAACTTGCAAATGAAAAGGCACATATTGGGTGTGAAGCTTGCTGGCGAGAATAAGTTCACGAAGAAAGTGATAGTTGAGCTCAACATGCTTTGCCCGTTTGTGAGAGACGGGATTGGAGCTCAAGAAGATTGCACTCTTGTTGTCACATAGTAATAGAGGCAGTTGTGAATGAGAAACTTTGAGGTCACAAAGGAGATGCGTGAGCTAAAGAATTTCAGTAGTAGTGAGAGCCAAAGCACAATACTTAGATTCACAACTGGAGCGAGAAATAGTAGGTTGTTTCTTGGCACTCCAAGAAACTAAATTGTCACCAAGATAAATAGAGTAACCAGAGGTAGAACGGCGAGTATTAGGGTACCCAGCCCAGTCAGCATCTGAGTAAGCAACTAAAACACCAGGAGCAACAGTTGGATGAAAAGTAAGACCAAAATGCAATGTGCCCTTAACATAGCGAAAAATGTGTTTGACAACAAGAAAGTTGTTGTCAATCGGGGAATGTAGGAATTGACTAGCAGAGTTAACAGTATGAGCAATATTAAGTCGTGTAATAGTCAAATATTGGAGAGCACCAACGAGAGACCAGTAAAGCGTGGGATCCGAAAACAGAGGACCATCAGCATACAGGTGCTGAGAAACAACCATGGGAGTGTGGACTAGTTTGCTATCAAGTAACTGAGCTCGTGTGAGAATGTCACGGGCATATTTCAGCTGACTGATAAAAAGGCCATCAGTGATAGGTGTAGCTTCAAGACCAATAAAGTAACTGAGTGAACCCAAATCCTTAGTGGCAAACTCAGAATTGAGCTTGCAAGTAAAACTGCCAAGAAGAGAGGAGTTGTTACTTGTAATAATGATATCATTAACATAGAGAAGCAAATAGATTATGTCAGAGTGCTTATGAAAAACAAAAAGGGATGTGTCGACACTACTATCTATTGCAATAAAAGCCAAGTTGAAGGAGGAAGGAGCTGAAATGTTGAAAGCAAGCATAAGTAGAGAGCTTTTTTCAACTGACAAACATGATTGGGAAAGCGAGGGTCAATATATCCAAGGGTTGTTCCATATAAACATGTTCAATGAGATGCCCGTTGAGGAACACATTTTCTACATCAAGTTGGCGAAGATGCCATTTGTTGGTCATAGCAAGAGAGAGAACAACACGGACAATGGTAGCCTTGATGACAAGACTAAAAGTGTCAGCGTAGTCAAGACCAGGTACCTGTGTGTACCCCTTGGCAATAAGACGGGCTTTGAGACGCTCAATAGAACTATCAGGCAAGTATTTGGTCCGAAACACCCATTTGGAACCCACAATGTTGGTGTTGGTAGGTCGATGAACCAAAATCCAGGTACGATTACTTTGCAGGGCTTTAACTTCTTCATCCATGGCAGCAAGCCATGCAGGATTCTTAGCAGTGGATTGAATCCTTTAGGCTCAATGGATGTAAGAAGAGTAGAAAAAAGTCCAGAGGATCTCACAAGGCTGAGATGCACCGGGTGGCGAGTTTTGAAAATACCGGTCTTGACTCGTGTGAGCATAGGATAGAAGCCTAACGGAGCAGCTAGAATAGGAGTGCGAGCAATGATAGGCAACTCAGTGACGGGCTCAGGAGAAGCTGGGCTGGAGTCCGAGTACGATAGAGATGGACCTGCATGAGAAGTAGTTGCCTGCATAGACTCATCCACGAGATCAATACAAATAATATACGGAGTGGATCCGGATTGAGGAATGTGTCGGGAATGTGGTGCAGTAGAAGGCAGGGACATGTCTATATGGAGAAGACTCGGTTCCTAAAAATTTGAGATTTGAAGGGAGAATATGGGTTAAGCCTAGGAAGTATGGTGGAAGGGAAAGTGGTGCTCATCAAATTGGGCATGTCGGGTGATATAAATTCTAGAGGTGGTGGGGTCAAGACAATGAAACCCTTTATAAGAGGAACTGTGACCCATAAAAATGCAAGGAATATTACGAGAGGAAAATTTTAGTCATGTAATTACGTAAACAAGGATAAACACAATAACCAAAAGGATGAAAGTTTTCATAATTTGGAGAGGAGCCATATAAAAGCTCAAAAGGAGACTTACCTCGGAGAAATGGCGTGGGCAAACGGTTGATGATGTAAGCCGCAGTGCTAAAAGCATCAACCCAGAAGTGAGTGGGAATGTGAGAATGAAAAATGAGGGTTAGACCTGTTTTAGTTACATGATGATGTTGCCTTTTGGCGCGATCGTTTTGTGCGGGTGTATAGAGACAAGAGAGTTGATGATGAATGCTAGAGGTACAAAGATGTGCTTAAAAGTAGTTGCTAGTAAATTCTGCACCACCGTCACTTTGAAAATTTTTTATACGAGCAGAATGTTGATTTTTCACAAATTTTTGAAATTGAATAAAAGTATTAAATAATTCAGATTTCAATTTCAATGGGTAAAGCCAAGTTAAGCGGGAATAATCGTCAACAAATAAAACATAGTATGCAAAACTTAAATTTGACTTGACAGAGGAAGGGCCCATATATCACAATTAATAAGATCTAACACCTTTGACGATTGATGTTCATTACAAGTATAAGGCAAACGGTGATTCTTTGCAATTTGACATGTACTACATAATACAGGAGAAGGCAATAAAGAGGTAAGATGAAGCTGTCATTGTTTATTCAAAAAAGAGATAATAGAATGATTTACATGTCCAAGGCGAGCATGCCATAAATCATATGAAGCATAAAGAGATTTATTTTTTAGGACAGAGACAAAAGCAGAGTTTCCGCATTCTAGCACATATAAGCCGCCATCTCATTTACTGATTGCCACCACCCTTTCCGTTTGGCGATTTTGAACAGTTAAGAAATTATTAGTAAATGTAATGGAGAATGAAAAAGCATTCGTTAATTTACTAATGGACAAAAGATTTTTAGTGATATGAGGGACAACCAAAACATCTAACAACTGAAGATCAGGGGAAGGTGAAATTGTGCCAGTGTGAGTAATGGGTAGGGACGCACCATTCCCGACAATAACACAATCATTACCCGTATAGGAAGTGTACTGATCCAAATTGGATTAGGCCGAAACCCTTGTGTCTAAATACCAATCTGAGGCCTCATTTCCAGAGATGGAACACGATGAAGTGAGGGCTTCGGCAAGCTGAGCTTTAGGGGCATGACCATGGTGATCATACCATTGCCTGCACCGATCCGCATAGTGGCCTTCACGCTGCATATCTGGCAACTCGGGGGGTGTCTACTAGAGGAGCTTCCTTGTCCTCTTCCTTGGCCACCAGTGCAGCCTTAAGGGTTGCGAGAGGAATGGTTCCTCTGATTCAGTTTCTGGGAGTTGCGATTGGAAGCAACAAACGCTACAGCGGACGAGACAGCAGGCTCCAATGATTTTTGGAAGAGCTCAAAGCTCTCTACTTTGGGCACAAAATTTGCAAAACAGGGTAAAGGGGTGAGGGCCATTTGAGCCGTGGAGAAGCTCGAGAATTCCGAGTCGAGGCCTTGGAGGAACTAATGCACCTTGTCGGTGCCATCCACAGCTCGTCCAATTGCATGGAGTTGATCGCAGATGGCCTTAAAGGTGCGGGCGTACTTCGAATCAATTTTGGCGTCGCGTTTCATCAGTTGTAAATCATCTTTGAGACGGATTTCATGGGCCTTGGAGCGGTGGCTGAAGGTGTTCTCTAGGGCAATCCAAACCTCGCGTGAGGTGGAGAGTCTCACAACTTCAGCCATGGCCTACTCGGTGATGGAGGACAACAAAAGGCTGAGGAGACGTTGGTCGGTATGTTTCCATGCCATGTGTTTGATGTTTGGTGTCTGAGAATCCGCAAGGGCAAAACGGGGTGGGGGCTCAATAGTTTCATCCACATGACCAATTAATTCTCGACTCTCTAAAAGGAGAAGCAATTGGCTCTTCCATATGAGATAGTTGGAGGAGGAAAGTTTGATTGTAACCATGTGGATGAGAGTGTTGAAAGGGAGAAGAGTGGAGGAGGGTTCGACAACCATGGGAAGGGAGGTGGGATCGTGGGAGGTTAATCCACAGGGGCTCTTAATACCATGTAAGTGTTTGGAAACCACCACTAGTTTCAGTAGTGAGTCATTTCATATATAGGAGTAATTACAAAGTCGTAGATGGTAATTACATGTATGGAATGATTACAAATAAATGGAAAGAATATTGAGCTACTACAATTAGGGGTCAATGAGTATACAAATGGAAAGCCTTAGATTAAGGTAGAGGATCCTCAGCACACCTCGTACCTTGTCTTATGGGGCTCACATTGCCTCAACTGTTGTTTGGTTAGAATCCTTAAATGCGGCGTGACTCTTGGAGTGACGCCATTAATGCGGTGTAGAGTTTAGGAAGCGGCGCCATTAATGCGGCTAGCTTCCTGACTGAACTTCTGCCTGTGAGTGGTTACTACCGAGTCTTTCCATACCTACTGTCAGGAGATTGAGGGTCCTCTGCATCTCTCGCCCACCTGCTTGTAGAGGTTCCCAAGGGCTAGGCATTACTGGGACGTGTCAGGGCAGTGAATCCCATTTGTCCCCATCGTTCGTCTTTTTCACGCGAGGGTTGCTTCTTGGGTTGGATTTGCTTATGGGACAGGCTTCCTGTAAAGGCCCAATGGCTTCTCTTATAGGAGGATCGTTGTGTCGGGTTTGACTTTCCCGGACCTCCCCCTTTTTCCCGAGGTCCCTCATGGACTCGTTATTTGGGCGTATAGAAAGAGGAGGAGAGATTATCCCCTTACACTAACTAAGGTCTCGTTTGTTTTCATAAATGAGATGAGTTAAGATAAAAATTAAAAATAAAATAAAATATTGTTAGAATATTTTTTTAATATTATTTTTATTTTTAGATTTGAAAAAGTTAAATTGTTTATATTATTTTGTGTAAAAATTTAAAAAAATTATAATGAGATGAGATGAGTTGAAAACTTTTATAAAAATAACCGAGGTTCAGTTACTAAGAAATTATTTGTCCTAAAATAATTACAAGGAGATTTCATATTTCACATTGAACTTGTCGTGTCCCAATATAAGCAGCCACGTGTCAGTCCACCGTGCCAGATCTGCTGAATCACGTGCCGCGTCCGTGTCAAGTTTCGGATGCCCATATTTAATCTTTTTGGGGGCTTCTGTTCTGAACTTTTGAACAAAACTGTTTCTTCCTCCCCTCTCCCTCTAGCAAACTTCGACGAAGCTCTGTAATTGTTTCTTTTGCCCATCTCTCTTTTGAATTAAAAGTGATTTATTTGGTGATTTTCTCTTTACTCTGTGTGGCTTGTGAATTCTCTGTATAATTGTTGGCAAAGTGTAGGAAAAAGCAATGAACTACAGTTTTTCAATTTTCAGGATTTTCATTCTCAATGGACGATGATACACTTTCATTTGCTTATTTGTACCTAACTTATCCAATAGATTGATACTGATTCTTATCCTTTTTTTTTTGGTAAGAAACAAAACTAGAAATTGGTCTGAATTGGCTCCGATTATTTTCTATGTTCGTGTTTTTCAGTCTCTCTCAAATCGATTGCATCCTTATATCAAAGCAATTTTGAATTGTATAATTTTTATTTTATAGAAACAGCCGATATCTATGAGCTTACTTTGTGCGAACTTCGGTCTTTTGAATTTGTTGTCCGTGGTTAGTTTTTTTTTTTTTTTTTAAACCAGAATTTGAAGAGTGGAAAGTGTTTCTGAGAATGTTTTCTGAGTGCTTCTTCTCTTCTCCCCCTATATTGTTAGGGCTCGAGTCTTTGTATACTTTCATGTATACAGTGGTTTTCTCCCGTTTTGCGCTTCTGATTTTTGATAATGGCATCCCAAGTTTTTTATAAGTCGAAAGTGGTTTTGAATACTGATAAATGTGGGTTTCAATGACAAAAATGAAAAGTGGGGCGCAATGGATGCATGCAGAAAAGATACATTTATTTTCTTTAAACCTATGCGTTCCGACTCTTGGAATATGCTTATCATTCGTGGTGCATGTTGATAGGTCTTGTGTTTTACTTTGGCTCAGTCGATATGTCACATCATGAAAGTCGATAAGTCGATATAGTTCCATTATGCTGGCTATATCTGAAAATATAGGCCAGTTTGAAGTCATTATAGCTGATGAAGACAACATCTTATCTGTTGGGCTACGTAGCGCCTACATGGGCAAGTCTAGTTGCCGGCTCCTTTGTACTTGTCACTCTAGTCCTTTCAATATACCTTCTGTTCGAGCATCTGTCTGCATACAAGAATCCTGAGGTTCTCCTCTACAAGTGTTTGAATTCTTTCTTGTATTATCTGCCATATATATGTTTATAACTTGGTTGAATTTTTGCCTTGGTTTTATTTGCCCGTTTTCCCAGGAGCAAAAATTTCTGATTGGAGTTATCCTAATGGTACCATGTTATGCAATAGAATCGGTGAGTTCTCTACACAAAGCCATATGGCATTTTATAATGAATTTCTGGGTAGAAGTTATATTTCTTAATAAATGTTCCTTCTGCGAATGGTGAACATTGATATGTCTTTCTTCAAGTTCTGGAGTTTAGAACTCCAGTACCTTCCTCAAACTTGTTTTATAAAAGATGCCCTCTTTCTGTCCCTCGTTAAAGCTTTAATGATTTGTGAAATTTACGATGTTGGTACTAGTTTTTTATGTTTTGGCACACCTGGAATTTCATTTGAACATGGCATGTGCTGAGCATTTACATGATGTTCCCTTGCCTTTATTTGCTTGTATATTTTGTCACTTTTTATAACTTGGGTTTTTATTTACAGCTTGTATCGTTGGTGAACCCATCGATTAGTGTTGATTGTGAGATACTACGGGATTGCTACGAGTCCTTTGCCATGTATTGCTTTGGGAGATACCTCGTTGCATGCTTGGGTATGTTTCTCTAACACTTTGATGAATAATTTATATATTTTTTTTATTCGTTAGTTTGGTGAATGTTAGGTAATTCTAGATTCAAGATTCCTTAGTGCCATGCTTTGGTGTTTTTTCTTGCTGACAGGTCCAGATCTTAGTTTCTATCTTCAGATTCTTGGTCGTTATTTAGATCTTTTTTTCTTTTCTCCTTTTAAGGTGGGGAAGAGAGGACAATTGGGTTTATGGAAAGAGAGGGACGTGCAAGTTCTAGGACGCCACTGTTAGAACACAGTTCTGAAAAAGGAACTGTAAAGCATCCTTTTCCAATGAACTATTTCTTGAAGCCATGGAGACTAGGCCAATGGTTTTACCATATTATCAAAATCGGAATTGTTCAGTATGTATGTTTTGCTGTCTCTCAGATGTTTATTGTTTGCTGATACTTGTTGTTCTTCAGTCCCTGTCATTTAAACAAGATCAAATTATTTTTTCCCCGACAGATGATGATAAAGTCTCTAAGTGCTATCTTAGCTGTGATCCTTGAAGCATTCAGCGTATATTGTGAAGGAGAATTCAAATGGGGATGTGGGTAAGATATTCTTGAATCATTGTTGCTGAATGTATTAGTTCCTAATCATTTCTCACATTGTAGTAACTGGTCATGGTTAATTGGTTTTTACGTTTTGCCAATGATAATTCCTTTCTTGCCAATTATGAATCTATCCCTTTTACCTATTGTACTTAGTTGGACTAGAAAAAAATGTTCACTTAGTTTTGAAAACCCGTCATATATTAATTTTCTTGCCTTTACGGTTAATCACATGAATTCTTATTGTTTTGTTACATGTTTTTTTCTCTGGAATTTCGTTTTTAGATGACAGCTTAGATGGCACTCGTGTATATGAGAATAAGTTTTGGGTTTTTTTAATCAGTTTTGGTGTTTGGGGTGGGTGAGTGGTAGTTAAGCAGCCTTTCACCATCAGTGGATAGTGTGTACTCTTTTGCCGAATGAATTTGTGGGTTTAGTGGGTGCTTGTAATTCTATCATCTCAGTATTCTGGGTTCTTTCAATTTTGGGCTTCTTATGAAATTTCTTGTTTGATCAAAGAGCAGCAGACTTGTTCCGAATATGAGATAGATAATTTGTATTTAGAGATGATTAACCCCGGTTGTTTCAGTACGTTATAAACATTCTATAAATATTGCCTGTTAGACCTACTATTATGGTTTACATAGAGTTGGAAAAGTAACCAAGTTTAACGACCAGGTGGTGGTAGCAAAAGGTGCCTTGTTATCTTGAATGAACTTTTCATGTAGTAAAGTAATTGAGAGCCCTGTTGGCCATTTATTCAGAGGCCGTTGCACGGCATAAATTCAATGTTCTCAACTGCTTCTGCTGCTTTTTGATGCTGCTAAAAGTGCGATAGGATTGACTTATGTTATGACTTTAGAGAATGTTTTGCTCGTAAAAAAAAATGTATATGATGGTGTGTGATCTTTATGTTCTGCTTTATTAGTTTTCATTTACCCTCTTGTTAATATTCCTTGATAATTCTTGTCTCTCACTTGAATTGGAAATCTTAATTTGTAGTTGTAGACAAGGAATCTCGAGTTATATCTAATGGTCATAGTTTCTGTGTTGTTGTAGGTACCCTTATATTGCAGTGGTTCTAAATTTCAGTCAGTCGTGGGCTTTGTACTGTCTTGTTCAATTTTATGCTGCTACGAAGGATGAATTGGCGCACATAAAGCCATTGGCTAAGTTTCTGACGTTTAAATCAATTGTATTCTTGACTTGGTGGCAAGGTGTGGCAATTGCTATTCTCTATGCCCTTGGTTTGTTCAAAAGTCCTATAGCTCAAGCTTTACAGTTTAAGTCAAGTGTTCAAGATTTCATCATTTGTATAGAGGTAGATGGTGTCTTCCACGGGCTTCTTTGTTTCTTTGGCAAGTGATTTTAGTTATTCTAGCAGACTAGCAGTAGGTCTGGTTTAACATGTTACCAGAAATCATTTGTATAGAGGTAGATTGGATTGGTTAGGAATATGTCTATACAAATGATTCCTATTTCAGACATGTTATATAGACGTATTAGCAGAATTTTGAAGTTTAACATGTCTATATATTCATCCAGCGCAGATGGGCATTGCTTCCATTGTTCACTTATATGTATTTCCTGCAAAACCTTATGCGCTAATGGGAGACCATTTCACTGGAAGTATTTCAGTTCTTGGAGACTATGCATCTGCTGACTGTCCTTTGGATCCTGATGAGGTTAGGGACAGTGAGCGCCCCATTAAACTACGCCTTCCACAGCCAGACATTGAGGTCAGGAGTGGAATGACTATCAGAGAAAGTGTTCGGGATGTTGTTCTTGGTGGTGGGGGACACGTAGGTTTTCTCCAATCTCACTAAATAGTACAATCTTAGCTCTCCTGCACTTCTGGATCCAATCATTACAGATGAATTAGAGCTTAAGAACTTAAAATTCTGACAGGTTTAGTATGTGTTATACTGTAAATTATAACTAACAAGATATTAAGTAGTTATTTGATGGCATCATTTATGTTTAAGGCATTGGTGTAAAGATAGCTATGTCAGTTGAGAAGATGAAGTTTGTGGTTTGGTGGTTTCATTTAGTATAGTGGTTAAGGTGATTTTGTTGATGGTTGTGATGGGGGCAGCATTCATGAAGGAATGGAACTAAGTGATTTTGAAAAGATAAGGATTGATAGTTATTTGAAGGAAAAAGAAAAACAAATTGGCAGTCACATGAGGAACTTGGGATTGAATCCTGTGTTCACTCGGGCTTGGTAGGGTTTAGGGACAAGGGGAGGGCTACTCCTGTTTTCAGCCAGCCTTTGGACCAATAACACTAAGCAAAGCTAATTGGTTTCTGTGTTTGTATATGGCAGACACTAAGAAACGTTGGGGAAGATGGATCATAATTTTTAGTTACCCTGATTTTCTCTTCCTTAGTAGCCTTTTCAAGTTAAACTTTTTTGCAATGCTTGCACATGCTCGATAAATTGTGTGCGCGCGTGTTATTTCCCTGCTCATTTTCACTGCTGAATCTGTTGTTTGTCTCTGACACAGATTGTGAAGGACGTGAAGTTCACAGTAACCCAAGCAGTGGAGCCTGTGGAGAAGGGGATCACAAAGTTTGGTGAGAAGTTACATAAGATCTCTCAAAACATTAAGAGGCATGATAAGGATAGAAGAAGAACAAAAGATGACAGTTGCATTGCCACCTCATCACCTGCACGGAAGGTTATCCGGGGGATAGATGACCCCTTATTAAACGGGAGCATTAGTGATAGTGGGTTCTCAAGAGCAAAGAAGCACCGCCGAAAATCAGGATACGCTAGTGCCGAAAGTGGGGGAGAGAGCAGCAGCGACCAAAGCTATGGTGGATATCAGATCAGAGGTGGAAGATGGGTTACCAAAGATTAGTTAAGAGGAACAATTGTACCAGCTTGTAAAAAGAAAAGAAAAGCATGGCTTGGGTATCAACCATAAATCTGTCATTGTGGCATTCAGTCATCGGAGTGTGGCTCACAGCCTGGCTACTTGGTGCATATCCATCGGGGCATGATGTTTTGCTTCGCAAGATGCCGTGGAGATCAGCAACGTGGATCTTTTTAAATCAGATGCCATGTTTTTCAGGCTGGAAGAGTGATTTGTACATTTATGATGTACAATGGGCTTTCAATGTGTTGTATGGATGTTCTTCACTTGTTAGTTGGATATAGTTTTCATAGGATAGGGATCTGGCCGCCTGATAAGTGATTTCGTATCAATTCGATGAGCCTAGGAAGTTTATTCCAATAGGAATGCGAACACAAAACCCATGTACATTTGTAGATTTGATTAGATCAAAGGATCAACTTGAGTTTTCAATTATGATCGAGTACACACCACTTTATTTTACCATTACAAGTGATAACAGTTGCTATATAACTAGTCATTTTCCATCTTGTTTTGACTAAATCAGAGCTGGTTGGGGCCCAAATTGTTGATGATTTCTACTTTTCTAGCCATATATTCTGTATTCTACGGTGAGGATATTCTGAAAGTAGCAAAACCCACCGAAATCACTCATGAGTAGTACAGTACCAAGGCATGGGTTTTGGTCATTATCCTTGGAAGTTATTTCTAGCATTGAAAGTGCACCCATTACTTGTGTGTTAATTAAGAACTTTGTTTTGATTGGATCCAAACTTATCCAAATGTTGTCAGCCTGCAAATATTAACAAACACTTGGAGAGAAACAAGTTTGTCAATCAATGGATTTATCCAGCAGGCAGCAACAAAACAAAATCCAAATCCCTAGTGTTATTGGCCAAGCGCAGCCAGAGAAAAGGCATCCCAAGTGCCGTTTTCCAAGCACATTCAAATCTACACTCCCATAATTTTATTCTTACTTTGGTACATTCCAGGAAGACATCTGATATCAAGACAAAGCTCTGCTGTCAACTTTGTCAGATTCTGAACATGACAGACCCTCCTCGAAGTCGCTCTCACTACAGCCATTCTGATCATGCATTGGTCTAGATAACTGCGCCACAAATTAAGCGAAACATCTATACCAATGTAAAGGAATCACGTAGTTCTTAGCTTCTGCATCAGTAATCACGCCATGCACAAAAACTAGCCTGGATAACATGGATTCAACATATATATATATATACATGAGCAAACGTCCTCCATTCTTCACACAACACACAGTACGTGGATTCCTCTTTACAATTTCAAGAATCAGTTCTGCTTCCATTTTCCAGCTCCAGGAGCAATTAAAAGAAGATGATCAGCGCAAAAAAGCTCATAAGAATTGCAAGGAAGTGGCGCAAATTATCTTCTATAGGGAGGAAAAGAATTTATTTTCTCAGAAGTGACGATGCTGATATGAATCCAAGCCCTTGTAATCCATCCACTGTGGCCGAGAGAGGCCATTTTGTTGTCTACACCATTGATGAGAAGCGTTTTGAGATGCCCTTAGCTTATCTCTACACCCACATCTTTCAAGAGCTCTTCAAGATGTCTGAAGAAGAGTTTGGGCTGTCAAGTTCGAGACCTATCACATTGCCGTGCGATTCAGTCTTCATGAGCTACGTAGTCTTACTCATCCAACGAGGTGCGACCAAAGATTTAGAGAAAGCTTTGATCAATTCCATCAACATCTCTCGCTGCTCGCTGGCCCCTGATCGATGTACAAGCGAGCAGCTTCTTGTTTGTGGTTTTTGAATATATATATGTTTACTTCGTCAAAAACCCGAAAATTTCAAGTGAAAGAGAGAAATATACATGAAATAGGTCCGACAATATTTAGTGTTAACCGTGTAAATTTTTCAGATAATATTAAATGAAAAATACTTAGTTACAAAGTAATTACATAAAAGTAATCTCATAAATTGATGTGACATGATGTGATTTATCAAATTATAAAATTATTTTTATTATAATATAGATCTAACGAATTAAATCAAATGAATCACTTCAGTTTATTGAATTGTTTTTGTGTTAAAACGCTTCAAGTACCCTCAATGGCAGAGGAAAGAGATGCAGGCTGGGCCCCAGATTAGCTATACTAGTCGCACATCTACATAAAATTGTTACTTTTTAACTTATATTTATAACTTAATTGTGATTTTTTTTAATGTCTTTATTTGATTACTAATTATAATAAATTAGATATATAGGAAAAAAGAAGCAAAGTGCCGTAAAAGAAAGAGGACAAAACATTAGCGAAGTGCCATAAAACAGAAGCAACGCTTTTATCTAAAAAAAGCTATATAAATTACGTAGGACCTTCTGTGTCCTTGAACCCGAAGACAACGTGAGAAAGTATCCTCAAATTGTTGGCTCCGCGATGCATTGGCAAGGAAACATGGATGATAACTCCCATCTTGCCTGTATCTATTCTACATAACTAACCACATGCTTTCCTTCTGAAATCCCAACATAAGGATAGCTGCATCAACAGGAGTGTTCCCAGCTTTTTGAACATAAAAAGTAAGCCCCTTTGATCATTGCCTTTCAATAGACACAGAAGCAGTATTTCCTCTCTTCTTGCTCAAAATCTTCCATCTATAATATACATACAGTACTTAAGCATGATCAGCCCCAAGAAGCTCGTCAAGATGGCAAGAAAGTGGAGGGAGAGTGTTGCCATAGGGAGGAAGAGAGTACATCATCAAGTGGACGGCCGCAATGCCTCAACCGTGTCAAAAAAAGGCTATTTTGTTTTCTACACAGCCGATGAAGGGCGTTTTGAGGTGCCCTTGGGGTATCTGAACCACCCCATCTTCCTAGAGCTCTTCAAGAAGTCACAAGAAGAGTTTGGACTATCAAGTGATGGGCCAATCACATTGCCATGTGATGCAGTCTTCATGGATTATGTACTCTTGCTCATCCAAAACGGTGCAGCTAAAGATTTTGAGAAAGTTTTGCTTAATTCCATTACTATAAGACGCTGCTCAATTTCTGCTTCCCAACAAGGATATGCAGGCCAAAATTTACTTGTTTCTGTCTGCTGAATCATTCATATATGGATCAATCTGTAAATAATCAACAAAAGTATATATATTACGTGTACATCTTCAAAGAAACTTTTAATAGAGCTCGAGTGGTACAGTTTTGACTTGTGAAAAATACGAATCTTCTGTTTCTCTCTCTCTCTTTATTTTCTTGGTTTTTTCCCCCTTATAACCAAAGAATGAAGAGCCTGATTTTCATTCTTCTCTTTCCTTAATTTTTTTTGATTTCCCGAGAATAATGTTAGACAGAACCGTTTAAAACAGAGGCAAGTGATATGTTGTATAGATTTAAACAGCAATAGTTCACCGAGAGTGCTGAGGTATGGTCGTTGCTTAGGTTGAATATGGCAATGAGCAGCAAGAGCTTAATGCCAAAACAAAAAGGAATATAAACAAGACTTGCATTGCATATGCAGTAAGAGATTCCAGTTTCAGGAGATGACTGAGAAGTAACAACTGTATGGATGACTTGTGGAAATTTTAACCTGATCATTGACTAGTTTTAAAACATAAATCTGGGATTTGATGATCATTTTACTAGGATAACTTGTTAGATGCTACAGCAAATTGACATTACTGCAAACGAAAACCAACCAGATAAGCACAGTATAGTTGTCACAGATGCATATTCTGGCAGGCCTATGTGTAGTTCTGTTTTTTTCTTTTTTCTTTTTGAATAGAAAATTTCAGGTAATGACAAATATCACCAAGGTAGAGATCAATTAACCACAAGTTCTTCTGTTAGGCAGTTCATGGGCATGTTGGGTCCAACAGGCTAGTCTTCCAAGACATGGTTGTACAGAATGAAAAATATGAATTAAAGCGTCAGAAGTAGATTGGCATTTAATTTTATGTTTTCTTTTTTTTCTTTTTTTGTGATCCACAAAGTCCCTTGTGAATTGCGATGGAAGGAGCAACGGGCAATTGGTCCATCTTGTTTTCAAACCACCTGACAGAAAGCAAAAGATATCACATTCCATCTGATGTGCTGATTTTCAACCATAGGAAAACATCAAACCACCCAAACAACACTGAAATTAAGTATCACATGGTTTTGTTCCCCATGGATATCTATACAGAAAAAGTCTCCCTACGAGTTTGTCTCCTTACTTGTGCATATATAATCAACCTACACTCCCTTTTACTCAGCACAAAAACAGACCTCCTTTCATCGTCAGCCTCAGATTTCCAACCACCGTGAGTGACAAGATGATCAGTGCCAAAAAACTCATCACAATGGCAAGGAAGTGGCAAAAGCTGACTAATATCAAGAGAAAAAGAATAGCATTCCCAAAAGTCACTGGAGGTGCGGATGCAGACAAGTGCGACGCATCATTGGTAGCCGCTAAGGGTCACTTTGTTGTGTACACTTCGGACCAAAGACGCTTTGTGCTTCCTTTGGAATATCTCAAAGAAGAAATCTTCAAGGAGCTCTTTAGACTAGCAGAAGAAGAATTTGGTCTGCCAAGATATGGGCCCATCACGTTGCCATGTGATGCAGCGTCTCTGGAGTATGTAATTGCTATGATCCAACAAAATATAGCCAAAAATCTGGAGAAAGCATTGGTCATAGCCATAGCCACTCGTTGCTGTCCATCATCTTCATATCTCCCTCCACATCTATGTACACCCAACCAACAAATGCTAATCTGCAGCTTCTGAAGCAAAGTGACTGTTTTGGAAATGATTAACATGTACATAATGATACTTTAATGAAATTTTTTCAGCCACTGTTCTATGCTCATTTACCTTTCCCATGAAATTGTGTAATTACCATTTCTAACCCACGAAATCAGCAGGCTCATCACTTCGATCTGTAAAAGTCTTGAAAGCACCATAGGTCATATGTTCAGAGTCCATAATAGCAGGTGCTGATTATAGTTAATAAAGGCAACATGGAGACCATCAACGTTTCTAAGTTACAAATCATGTTTTCATATAAATGATATGTTCGTCTAATTTTAAAGTGAATCAGATACTGATGACATGAAACCCAAATAACTAACGTACAAAATATTTACCTTGGATAAACCAGTTCTGCCTGTTAGAAACGGCATATAACTTTGCATTATAGAAGGAGATATGGGCTAATTCCATTATCTACTCTGAGCCTCTGACATCCGAAACTATTATATTGTAATTTGACCACAAAAGAGTACGTATATTCTTTTAAGAGAAAAAAAATAATAAAAAAATAAAAATTGGTTAATCAATATTGCCATTGTGTTCTCAACAACTTCTCCCATCACCTAGTAGCCTGCTTTGCATGACCTTTAGAATGAACCTGATCAATGAGAATTTTGAAATTTGTAAAAGATAAGGTTAGAAAATAACTGTACAAGGAATCAAGGATAGCTGGTTATATGATAAGGACACTATAAAGTTCTCATGAGAAGTAGTTGTCAATGGGAGGTAAAATGTAACAGCATGAGTTTAACTAGGCCTGCAAGAATATGGGGCTGTTTTTAACTTTTTACATGTCAAATTCAGGCCACAGAGAACCCTTACTGGCCTTGATAACTATTCCACTCTGGGCCTTTAAAACTCTAAGGACCCAGCAGGTGTAGAGCACTGATTAATTAATTGCAAGAAATAGAAGCAGAGACGTATACAGAGTAAGTTGCCTGTAGACAACACAAAACCCAAATGTAATTCAAGGGGGAGTGTCTCTCTCTCCCTTTTTTTTTTCTTTCCACCTTTCTTAATTGTAATAATCTTAAATATCACACAGGTAGAGAAATATGAACCACAAGTTCTTTTGCTAGGCAGCTCATGAACATTTGGGTCCAACAGGCTTTGTCTTTCCTTCATATAGTTGTACAGAATGAAACAAGCGCAACTTCCTTATCTTTAATCGATCCTGCCAATTAATCTTATTTATGTGGCTCACAAAGTCCCTTGTGAGTTGTGGCCAAAGGATCAACCGGCATTTGGTCCCTCTTGTTCTTAAATCACATAGCAGAAAGAAATGGATACCTCTGTTCTCCATTTTGATGCTCTAATTTTCGGACATAGGAAAACATGCCACCTTCCAAGCAGCCCTAGAAATTAATTATCACATGGAATTGCTCCCCATGGATCCCTGCATGAGAAAAGGACCGTCTCTTCCCTTGTGAATAAATAGCCAATATCCATTGCCTTCTATCCAGCACAACAACAGACCTCCTTTCTTCTTCAGTCTCGAATTCCTTACCACCTTACTGACAATATGATCAGCGCGAAGAAGCTCCTGAAAATGGCAAGGAAGTGGCAAAAGCTGGCTAGCATCAAGAGAAAAAGAATTACACTCCCAAAAGCCACTGGAGGTGAGATTGCAGCCAGTTGCAACACTTCAGCGGTGGCTGATAAGGGTCATTTCGTTGTATACACTGCTGACAAAAGACGCTTTGTTCTTCCTTTGGAATATCTTAACAAGGAAATCTTCAAGGAGCTCTTTAGAATGGCAGAAGAAGAATTTGGTCTGCCAAGAAATGGGCCTATCACGTTGCCATGTGATGCAGCGTGTGTGGAGTATGTAGTTGCTATGATCCAACAGAATATAGCCAAAAATCTGGAGAAAGCATTGGCCATAGCCATAGCAACTGCATGCTGTCCATCATCTTCATATCTCCCACCACATCTACCAATACCGAACCCACAAATCCTGCAGATCTGCAGCTTCTGAAGCAAATTGAATTTTGTTCTGCAATTGATTGACATCATGTACATATGATACTATTATTAAATTCATCGACCATAAATTATTTAATCTTCGTTGCATTTGATTACAACCCACAAAATTAAGCAGGTGTATCACTTCTATCTAAAAAACTCTTGATATGATATGATCACAGGTTAATATTCAGGTCAAAAAAGTTAGGGGTACTGTGCTGCATGACCATTAAGAACTAACATTACAAAATAATTACATTGGATAAACATTAATTATGTTTGTTTTTTTTTTTATTGGAAAACAATTATGGCTTGTTAGAAATGATCGATGTATGGTTAACCCGCATCATAACATAAATTTAAATGAATTAAGATTACTTCTTTCAATCAGCTTAAACTTTTAAGGCGGTCATGCAATCGACTAACCCTATTATCACCTAATTACCGACAGGTTTTGATGTCATTGTAAAATGGAGTACTGCATCGGTTCGTATTCATGTCAACATTGATTCTCATCCGAGACATGACCAGGAGGGTCCGACTCCATATTATAAAAAGAATTAACTATCATGTACAACCATGCTTCGCGCGGTAATTCGGTTGATGTGTCATTTTCCTAAATACCATCAATATCACGTGGTTTTGCTTACCGTGAATGGTGGCAAAATATAAGCGTATTCAGTGGTACAAAATTGATTATTTGTGACCAGTTAATTTCAGTAAAATGACTATTTAAAATTAAAATTAGTTGTAAATAATCTTTTGATTGCAATAAATTGATCACAAAAATCCTTTTTTCTTGTAGTTAATTATATATAGCTAGGCCTGGTACTGTTTACCAAAGCCAGGAGTCCTTGTCCGAAATATGCATGCATGGCAGCTGCAACTAGCATTAATATATAATATATATTTCATTGCAATTAAGCAAGCAACTTGCGATTCAAAACATTAGTAATCAGGAATATTGAAAAAATAATCCTGGAGGCTGGTCAAATATACTGTGTTAGCTTTGATCTAAATCTAGCTGTAAGCATAGAACTGATCCTTACGTGGATTTCAAATATATATATATAAAAAAACAACAACAACATTAGGAATGTATAGCGTGTGCGTATTGCTTGTTCCATTAATAATGGTCAATGGAGTTTGACAGATTCGAATAATGCTTGCAGATTGAATACTAAGACTCATGCATTCTTTGGGAGAAGAAAGCAACAAACTGCATGCGCGTAAAATTATATGCAGGCTTGTGATCACCACCCGAATCATATACCAGCTGACTTTGCTTATTCCCATTGGTTTTATGTAAAAGCTAGCTAGGGAATGTGGAAAATTCAGAAGGATGACTCATGCAAAGCTGAATACTTGATTATATATATAAATGGAATCATAAATTAAATTAATGTCAAAATCAAGATGATGTACGTACGTAGAACATATATATATATATATTTGTGAGAGATGACCGACTGGTTCAAATCATTCGTCAATTTGAATTACATTTAATTTGTTCGTTCAACTAATGGGAACAACCATAGCTAGGTAGCCGAAATATTAATTCTCCTATTTTTTCTGATTTTGTTTTTCTATTTGTTCTGATCTTTAGTATATTTTTAATTTGGATTAATATTGTTGGGTTGGACTGGTATGAGTGGTTCAACTTAAATTGGTCAATCAAGGTTTCCTTAATATATAAATCTCTCTCTCTCTCTCTCTCTCTCTCTCTATATATATATATATATTATATATAATATATATATTTCTATTTTTATTTTTATTTTTTCTAAATTTCCCATTGTTTTCAAGCAATGTGCCATAAGGGTATGTGAGTTTGGGTCCTATGCAGGCTATAGTACTTGATAATAATCACAATATATAAGAAGTGATCAAACTTAAAAGTATCACAAAAAAATCACACGAATTTAACGTTATTAATGTAAATTAGTACTCACGTTTTCAGACTATATAATTAAATTAACCCCTAAAATTAGCTATTAATTGGGAGTGGATTAGAATGAAGGCAAAATCACCTTCAAATTTCACAAACTCATGAAGTCATGACCTGCCAATATGATCTCACTATAGCTAGCCAGTCTTACAAGTGAGTTACGATCGATCGAGTTAACAACACCATGCATGGATCGATCCAGTCAAATGGATTTGGAGATAATTACAACTTTGAGAGAGAGAGAGAGAGAATATTAATAGAGTAGGACAGGAATGATCGAGGATGCATGAGGTTGTTTAATCAAATCTGGTAAAGAGGTTGATCAACAGTACTACTCTGTACAAATTATTAATCTTTAACTAGTGTATCAACGTAGAAGGTCGTCTGATCTTCTTTAATTAATTGTCCTCCTAATGGGAATTCATTGCAACCAATTCCCTTAATTTATTGCTTTTTTTTTTAATTATTTGCGTAGAATCAGTCCAAAAGGAAATTAGAAAATGTTGAGAAATCTCAGATCTCAGCCAACAGAGCCAAGACACGTATATATTTATTCCTTATACGCTTTATATATATTATATATGTGAGTGAGTGTGCGTGTGTGTGTGTGTGTTATGTAAATTATCTTTGATTGCATACACACTGAACTTGAACTTGCGGGTCATCGCCCGGCCACTGATCATCATCTTCCCATTCAAATTAGTAGGCGCGACGACAAATAATAACATAAAATAGATTCTCATTATTTAAATTTTTGTTTGACGTTGAATCTCCAATAAAGATGATCACTATGATCTTAAGTTTAATTTTGTCCGAATAAAAGTTTTTAAAATAAAAAATATAGATAAGAAAATTTCTACATGCATCACTCTCGTTTCACTTTTATCTCACTATAATGAAGTGATATTATCCATCAACTTTTGATTATTTTTTTTAGAAAAATAAATTATGGTCCTAAGATTATATATAAATATGTCACACTTTATATATGGAACGAGTGGAATAATGAAAATGTAGTACGTAGTATTAATACTCGTATCGATCGATAAATATGGTAATGATATACCGACACTTAATTACATTTCATTTTACAACCAATCATGACACTTAATTAAACATTAATTTTATATTTATAAAAATACCGTCCATTTCATATAAAATTATAAAATAGTTTTAACTTGATTATTTTCTTTTATAAAATAAATCTTATAATATTTATAATTACAATTTAAAAAGAGATAAATTATGTAAACCCCATCTCATGATGGTCTCTATCGGGGAACTTGATGAAGAGGTGATATTATATGGTGTATCCACCCTTTTATGCATGCATCACGTTAGGTTACCTGCATACATGAATCAATATTAATTAATTTGCCCACATGACAAAGCCTGTTAATCTGACTGTTTGACCTTTTGGCCGGCTCATTTTCAATGGGAAATTCTCCTTTAATCGATCTTTACTGAAAACACGTACAGGGGCAGCCTTTCACCCTGATCTTGTTGACCTCGTGGGATGACACACAAAAAATTGCAGCTACATTCCTTGAACTGATCTCGTTGCTGTTCCCTATGTCTTAATGCACCTGTTTATCAATACATACTAATCTTGTAAATTCTGATAAATTGGCATCTCCAGTATATTTTCTGTTCCTAGTTACGTCCCACGACAATTAGGATTTGGTCCAAGTCAAGAGAAAAAAAGATAAGGGAAAACTTCCAAGTAAAGAGCAAAAAGATAAGGGCAAACTCCCAAGTCAAGATTCAAAAATAAAATAAAAAAGATACAAAGGCTTATGATTGAGAAGATGAGAAGGGCTTGTATCCGACCAAAAACTTGATGTCGATGACTAGCTTGCGACGGCCAGCGGTAATCATTAATGGCAAACCTTTTTATGGATGATAAGCCAATGGTTTTCATGAATGTGTGTGCTGTTGTTGAATATATGAAGAATTTTTTGCACCTTAATTTCTCTAAATTTCATCCAAAATGAATAATATATACCTATTTGGTAAAAAATACGAAGTGCTTTGGTCATTTTACTAGCTTGTTGATTTATTACTTTTTAAAAACAAGATATATAATTTAAATGTCACATGTTTAATATAATAAAAATTATTTATTATTTATATTGAGTGAAATAAGAATCAAGAATCATGATATATATTCGACCTTTTCTTATGTTTCAAGGTGGGGTCGCAATTTAATAACAAAAAGAATTGAATACGAATTTCCTGCATGCTCGGGTTATAAATACACTTTGATAGTTTGATTCCAGCCAGTGAATTTGTGGGCAAAGAAGGCCGGGAACGCATCTAGACTCTGAAGAGGAGATCTAGCGCGCACTTTGCAAAGGGAAAATGGATGAAGTTGTGGAAATAGGCTCAACTCCAACAACATCACCTAGACGGCCTGCCTCTGTTTCATCCCCGCCAATCTCAGCTCCTCCCTCACAGATTCACTCCCCGTCTCTGACTCGTTTGCCATTCCTCTCCACCGAAGACCTTGCACAAACTGAAATCACAAACAAAACCACGAAATCCTCAACCCCAAAAGCCTTTCGAACTCCACGATTCACTCCTTTGGGGAGCCCAATCAGGAGGGCTCTCCACCTCACGAGGCTCGACCCTCGAGATGCTTGGCTCCCACTCACCGAGTCCAGAAACGGGAACGCATACTACGCTGCCTTCCACACTCTATGTTCTGGAATAGGGATTCAAGCCTTAGTGCTTCCTGTTGCCCTCACCATTCTAGGGTGGTAAGTATATATATATATACTGCATGGAACTTTCTTTGTTTTCCATATATATATGACGCGCGTATTTAGTGTGACAAGGTTGAACAGGCTGGTTAATTATTAAGTACTGTTTGGTTGTTGCAGGACATGGGGAATCATAAGCTTGACTTTAGCATTCATATGGCAACTTTACACCCTCTACTTGCTGGTAGAACTACATGAATCAACTGAAACCGGCCTGCGCTACAGCAGATACATGCAACTTTGCAGTGCAGCTTTTGGTATATATGCTTTCGATACTTCTGCTGAATCCGAAATCTAATTAAACAACAAACTCATCAGAACAACGAAAATGTCTTAAATTAAGCAGGATTAATCAATTCGTCCGTCCTGATCTTATGTTTTCTCAGGTGACAGGCTATCGGTTTTGTTAGCAGGACTTCCAATCCTGGATCTATCAGCAGGAACATGCGTTGCCTTGATCATCATCGGAGGCTCCACATCGAAGATGTTCTACGATATTGTCTGTGGGGCCACGTGCGCAGCACATCAGCCACTGACATCAGTGGAGTGGTTCTTGGTGTTTACAACCGCCGCAGTCGTGCTGTCTCAGCTACCAAACTTGAACTCCATTGCTGGGGTGTCATTGATAGGTGCAATCACCGCTATCGGGTATTGCACTCTGATATGGGTGGTGTCAGTCGCCGAGGGAAGGCTTCCCGGTGTCTCTTACAAGCCGGTGAAAGAAAAGACGCAAATTGCTCAGGTTTTTGGTGTCCTAAACGCACTTGGGATCGTTTCTTTTGCCTTCAGAGGCCATAATCTCATACTTGAGATACAGGTATATTATATAGATAAAGGACAAAATTATGAACAATAAAATAAAGCTTACTTTTACTAATTCCAGTGCCTTAGAGCACAAGCAATTTGGTTGTCATGTGAAAAATATTTTATTTTGTTTTACGTGTCAGAACATCCCATGTGAACAATTTATCATGTTTGCTGGTCATGTTTTAACTTTCTCCACTTTAGTATCTATATTTTATAGAAAAAGAAAAGAAAATAAAGTTGACCATTGATCTAATTGCAGTACGGTACGTATAAATCTTTAAAACAGCTGGAAGATGTTGACTTTATAACTGGTACCTGAATTTATGGAAAATCTTTTTTCCCCCCGGCCCGGCTGGCCTGCCTGAGTTCTAATTAATGCATATTATATATGTTGTTAATTTGTCTGGCAGGGCACCATGCCTTCAAGCGAAAAGCATCCATCACGGGTCCCGATGAGGAAGGGGGTCACATTAGCGTATATACTTGTAGCAATGTGCATATTCCCCATCACAATAGGAGGTTATTGGGCATACGGTCAAATGGTATGTTACTTTTATTTCCCTAATTTAATATATATATATATATATATATATATCTGAATTTCAAAATAATTCATGTGTTGTATTAAATTCAAAATTAACATTTTGTTCTGATCATGTCACTCGCAGATACCACCAAATGGGGGCATGCTAACAGCCTTGTACGCATTCCATGCAAGAGATACATCGCGATTTATACTTGGATTAACGAGCTTATTTGTTATAATTAGTTCTTTGAGCTCGTTCCAAATCTATGGCATGACACTTTTCGATTTTTTGGAGTCTTGGTATGTTAAGTGGAGGAAGCAGCCGTGCTCGTGGTGGCTTCGGGCAGGCTTCCGAGCAGTTGTTGGATACTTGTGCTTCTTTGCAGCGGTGGCAGTGCCGTTCTTGAGCACCTTAGCGGGCCTAGTCGGAGGGATTGCATTGCCAGTAACTTTAGCTTATCCATGTTTTATGTGGGTCAAGATTAAGAAGCCGAAGATGTACAGCCTCATGTGGTGCCTTAATTGGGGATTAGGTATCCTTGGGATGACTCTAAGTGGGTTTCTGACAGCGGCCGGAATATATGTTATAATCGAAACCGGGATTGAAGTGCAATTCTTCAAGCCTTGATATAGTCATGTAGGGAATAAAGGGTAGGGTTGATTTTATGTTCAAGACTTAATTCATCATGTGTAGCATACGTGTTAATTTGTGTAATTTTGTCATCCTACAAAATTGATTTCACAAGTCACTTGTTTGTTTTAGTTTATTTTTTTTAATTAACCTTTTGTTTTGTCACAAAACTAAAGAAAATCCCTGCATCCGTACCTTAACCAATGGGTAACCGAGGAAGAAAGTCCAACCAAACGCAACAACAACAAAAACTTCGAATCGATATTTTGAGCAAAAGAAGCAATTGAGAAACAATAAAGATAATTGTCATGAACAAGCATAAGAAGCAATTGAGAATGACTATTTACCTTATTGTGCCTTATTTCTTCTAGGCCTGTGCAGAAAACGTTAGAACCCGGCCCGTCCGTGTGGCCCGACCCGACCCGACCAAAAAAGCTGGTGGAGCAACTTGCGGGTCGAACCCGCTGAAACCGATATTATAAATTTATAAGAAAGATCAAATTCATTTCAAATCGTCAAATTTGAACCCGTAAAACTCTCGAGAAAACGCTTTCTCGTCCTTTCCTATCTGCCAAACAATCACCTATTCTCATGGCCTCTCCTCAAATCTTCTCCTCTTTCAAGTACTCCGACAGCCTCACCGTCGTGGCCAAGAAGCTAGAGATGATGAAAATCGAACCCTCCACCAAGATCGCCTAGAAATCTAAGACCAAAAAGATGGAACGCGTCAAGACCAGCCTCAAGGAGTCGAGCCGTAACCTCTCCCTCTTCAAGTTCAAGTTTGGCGCCGTCGTCGCCCTTGTCCTCTTCGTCGTCTTCGGTCTTCTTTACTCGCACTTCTTAGGGTTTTCCCCACCATGCGGCGCCAACTATCTCCATAATATTTTTAACCAATAAAAAAAATGGGTCATGAGAGAGGACCAACCATATGAAGCAACCAAGAGAGGGCCTAAGACGAGGAAGCTAGCCCAGAGACTAAAAGCAAAAGCAACACAATTCGTGTTGTTTCTACTTAGAAATTGAAGCGGTCTAACAGCATTAGCATTCATGGAATTTGAATGGAGTGGTTTAAGGTTTCTATTCATGGGATTTGTAATTTTTGCCTGATTGTGCATTTATCCATGAATTCTTGAGAAAATTGGCTCTGTTTGTATCGGCAGATACTGGGTTTTGATCGGATGTATAGGGATAGTGGGATTTGTAAGGTTTTTGTTCGATCTGTTTGTATACGATTTGGGTTCCCTTTTGATCTCGGGTCGGGTCGGCTCATATCGGCTTGGCCCGTATTTAAGACGGGTCGGGTTGGTTCGGGCCAATACATGAGTCAGATTGGTCAGGTTGCAGCCCTAATTTCTTCCATGTCAGAACAAATAATAACGTAAAAATAATGTGTGATGAAAAAAATGAAATCACCAAAGCCATATATCATCTCCCCCAGGGAACTGCACATCAATTCAGATCATATGAGCAAGCTGGTGATGATTATATAATTACAGAAGCGTTGAGAGGGGAAAAAAAATAGTAGACTAATATAAATAACAATCCAAGAGCCTATCATAAAAACCCTTTTGACTAACCAAAACTTTTCTCTATTTTAAAACATAAATATTAAAACATTTGATTTCTAGAAAGGAATTCCCTTTGAACAAAAAAAAAAAAAAGAAGTCAGACTTCAATATTTTAGCATTAAGGCAATTTATATTTCTTTCTCTTAGCATTCCCATAACTAAAGGACCAAATTCAAAGCTATAAGAAGAAGATAAAAAAAAAAAAAAAAAAAAAAAAACCCTCAGAGGGGAACTTTTTTGGAAGGAAAATAATAATTTCAAACATACGATCCTTAACATTATCTAATATAGTATCATTTGTGTATAGGCAGCAGGATCTGACCCGAAAACTTTAGCACACAAAAAGCAAAATCCAAAACCTTTCATCTCATCTTGTTAATATATCGGGAAACTAATGCATGTCACAATATACATAAAAAAACATGCAAAGAAATCAGGGTGTTCGAAAAATCTAACGAAACTTTCACGATGTGTTTGGCTGCCAAGAAAAAGTGAGAGAAGTTTTGAATTCAAAATCCACATCTCTCGTCATCTAGAATCCCAGCAAAACGACAATGTAACATTCAAAGTACCAAACCTTCATTTCCTTCCCATTACCTCCGCTTTCACTGAAAGCACACACAGAGACCGATGAAGATCACTAATTTCAAATGCTACACCCAGATTAGATCTAAAAAATAAGAGAATAAGAAAGAATGAGAAAATACAAAACTAAAGAAAATCCCTGCGTCCGTACCTTAACCAGTGGGTAACCGAGGAAGAAAGTCCAACCAAACGCAACAACAACTAAAACTTCGAATCGATGTTTTGAGCAAAAATAAATGAGGGTTATTGCTTCATTTCCGATTAGGAAAACTCCTTTTTTTGGTTTAGTTGTAGACTTTCTTCCTCGTGCTTTCTAGGTTTTCTGGGTTCTTACAAAAATCAGAGAAATATATTTTGCTCAAACAAGCACAAAATCGAACGAAGGGACCAAAAAGAAACACAAAGCACGGCCACACAGGGACAAAAGTAGGACTAAGGAAAAAAAATCAGGTACTTCTCTCTCTCCCTTCCCGAAGCCCTCTCTCTATCTCTCGGATCTTTAAATCCTTGTATCGCCGCCATGCGCCGCCCACTAGGCCCAACCTCGTCGACCTCAACGCCACCGATCTCCCCATGCTGACCACCAACGTAAGGTGGTAAGCCCTTTCTCTCCCCTTGGATCTCTCTCCCTCTCGGATCTAGATAGATCCGTGTACCCACAGCCGCTGGTAGCGCCACCACGAGGCACTATGGGCCTCCTTCCTGTCGAGCCACCCCGATCCACCACTGCTACAGCCTAGCCCAGCGTCCCTCTCCCATTCTCTATCTCTCAACCTGCGGCCTCCAGCCCTCCCCATGCCGCCACCAACTGCCTTAGACCACCACGACCATGTCCAAGCCCACCTCCCTTAGCTACTGTCTTTGTCCCCTACACCACCAAGTGAAGAGAATACCAAAAGAAGAAGAAGATGCAGAGATGGTGTTACACGGAACACGCGGAAAGTAAATCACAAAAACAATAACAAAACCGTAATAAGACCCAACCACAAATGACACAGATGGAAGAAATAAAGTGACTAATCATTCTTGTTCATCTGTTTATAGCGACTTTTAAGTATAAGGGGATACTATGAGAGGATCAACGGGAAAATCACGTTTGTCTAATTGGGTGAAATGATTATTTAAAAAATAATAATATATAAAACATTCTTATGGTGTGCCGACGACATTCAATCATGCAATCTATCAAACCCTGACAATATCAACTGCATTCCATATCAATTGGCTAGCATAATTCTTATTTGAGTAATGCTACATGCAACCGTGAGTACATAAACGTCGTGCAGTAGTTTTGAAAAAGGTGGAGTCCACTATTAAAAAATTAATTTTCTTTTCATGTGGGTACCGTATTTATTTATTTTTTTCAAAGTGATTACACAGTACTTGCACACTCACAACTGCAACTATCATTTCTCTTCATATTTAGCAATGTATACTGCAGCAACCTAAAGTCCATGTCACATTTCCGTAGATAATACAAATTATCAGAGAAACATTAACAGGTACATTTTAGTTGTTGAAAAATGCAGTAAAGTAAAACAAAATTATTTTCTTTTAACTCAACCCTCTGGGCTCAAATTGCAATCATCTTACCCTCATTTTGGAATCCTAACCAGCAAAACGGGAAAATCATAGAAATTTGAAATTCCATTTTTCCTCCATTTTCTCGAAGGCCAAGTAACGAATAACTTTATACTTAGGTGCGATTGTTTCTCTACATCCAAAGCATCTATCGAAAGATCCAAACAACCACATCTCTTAATCATACTTCATTCAAAACAACATCGATATATAACAAATCGAGAATAATTCAGCCTAATCTACACCCTCATGATCAATGGGGTGAACGTTGTTTTGGTGGAGTACTACTGTCAGGAAAGAACAGTTTGAATTTCAAACTCATTTCAACTCATCATTACAACTTTTTCAAATCCCAACACAAAATATAATAAACAATTAAACTTTTTTCAAATCTCAAAATAATAATAATATTAAAAAATAATATTCTAATAATATTTTATTATCTTAACTTAACTTAGTTTAACATCCAAACGCAACCTAAGATGATTATGAGATCAATTAATTGGCTAGGGGCAGAGGAGAGAGATATCATATATCCAGCGGAGATAAAAAAGAGTCTCATGTGTGTAAACTGGGTACGCTCTAATCATAACATCCAGTTTTTTTGGGTATTTTTTTAAATTAACCATAACATGCAGGGTTTCTTTCGGGAGTAATCTCAAATATACAGTATAAACTCATCGTGCTTATAACTTTTGAGGACAAGAATATTTGTAATATTAACTAAAGGGCAAAATTGTAAATCATAAAATAAAACTTCAACACCTCCTGCGCACGAAGCTTTACGTAAAGAAAATGCAAAGCCTACTTTAGTTTACAAAGAATAAGCCCCCTAATGAGAGAGAGAGACCCAGACTGAGTGATGGAGACTCATCGAGAGGGAGAGGCAACGAGCAGAGGGACCAGGGCTAGGCGGTGGTCTTGGGTGGTCGACGACGTGGGAAAAACACTCTGAGAGAGAGAGTGAGACGAGAGTAAACACACACAGAGAGAGAGAGAGAGAGAGAGAGAGAGAGAGACCGCACGGGATACTCACCAGGAGGGCAGCAATGTGGCGACGAAAAGGTGGTTGGGAAGCAGCAGATCACGGAGTGATTGGGGCGTCAGGGTCATTGGGCTTCCCTTGTTGTGGCTGGTGGCACCGCCCTAGATGAATGCTTTGAGATGCAAAAATAGAGGTCTTTCAGTGAGCTCTCCTTCTGTAGAAAAAAATAATAATAAAAAAAATTTGCATCAGGACCCATCTCGGGATGATCCTCGGTGAGTGTAGATTTATTCTTAAATGTTACCTGCAGGGTATTTGCTGCATCCAACCAATATATTACCTTCGGTGTTAAACATTGATACATCTTTTTGAACTAAAAATTTTTCTATAATAAATTTATTCGTTAAATTATAGTATACTATAATTTTTTTTTTTCCTTTCAAAGTAATGAGTAGTGCCACGCTAACGTATAATTTTATATTAAAAATATTATATGGAGAAAATATTTTAATTATAAAGAGATTTTATAAAAATAAATATTGACGTGGTTTAATTTGATATGTTAGATTGTAAAATTATATTATAAATATTATTTTAAATAATATTGTAAATATTATACAATAAGTCAGTTTATATGGCCTATTTCCAGCAAAGCTTGCAAATGGAATTATTGTTCCATAAAACAAATATAAGAAAGCCATGAAATGAGGGCCGAAAGCTGCTTCCTTCACAATTCACATCCATTGTTCGTTATAAACAGCGTGGTAGACACAGCTGGGCCTGAGCATTGACTCTAATGTCGGTGAGGTGGGTTGATGGGCTGGCAAGGTGGGAAGCTGTTTCCATGAACCTTGGCCCTCATATCAACAGGCTAAAACATCCTGAGAACGTCCCACCACGCGTACTGTAGAACGAACTCGATGTCATGTGGAAGGCAATCAAACAAGAACCAAATCCAGTCCTGAACAAAATAAACAACCCAGACAGATGTAGAACGAAAAACACAAGGAATAGAATCCAGAATTCAATCACTTGTTAATTAACTGTCAAAATTTAAAAACAATTTTCACTCTGGTAAAATCTGTACAAAAATATTAAAAAAAAAAATAAAGCATGCGACATAAAAATACATTCCTGATGATCGAATATCAATTAAAATCAAAATAATCCAAGTTTGATAGCTTATAGTCATGAGCATAATTTATAAATTTGATAATTCATATAAATGATATATAATAGGAAATAGGAATATTGGATGGATGGACCGTACCTGCATTGTATATATAACTGATCATGATGTGCTGGAATTCCAGTGACGCGATATTAATGTCACATCGAAGGGAAGTAATGCCATACTTATATTCCTTTTGTTATATATGTACTTATACTACACCATCCAAAAATCTTACCTTCCCACCTAATATCATTTTTAGCCATTTTGACACCCACCATATATCATTTTTCACGATATATACATGTCACGTAATCATTTGTACGTGGCAGATCGATGATCATGATATCAGGGTGCTTAGCAGCAAATAGTTCACGTATAGATGATATCAGCGCATAAAAAGGAGCCCTGTTTCCTGTTGAAATTCTATTGGCAAGGGAGATGAGAAATGTAACTTCCCGTTTTTGTGTACTCCTTAAAATAAAAAATAAAAAAAAAATAGATAAATTTTAAAATTATGTAAAAAATTTAATTTTTTAACCGTAAATCTTACTTTTTTAAAAATAAATATAAGAAAATTATACATAAAATGAATATATAGTTGCTATAAAAAAAAATGAAAAAGAAAGGATAAAACAAAAAACAAAGAACAAAGGATTAATTTTCGGATACCTCACATCCCTCCGGATATTGTTCACACCACACTTTCCTACCAGCTTTTGCTAAGTTAAGTTAGTTGAAAAAATCTATTCATCATCTCAACTCTTATTATCTTTTCATCATTTTATGATGTGGTATTAGATGATAGATGTATAAGTAAAATATAATAAATAATTTCTAATCACCTAATACTACATCATAAAATGATGAAAAAATAATAAAAATTAAAATGATGAGTAACATTACTCCAAATTATTATTGATAAATAGCATATATATATATATATATATATATATATATATATATATATATTGGCTGCATTATTTTCTCTCTGCCACGTTAATCACCAATTCCAAAAACACTTTTCAAAAGTAGCTTTAGATCGTGGTCATTTCTTTTTCACACAAGCTTTCGTCTTTTCAAATGTCACGTGTAAAAAAAAAAGAAATTTTGAAATGGATTATATATAATAATACAAAGAATAATATTAGATATAATTTTAAAGTATTGTATATTAAAAAAAAATCTACTATTAAAATATAAAGGAAAATACTATAAATACAAAGGGATCTCACATAATAACGTGTGTCATGTCTCCACTTCTTCTTTTCATTCTTTCTCTCTCTTTTCTCCCCCCTCTCTCGTGTCTCTCCCCTCCTCCCCATTTTCAACCCCTCCCCACCCCTTTAGCTTCGACGCCCACATCCCTAACGCCCACCATCCTCTCCGTCGTCTAACATAAACCCACAATTAAATCACAATCCATTCAAAATCACAATGAAATCCACTCTCAAACCTGCCGCCCACCATCTCCGACACCCACCATCATCTCTGTTGCCCACCACAAACCCACAATCAAACCACAATTTATCGTTGGTGGTATTGGTTTGACGCCAGAAAGACGTCGGCAGTGACACTGGGTATAGAATATCGTCAATAACTTTGGGATCGTCACGATTAGGGGCTGGTAGAGATGAGAGTGATTGAGAGGGCTTCTGTGCGAGAATCAACAAAGAGAGGGGGGAGAGTGGCAGAGAGGGACCGTCGTAAGGGGAAGGAGGGGAGAGGCACGTGGAGAAGGGGAGAGGGTAGGACAAAAGAAGAAGAAGAAAAAAAAAAAGATGTCAGGAAAAAAAAAGATGTAAGGGAGAAGAGAGAAAAAAAAAAAAAGAAAAAAAAAAGACACATGGCACATTAATAGTGTGTCACATTAGTGTATAGGATCATTTTGTGTTTCTAGCAGCCCTCAAATATAAATTTTTCATGTTGGTCTTAGATTTTTTTTTTTTTTAAAGAAATGAGCAAGACTTGCACACCGATCTATAATTATACAAGTCATGATTTTCCTAATATAAATTTGCAAATTAGAACAATAAAATAATTTACTACAAATATTAAATATTATATACGAAGGGAAGTCTCCATTAACGACTACTCAATGTATTCTAACGTCATCAGTTGTGAATTTAACAACTATATATATATATATATATATATATATATATGGATTTTTCAAGGTAAAAAAGAAAGAGTAATGTTATACACCACACTCTCATCCTATCTTGATCATATTAAATAGCATGTGGTATATTCATCACCATTAAATGATAAAAAAGTATGCAATAAATTATCATATAATAGAGATAAATATGGCACATCTTACTTAGTGTGATAGTAGTATGGTGTATAGAATTTTTAAAAAATAAAACAATGGGACTGGGTAGGTCGGCATTAATAATTATGTTAAACAAGAATGAGTAAATATCAATATTTAATCATAACTACCATACGATATGCATGTAGATTTTTTCTATTATATATGAATCCAATCAAATATATATAAATATGGGAAAATCTTCTAGTCGGTATATCTGTTTTTGGGCTGAGACCAGCCTCCAATAAGAGCCAGCCACGTAGCAGTCCCATTTCACTAATAATGGGACGCAATGCACCGAATAAATAAAAAATCTCTACCCCCGTCTCCTTCTCGCACCGAAGCCCCCTCTATGTTCTCTCAAATGCGTCGAACTCAATCTCCTCTCTCTCTCTCTCTCTCCCTCCCTCCCTCCTCGCCCTCGTCTCTCTCCTCCCTCTCGTCAAATCCACAGCCATTGAAGCGCCATGAAGGAAGTCGACGTCAATTTGGACTGTGTGGGTATATATTGATTCTCCTTCATCCTTTTTATTTGTTTGCCGAATCAAACCACCATCGTCTCTCTCTCTCGCCGTCGTCAAATCCGCAGGTAGGAAATGCTTTATATTTCAAATTATTTTGAGTTTTTTGAACGTAGATGGATTATGGATTATGGCTTGCATCTACTTTGAGTTATTTGTTTTTGTCAGAATGGTTGTGGGTGGCTGCTACCGGCGTCGAAATGGCTGTGGGTGGTTGTTGCGTGGGCGGCTGGGCGTGTAGAATGAGAGCGGCGAATGCGATTGCTGTGCAACATGTATAGCAAAACAGATACATTTGACGTAGGGTATTAGAGGCTATTCTAATGTAGTGAGACGCATTGTGTTATAGTGTATAATGTGACGTGACAAAATATCATTCGTTGCTGATCTAAAGTCTAAAACAGACAGTATCGCTCCAAAGCGGAACTCTATAAATATATAATAAATATACAAGTGATGTTATTTCACTGTCCACAACAAACAGTTAATTGTGACCATCATTGATCGATCGATCATGATATATAATCCTAAAGATCATCATGATTATCGTTGTGCTCCCAATGGGCAGCAGAGCTGATCCCGTGAGCTGCGCCAAAGCAATAAACAAATTAGATCGACGTACGATGGCAAAGTCAAGACATTAATGGATCGATCGAGAAGTTCACGAGATTTTGCTCGAATTCATGAATTTATATATTGATATTTTGCCCGATTGGTCATGATCCACGAGTCGAGTAGTGCATGATCAATTTAGTTGATGAGGACGTCACAGAGCATAATTTTAACCCCTAAACAAGGTGCAAAATTAAGTGATAGCAGGACGTGGATCAATATCGTGAAAAGGTTTCTAATTTGGCGGTGCTCAAAACTCGTCTTCGTACGATGAATGGCAAAAAGCTAGCCAGCGCAATACCACTTTAATTCAATGTAAGAATTAGTAGTACGTAGACGTAGTAGTTCTATATCTTCTTATATATATAAGTGGCTATTTAACGGAGCCTAGTGTTCTATTAAATCATCGTTAAGTTATTACAGTTTTAAAAATAATGGGTAAAAACTTATTTTACATCTTTATTTATTGGATATTAGAATGTTTTGTGTTTATTATTTTTTTCCTTTATATTTTATCAGTCGTCAGTTTACTACTTTTACGTTCTTTCATTGTCTGCTTTTTCACTGATCACTTTTCTCATCCGTAACTTTTATACTGTATTTTACTTTATATTTTTTTACTTTTGCAGCTTTTATATTTTATTTATTTGTGTACAGTGCGATTTAATTGTGTCTTTTCTATTCTTTGAGATTGGATGGAATTGTGTAGTCAAATTTTTATTTTTTATATCTTTATCTGTTGATTGTGATATAACGTAAAGATAAGTGTTTTATCTTTTTCAGTTCTGATACACTGTTTCTGATGCAGTGACAGTCTTTTATGTTTTATCTTTTAGCGTTTTGTGTCTTTTTATACTTCTATTCTCTTCGTTTATACGAGATGTTTTTGGTCTTTTAATTCAACTGTGTTAGGTATCGACAACTTTAATCATATATTTGTTTAAATGATTTTATTTGTTTGTGTCAGCTCCCTCAAATTCTCATTATCTCAAGACTAATATCCATTATCTCATCATCCTTATTCGACTCGTTGCCACAAGAAAGACACTTCACCTGGCTCTGCAACGCACCCGCAAAGATCTCTTTCACCACAGTAGTTGTAGCACCAGTCGCAGTGGAAGTACTTTGCTCGCCTCCCTTTGAGTTGGAACGCCGCAGCTGCAGCTTCTTCAAGTGGAGGCATGTGTTGTGGCAGGCGTCGATCACATAGCGCAGGAACTCGTGCGCGTCCTCCTGTCGGCCGCACCGGAAGTGCTCGGCAAAAATCCGGAGACAGCTCTGGATCTTCAAGGGCGCGTCAGGGGTTTGATCCACGCTCAGAGAGCGCACAATCCGCTTCTCCAGAATGCAAAACGGACAGTCGCGCGTCAAATCGCCTGTGCGAAAATTGAGACGAATAAAGAAGAAGGCCAGGAAATTAGGGCAAAGGGAGGAAAAGAAGAAAGTAGTGCATACAAAGAGAGGAGTGCTGGCATTTGAGACAGAAATTAGTGAGGGGAGGGGTGTAGGTGAGGCACTGGAGGACACTGTTGAGATAGCAGGAGTTGCCGAGGTTCTTGAGCCCTATAGGGGGGCCGTTCTTGCGCTTCTGACTGAGTAAACTCGGCTGCCAACTCATTTGCAATTGCAAGGCCATCAAAGAAGACCACCTCCCACCTTCGTTTCCTGTGACGCTGATGCACTCCAGAACCTGCATCTTAGATGAAGTTGTTTATTCTTCTATTTAATGTGTTCCTTTTGTTTGCTTGATTTCATATTGCACAGACGCCACTTCACGTTTATGTTGGTTATAACAGGGCCGAGATAGTCAAATTTCTTCTTGATCGGCAAGGGACAGATAAGGTGGAGTTGGAAGCCAAGAACATGGTAAGTATTAATGTAATTGGGTTTTTTTGGAAAAAGTGCATACATTACAATGATGCTTGGGATTTATTAAGCCTATGCTCACGACTTATTGATTCCTGAGTGTCAAATTGATGTGCTTTACAGTATGGAGAAACTCCTTTGCACATAGCAGCGAAGAATGGATGCAATGATGCTGCATAGTTGCTTCTTGGTCATGGTGCTATTATTGAAGCCAAAGCAAATGTGCTTTTTTCTTATTACCTTATGATCCATTTTTTGAAATGTTCAAATTAAAAGTGGGATTTGGATTTCTGATGGTAAACTCTATATTGCGCTGTCTTATTAATGTATAATGGAATGACACCATTACATCTTGCTGTTTGGTACTCACTTCGAGCTGAAGATTGCTTGACTGTCAATACATTGCTCGAGTACAATACTGATTGTAGTGCTAAGGATAATGTATGGTGGATTGCAATTGCTTGCCATGATTTTGGCTTAGTAAAGATTGTCCCTTTGTAAATAATCGTAGTTAGTATAACATTTGAATTGCAGGAGGGCATGACTCCTCTAAATCATCTCTCACCAGGCCTAGGAAGTGAAAAATTGTGGGAACTATTGAACTGGCATCTTGAAGAGCAGCGGAAGAGAAGAGCGATCGAAGCATGCAATGAACTAAAGCTAAGAATGGATGAGCTTGAAAATGAAATATCAAATGTAGTAGGTTTGCATGAGCTTAAGGTACAACTACGGAAACGGGAAAGAGGAATGCTTTTGGATGAGAGGCGTAGAATCCTTGGGCTGAAAGTTTGCATCAGAAGAACCCCACATATGGCATTCCTTGGCAATCCAGGATCAGGTAGTTGTTGGCAAGTTTGTTTGTGTCTCATAATGATGTTTCTTTATTTTCCTTCAACACTGAAATTCCTGTTTATATTGCGATGCTACAAACTCAGATGAAAACATTCAAAAAAATAATTGATTTTGATCAGATGATAATAATCTAGATCATCTCCATATATAAAGGCCACTAGCTAGCTTTATATAACACAAAAGAAAAGATTAAGACAAATGTATTTAATTTATATATTTTGGTAATTATATATATGTTTGAAAATAACTAATTGATTTAAGAAAACAATATTTATCTTGAAATCATGTACGTATACATGAACTGATTATGAAATATTATAGTACTTGTTACTTATAATATTTATTTGCATGACTTCAACCAAATTAAGTTAGATCATAGCTTTAAAATAATTAACGGTGATTATTATTTTAAATAAAAAAAGAATTATCATAGAGTAATTTGTGAAAGGTGGTTATATATCTGGGATGTGCAGGCGGTGGAGGTCGACTCGATTATGGAGTTCATGTCGTATATGTTGAGCTCATCTTCTCTATTTGATGAAGTTTTGGGGTCTGAACCGGAGTCCCCCATGTCGGTTATCTCCACTACCTCCCCGATGTCATTTTATTCAAAAGTACATTTTTTTCCATAATTTCCATTAATCCTTAATGTTTCCTTAATTAAACAAACAATTAGGTTGATTATTAATCATAATCAAATAATTTATTTATTCAACTATAAATTAAGACCACTTTTGATGATGTAGGGATAGATATTTTGGTATGCAATGATCTATTTGGCTTGCGATGTTTATTTATAGGACCATGTTATAATTTTTATTAATGTTTTTTTTTTTTTTATAATATATCACAACGTGTAATTATTTATAAATTACATAAACATTATATCGTTATTTAATTAACCAAAATTATTACGTCTTTATTAATAAAAAATTAACTCTTAAGAAAAAAATATATATATAAACTAAACAAACGTGCATTGCACGTTGCTTTCACCTAGTATATTAATGTGGGTGAAAAGAGAAAGTAGATGTCGTTTAATTTATATATATAAACCTAGGTCAACAATATAAATATATATATAATCTTAATTGTCGTTGAATGTGTGATCAGTTGGAAGACAACATGATGAGTTTTAATATATATTTATAGCTAGCGTAGAAGTTGGTATATATTATGAGATCAGGAGTATCATTGGATTTAATTAATGTACGTAGCAATTTTGAAAAAAAAAATTAAATGCTTTATGATCGATCAATAGGGTTAGAAGTTGATCACTAATTTCATGAACCTGACACCAATATATATTTATATATATATATATACACATATGTGCATCGATCATCATGATGATCGTACTATTAATGGCGGGCCGGCTAGAACTGCAAATAACCCAATTCGTTGTTAATTTATAAATTGTACTTCTGTGTTTTAAGTAGGTAGGTAAAAGTGGACTAGATTCACGCATGCAATTGCGTATCAGTTTTAACATGTTATCTAACATTGACAATGCAAAAGGAATATATACATATAGGAACATCCTCTCATCCTGCTTTGAACATATTAAATAATATGTGATATATTTATTACCATTAAATGATAAAGAATGATCTACTCTAAAACTATTCCAAGGGAGGCTATCTAAAGAAGAAGAAGAAGAAGATAGCTACGGAAGTGAGCATGCAGTACTACTTTTCCTCTTATATATATATATATATATATATATATATATGTTGCATGCAAATATACCTTCCATGCAAACACGTGCTTCAAATTCATTTTTCTTTTTACGTTATGTTTTTTTGTTCTGTACCAGCTTGTATGTGGATTAATATATATATATATTCCCAAATTAATATGATGCACCAGCTAGCAGAAAGCAACATTAAAGTGACTTAATTCATATTCTTGTTTTCCTCGATCGGCACTTAATTTGACTATCATGTTTTACAGTTTTAGTTATACTTTTATTCTTATATATATAACGCTTCATGTGACGTAATTATTTCCATTGACCCATGTATATGTACTAGTGATCTTATTTATTAATGTATTCAACTTTATATATAGTTTATATTTTTTTGTTGAATAGTGAAACAATCAAATAAATTAAAAACAAATTATATATATATATATATATTTAATTAACCACTGCAACGTATATTGGAGTTTCTTTTTTGACCCTGTTGATGAATGCTGTCGCTGAGAAAGTTGGAGCAAGCGATTGAATAAAAATATATTGACTTGCATGAGGCGATTCCTCGGTACTTTTCTAACTAATGGCAAACAACCAAACATGCCAATTCAAAAGATTGTTGAATCATGTTGAGTGCATTTTCTTAAGTGGCATTTTGATTTCAATAAAGTATATATATATACATGATTTAGCAAACATGCCTAATCAAATGAGGACTTATTAATAAAATTGAGACGGGGCTGTTATGTGGGTGGCTATCGGCTCTTTTCTAAAAAAAAATCAAAAAAAAAAAAAGTGGCAGATTCATAATTCTTAATTTAAACATCATCATGTTCGTGATCATGATGCGCGCTTCAGGCCAATTTGTATACGTACATTATCATTGTATTTAGACTTCCGTATATTCATGGCCGACCTGATGACAGATTAATGAAAGAGGATATATATAAATGATATATATTATATGAATACAAAATATTTATTGAGTTATGAGTTTATAATATGGGAAATGATAGTTTGTCCCCTCACATTGCCCTCTTACAATTTTTTTTTTAATTTTTTTATTTAATGATTAAGAAAATAATTTTTAATATATTGATGTCTTTTTTTATTTTTTAAAAATATCAAAAAAAATATAAAATAATAAATAATAAAATAATAAAAACCTACATTTATGCTAATGTCACGCCAGCAGTTAAAGCTGAACCGCAGGCCAGCACTACCCTTATAATATATATTATATAGACAACTCGTGTCAAGTAATGTACAGAAAACCCACCTGCATGCATGCTGTAAGTGGTATAATTTTCAATTTTTCTTGCAGAGAAAGCACTCTACCGCACGCGTGGACCAGACAATTTTGCTCATTTTCGTGATACCCAAGGCGTGATTCCACGCATGCATGACTCTTTTCACGTGCCTAGCTTGCTTCCCAGATTTGTTAGAAAAATGTATATGACCTTGATACGCGCGGACATTAGTCACAATCTATTTACATCAAATTCACAACTTTATATATAATAAAGTAGTACCTTTTTTATATAAAAAAAATTAAAGTAATAGTCAACAGTAGTTTTAAAAAAAATTATTACTTTATTAAAAAATTCGGGTTTCGATGTGATATGAAAATTTTATGTTTTATTTAAAAATTTTAAAATATTATGTTTTAATATTATTATTATTTTGATATTTGAAAAAATTGAATTATTTATTATATTTTGTACGAGGATTTAAAAAATGTGTAATGATGAGATGAAATGATATGAGAATTTTGTGTCACATCTCAACTCCCAAACTTGCCTTTTGGATAGTGAAAATGTTTCATTTCATCTCATCATTACAATTTTCTAAATTTTCACATAAAATATAATAAATAATTCAATTTTATCAAATCTCAAAATAATAATAAAATTAAAAAATAATATTCTAATAAATTTTTATTTAATTTTTTGTTTTCATTTAAGAACGTCTCATTTCATTTCACTATCTAAACAGACCTTAATGTTGTTTTAGTTAATGGACAATGCTAAAGCCACCGCTTAAAGCTCCCGCTAGCTCTAGCATGTGTTTTTTCATGTGTTTTTTTAAGTTAATTTTTACATAGATTTTTTTAACACTTTTAAATATTTTAAAAAAATAAAATAAATTTAGAACATTATTAAAAAACACTTCCTTAATCAGAAAATTTAAAAAATCATTAAAAAAATACTTCATTAATCACGAAGTAAAATATAAATCATTTTTTTATTTTTTCAAAATATTTAAAATTATGAAAAGAATCTATATAAAAAAAATAACTAAAAAACACTTATTATAGTCCAACGGGAGTCCCGAACGATGGCTCTAACATTATTCATAATTAATTTATATATACCTATTGATCATGTCACGTCATTTGTAGAATCCGAAAGAGTCCAAGTTTGGCTGCTTAATTTAAAAGAAAAATTATATTTATAAGTCTCATACACTACATATTATTTTTTTTATTTTTTTCTCTTATTTATGTGTATTATATAGATGATGAAAAGATTAATTCAATTCTTTTAAGAAGATAAAATCAAATAAAATTAAAAATAAATTAAAAATAAAAGAAAGTGTAACGTGAATTAAAGAGGAGATGGAAGACTGGCACAGCTTAATTACCAAACGTACGTCTACGGCGGCCTGAAGATCAAGCTGCACGTGTTCAAATATTGAGAATCTGAGATAGCTTTTTTCCCAATCCAATGGAATTAATAATATCCTCGTAATTAATTTCCTGTCATGATCGTTATTTTCCTGATCTCCTTAATTATTAATTTCCCACCTAGAGGTTCAAACCAAAATAAGTACGTAACCTCAGATTAATCTTGAACATTTCAATTAATACTGTATATATATAACTCAATAAACCAATTTAATTGGATTTTTCTTTTTTGGTTTTAAAATTTTAATCACATTTTAATTAATAAAATAATTCATACAAAGAGATATCATTATCAACTACAACTAATCATATATATTTATTAGGACTATTCATTTTAGTCGGATTTTTTTTCGGCTCAAAACTCCACCCGATCCAAAATGGAAATTGGATTCCGATTCTAGATTCCGGTCCTGAACAAATCCGGACGGAAACCTAGGTTTCAAAATTCGGGTAACCGATTCGAATACTGAGTTTTAAATTCGGAACTCGATTTATTTTCTTTTTAATTTGAATATCTTTTAATACCAAGATTGATTATGTTAAAATAATATTCACATGCTCGCAAAATTTGTTGAACTTTGATGTTTAGAGTAGTGCTAGCATGATGTCTAGCTTTGATTGCTGGGAGTCTACGCTAACATAAAATTATTTTTATATTTTTATCTTTATTTTTATATATTTTTAATATTTTTAAATATTTTTAAAAAATAAAAAAATACTAATACATTAAAAATTACTTTTTTAATTATTTAATTAAAAAATCAAAAAAATAAATATATAAACAATCAAAATAAAAAATAAATTCAGACTGCATAATAACAATTTCTTCCTGTCTGATCTGGGCACTGTCAAACAGAATACTGATGATATGAAGAGTGATGGTTCATTGGTTACGATCATGCCTGCAGTCTTTAATTCCAGTTTCCAATGGTTTGGATTATTCAATATAGGTCGGACGAGAGTGAAATAAAGATTTTGATTGGTCTGAATCGTCTGACCTACTACGAGAGGCCATTAAGATCCAAGAGTTATTTCTGCATTCAAGGGTCGTTAAAAGAGGCCAATATTCTCGGGGCAGAGAGTTTGCAGAGTCAAACGTTTTCAGCTCTTCACTTGAGACAATGGACATGACCTAGGAGATAAGCTGTACGTCTGAAACATTTAAAAAAAAAAAAGTGTATTTAAACCAGGCTAATCAGTCCTTTCACCAGGGTTTATATCCGGATCTGAACCAGGCTAATCAGTTTTGATCTGTATTTAAAATCCGGATTTTAGATTGGGTATATCCGAATTTCCAAACTGGAATCGGATAAACAAACCTAAATTACTTAGGTATGCAAATATTAAATTAATTCTCGAAAATGGAATGGTTATTATATATAACAAAATAAAATATCATAAACAATTTTAATATTCGGCATGTATCTTGCGTGGTCCTTTTTTTATATATAAAATTAAATAAAATTAGAGTAATGAATATGCAATCAGCATATAATCGCTTTGAAAAAAAAAAAAAGATTTATTATTAAAAAATTAATTTCCTTTCATTTAGTCGCGTATTTATTTATTTTTTTAAAGTGATTATACAATATTTTGTAACTATTATTTTTTATAAAATTAATCCCCCGTATTCAGAGAAAAAAAAAAAAAAAAAGAATTATAAAGGTCATGTGGGTAGACTGGTAGCAGTACTTTTACGTCACAGGATTATATCAGCACCATGATGTCACTCTTGACGAATAATCCAAGTCATATTCATATATACGCTCTCATGCAAACCTACTCAACATCATGACCACCCACCACATTGACCAGGGCTGCCTCTAGATCATGTCGACGTGTCCCAAGGCCAAGACAACATGCATGATATATAATTTCTTCCAATCTCTTAGAAATTATAATTAATTTGGAATTGATATGAAATACATACATACCGAGTGCTCCACCGGCACAGGGACCAGACAACTCCACCATTGATCAGGCAGTCACTGTATTCCCACACCAACCATGAACGCTTTAAATTGCGACACCCACTTTCAAATGTTCAACTGAGTTGCCTGCATAGATATATTTAGGAGCGTGGCTTTCTGAAGTCTGTACCAATTACTTCAGAATATATAGTGAAAGACAGCCATGGGAGAGCTAGTTTGGGAAGCAAATTATAATTACGGACCTGCAGACATAGTGCTTATCCACCCTTCCAATGGTACCAAAAGCCTAGAAGATCATCTGGTGTTGCAGGTAATTACCAGTAACATCAATATTACAGATGGTCTAGTCTCGAGAGAGATTGCTCGTACTGGATCTAAAGATTGGCAAGGTTACGAGCAGAACGAACAAGAAGCTTGGCTTCCCATCACTGAATCCAGGAATGGCAACACCTTTTCTGTCACCTTTCATTTACTCTGCTCTGGGTTTGGAATGCAGGCCCTTTTGCTTCCTGTTGCATTTGGCACACTTGGATGGTAAGTTTTCTTTCCTTTTTCTTTTCCTTCTGTGAGAGATTTCGTTCTGAAAACTATATACAAGCTTTTCAATCCAGCCCATGATTCACTTTGTCAGATTCAACTACTCAAATTTGCTCGTTTATGCCATTATTAATAAACTCGGTCGACGAGAGAGAAAAAGACAATGCTTTTATTTCACATGACATGGATCGATATCAGTGAAACCAAAACTGTTCTAAACAAGAGTATGAATTTGCTGACTACGAGGTGGCTCTAATGACAGGCCTGCAGACTTTCAAAGTCTAGGTTGGCCATGTGCTTTTTTAACATGTGTATTTCATTTTAGAGAATAAAAAGGGGTTATCCCTCAATTTGTTGAGACTTGCTAGTCTTTTTTTGCTTGCTGGAAAGTGGAAACTGCGCTCCGGCCTCCAGGCCAGAAGCTTCCCAATTGACTCCATGAAGACATGGATCTAATTAATGAATTAGTCTATATATACCGAACCCCTCAACGTTAATTCTAGCTAGATTCGAAGTTCATCCAAAATCTGGTGTTTTTATTGGTGGTTACCAGGCCAAGTACTGCTGATCATATATGTACATACATATTGTTTATATGGTACTAAATTATTTTTTTAACGTTAATATCTTCAAGAAAAGCTAGCACACGTACGTACAGGCCATATTATATGTTAGATCATGTACTAATTAAGAGGTGATGACTTGGAAATAATTTCATCTCATACTATTTCATTTTATCTAATCATCTCATTTTCTTTCTCAAACAATATTCAAATACAAATCTAAATAAGTAATTAAAGAATGAAGAGTGTCTTAATTTTTCTTTACCAGATTTTTACATCCATTCAGATTATATGTTTACGGAATTAAATGTTTTGTGTTATATTAATTTCCCACTTGACTCGGCCGAGTCAAGTCCTCGTACTGGACCACCTAGCCACCCAGTCGGCTTTCTCAAGTCCTCCAAGTTGAATGTAGTGGTTAAGTAATGTCCTGTTTGATAGCAATTCATCTCATCTCATCTCATTATTATAATTTTCTTAAATTTTCATATAAATATAATAAACAATTCAATTTTTTCAAATTCTAAAATAATAATATTATTAAAAAATAATAATATTCTAATAATATTTTATTCAACTTTCAATTTTCATATAAAATCATCTCATTTCAACTCACTATCCAAACCGTACATATATATATATATATATATATATATATATATATATATATATGAGAAGTGCTACATATACAATGAGAATATATAAAAATAAACTCACAAATTAATGTATTTTCATATGATCTGTTAAATCTATTTTATAATAAAAATAATTTTACAATCTGATATACTGCATCAAATCACATCACTTTGTGAGTTTACTTTTATAAAAAAAAAGAAGTTATGACTAAAATATTTCTCATGAGTAATGCTACTCATCATCCCAACTTCCATCATTCTCCCATCATCTCATGATGTGACATTAGATGGTATTTTACTTCTAAATCTATCATCTAATGTCACATCATGAAATGATGAGAGGATGATGATAAAAGTGAAGGGATAATGAATAGATTTTTTCTTTCTATATATATATATATATATATATATATATATATATTGGACGACCATCGTACGTATGTGCGTGTGTGTGGGGGGTCCAGTACTCTTGCTAAGAAGATGATGGCCAAAAATCGCGCGCTTGAAGAGTCTCCGTCCCAATTTTGCCTTTATCTCGAAGATAATTCTCTGATATTTTCATGTTTTGTCCATTTTGATCGGTTGCAGGGCATGGGGCATCACATGTTGGTTACTAGCATACGTGTGGCAGCTCTACACCATATGTCTTCTCGTCCGCCTCCACCAACCACTCCCTGGATCAGTCCGCTACAGCAGATATCTTCAACTTGCTATTGCTGCATTCGGTGAGTATATCTATATACACCACACCGCACGTTTATATATTTTCTTTTCTTTAAGATCTAAAAAAGCTTTCAATTTTAACAATCTTTTCGAGTTTTCAATATTTGGCAAAGATGTTATTCTATTTACAAGTCTATACGAAGCATGCCGACCTTAACCATCAGTGCTAATTTTAATACAAGATTGGACATTTTCTAAAGTCAAAAGCTTAATTTAATTAATAGATTTTGATGAAAAGTATATTAGAATCTATTAATAAAGCAAAGGTTTTATATGCCAGAGTTTTTCAAGAAAACCGAATGTATTTACCTGAAGAATTTTATCCAGCCCTATTGTACACGTCTTGACATATGGGCGTATGTATATATATTTAGGTGCAAAGCTAGGGAAATTGCTCGCCATATTCCCGACGATGTATTTATCTGGGGGCACTTGTGCCATGCTGATCATCACTGGTGGTGGGACCTTGAAGCTCTTGTTCAAAACCATGTGTGATGGTGAGGCCACGTGTCTTGCCAAGTCATTGAGCGGTGCAGAGTGGTTCTTGGTGTTTACGTGCGTGGCAATTCTTATAGCCCAGTTGCCAAACCTCAACTCTCTTACCGGCCTGTCTCTGATCGGGGCCATCACTGCCGTCCTCTATTCTACTATGATTTGGGTTCTCTCCATCTACAAGGGAAAGCCCAGTGGCGTCTCCTACAGTCCCCCAGAGATTGCCAACTCTGACATGAGCAAAATAAGCAGTATTCTCAATGCTCTTGGGATCATTGCTCTTGCTTTCAGAGGTCATAATCTTGTTCTTGAGATACAGGTAGAGCATTCCCTACCTTTTTTTATTAAACTTGAGGTCATAATCTAATCTTAGAGCTTGGCAAGAATACCTCAAATTTCCATGTTGTATTAAACTTGTACGTACTGTTGCAGGGAACATTGCCTTCGAGTCCAAACCACTCATCACATAAGCCAATGTGCAAAGGAGTGGCAGTATCTTATCTAATAATCGCCATGTGTCAACTTCCCCTCGCAATCGCTGGATTTTGGGCTTATGGAAACAAGGCAAGAAAATTTCCTCTCTTTTAATTTAGTGAATTATGAGATTTGTCTACTCTTGCCCCTGTTGTAGGACATGGACAAGCCATGCATTCTGTTCTCGCCACTAGTTGGGGAGAAACAATAATATTCCTACTTAATGAGAATGTGCATGTTTACTCTGAATTATTCCAGGTACCTTATAATGGAGGATTGCTGACTGCCTTTTCGCAAGTCCACGGACCCAACACCTCGAAGTACACGATGGGCTTCATCTACATACTATTTTTGGCGAACTGCTTATGTACATTCCAAGTCTACGCCATGCCAGTTTTTGACAACTTGGAAGCCAGGTACACATCCAAGAAGAAGCAGCGCTGCCCGAGGTGGGTTCGCATAGGGATCCGGCTGTTCTTTGGAGGGCTGATTTTCTTTGTAGCAGTGGCTTTTCCATTCCTGGGAAGCTTAGCTCCTCTGATTGGAGGTATCACGTTGCCTTTGACGCTTGCTTATCCCTGTTTCATGTGGCTTTCCATGAAGAAACCGCGCCCGAATGGTTTCGTGTGGTGTCTAAACTTGGGGCTCGGTTGCTTCGGCGTTGTTTTTAGTGTTCTTTTAGCTGTTGCAGCCGCCTGGACTTTAGCTGACAAAGGCTTAAATGCCAATTTCCTCAAGCCTTGACAAAAAGAGATCATCTTTAATGTAATTTAAAGCATGTAATTTACATACCCTCTTTATACTTTTTTTCTTCTCCCAAGGCAAAAGATAAAAATGCTGGGAGAACAAGTATCAGATTATAGCAGTATGATATTAATGAGGTATCGATGATAGGGGGATTGCGCCAATCATATTGACAGAGAAGTTGCAGTGCGACAAAGTGTTGTGTCATTTGCTGCTCTATGGACTTTAGATGCCTTCGAAACATAGAAATCCACAGATAATAAATCTTCCCAATCTCCTAACACTCTACACTCCACATTTTTTTTAATTTTTATTATTTTTTTCTTTCATCAAATATTTATTATATGAATAATGAATAGAAAATTTGAAATAACTTAAAAATGATAAACTCAAAACAAAATTTAAAAAAAATATTAAAAAATTTAAAAATTTAAAAAAATGTGGAGTGTGGTGGAGATTGTATAGGAAAACTCAATCACAGATGGATCTGATGGGCAAATGATACTTTGTTTAGGAAGGTGCTGTTTATTGTGTATTACAAACTAAGGATCTCCTTCGATAATAATGTTTATGAGCCCATGTGATACGGCTAAGAAAATTGCTAGGAAGTGCGGCATTTGCTTCATCTGTGAGTTGACCATGCATGGGAACTTGGGAAGGCCTGGACCATCCTGAATAAAGCCACAGGATGTGAAATCATGTTAAAAGTATATAATTGTTAGGGTTCTGGATTAATTATATGATTGGCAAATTTTATGCCAACAAGAAGAATTGCTTTCAATGAATCTTTTTCTGTTTTATGATATGGGAATCAGATGGACCATGTCATCTTAGCATCAAGTTTCTAGATCACGCATTTATTTGGCAAAAAATATGCATTGTAGAGCGAACATAAGAAGCTGAAATAGGCTGAACCAGAGAACACGGAACATAACCAAGTTCTAGCTATGCAAACATACCATCAGAATACAGAGAACGTGAGCAGAATTTTTAAAGGCCTAACAGTAAATCCACGTGCTTTTTTCCCATGGTTTCTTACCATGAAATTACTGATTGTTACGGCTCTGAAATGTTTCTTGAGCCTTTGAAGTTCTTTATATATAATCACTACTAAGTTCGAAGGAATCAAGATTTGTCTAAATCTAATATATCGTGCGTGTTTTGTAACTCAATGTTGAGTTACTCAAAAGTCCCAAAACAGAGTGAAATCATTTTAACGTTTACAAGTTCCTTACCTTGGAACCTCCCCCATTGGCAACCATGAGGAGGGGAACCTCTTGGTAAGAGCGGACCGACTACACCGACCCCCGTTCGCTTTGTCTTTTGTCTTCCCCATGGCCAACAGGAGAGCCATGCAAGCCCTGTTCAATGCAAACCGTACCCAGTTGCAAGCAATGCCTTGAATGCTGCATCACACATTTTCAACTTTCGTGCAGCACACATTTACAAAGAAAGTTAAGTCCGTCTCGAATTACTCGCATTGTTGCTAAATCATGCATTGTTAGAGCGCGTTAACAAGCACTTTGAGCATATTTCCTTTCTTTTATTGAACCAGCGCAGTAAAATAGAATGCCTCATCAACTATGTTCTCTCAACTTGAGTTGGACTAACCTTGGCTTCTTCTATAAATAGCACCACTTCCTACTGTAAAAACCCAGCAGTGTTAGTAAGTATCATTATCATTTATTGTCCATTTTCATTGCTAACGTTATAACCATGGCAGATCAGCATTCTAAAGCCCAGGAAGATGAGGCAGCCCAAAAGGTGGCCGGAGAATCAGTTTATTGTACTGGGATGTTCTTAGAAAAGAAAGAAGACAAGAAACCTCAAGAGGATGTGGCCGTGACCGATGCCGAACCAATGGAAGAGGAAGAGAAGCCCAATCTCTTGGAAAAGCTCCGCCAGTCTGAAAGCAAGTCCGGCTCGGTAAGCCATAATTTGATTTATTAAGGCAGCCCGTCGATAGAATAGCGTAACTAGGAGAAAGCAACCGACCGTAGATTGTTCTATAAGCACAAGTCGATTTTGTCATCATTATTAACTAAGAATATCCGGCTTGCTGGAAATGTACAGTCTAGCGATGAAGACGATGGAGGAGAGAAGAAAAAGAACAAGATGAAAGGGTTGAAGGAAAAAATATCAGGCCAAAAAGAAGAGGAAGATACCAAGCACAACGAAACATTCATTCCAGCTGACAATGGCAATGAAAAAGCAAGTGCAGAAGCAACACACCCAGAGGAAAAGAAAGGGTTTTTAGAGAAAATCAAAGAAAAACTTCCAGGACAACACAAGAAGCCGGAAGAAGGCGCTTCTGAAGGGTGCGAAGCAAATGAGCAGCATTCACCTGAAGGTGAACCAAAGGAGAAGAAAGGAATCTTGGAAAAAATTATGGAGAAGCTGCCTGGGTGCCAGAGGAATGAAGAGAAGAAGGATGACTAAAATGGAACCTAGAAAGGAATTTTCTCGGGCACATTTCCCTTGCAGCTTGCTTCATATGTATGCATTAGTCTTGATTTGGTGATTTCTGGTTTTTTAGATGTAGCTTTCTTTTTCCCCACTCTGTAGACGTTGTGTGTTTTGCTTAATGGCTCATGAAGGCTGTCTTTGCGGGCCAAAATTTTCATCTGGTTAGCCTTCAACTGAAAATTTGAAATGGGAACGGGAACTCTTGTTCAGTCTCCGCTTCTCGTCAGGGAAGCACGTCTTTAAAGCCTAATGCCTGAGTTGGCTGCTATCACATCACAGGGTTCTGTGTTCACAGATACAAAAACAACAGAAGGAACAGATATACGTACAAACGTACATATATATATATATGTGTGTGTGTGTGTGTGTGTGTGTGTGTGTGCTGTTAAATACAATAGAAAATATAAAACAGGATTCTAAGAAGCTGCAAACAATATCACTAAACCCCGTGCAACATTTACAGCACAAGCATTTCAATATGTCTTAAGTTTTACTGAATAGTATGTATTTTCATCACATTAGCAACAAACTAAAACACTTGCAAGAGTTGTTTCCTCTCCTAAGTTGGTATTTCTAAGCTTCTACAATCTTCCTCAAAGGAATAAGGAACATATATGTCACCAGCATATACAGGCCCTAGCATAGTGTGCCGATGTTCTGCAGATGTCAATGAAGCTTAAAGATATCCTATTTTTCAATTAAATATGTCATGAGTCATGACAATTATCAACAACAGAAATAACCACCTCTAAAATTCCAGCTATGCCAATTGTCTTCAAGAACTTGTGAGATCTACTTCTAGTGCTGTCATCAGTATGACTGAACCGAGATTCTTTGCAATTGGTGCAAATTTCTAACTGTGATATGCATTTTACATAACAGTACCAATATGAATCCAGATGTCCAACTATCACATACAAAAACCAACATTCCTGAGGGATTCTAGATTCAACAGTAAAAAATGATAGACACTTCATGGGAAATGCCTCCCCACAGAATCAGTGGCCAGCAGCTCCTACTTTAGATAATGTATCTTACATAGAACTAATGAGATTTACATTGGAAAACAAAGTGAAAATCTGCACATGAGTCCCATCATCCATTTTTTAAGTCAAAAACATCCAAAAAACTGAGGCCTAGATTGAAATATACTTAGTACATCAAATTTTTACGAATAAGAATGACAAAAATATCTACAGGCGGAAAATTGAGAAGTAATTACTCACTGAGACAATTCATATAAATTGCAAAGACAAGAAGGTGTAGGCCATTCAATGATAGACACATGAATGTGTCAAATTATGGGGTTTGCCTAGTTTACTGCCTCTAAGAGTTACAGAGCATCGGACTCTTGTATAAAACTTAGACTTTACTAGTCTACCCAGAATGTAGGCCCTCGACCTCATCACAAATGTCAAGTTCATAGGAATGGCTACTTTCTCATGGTGGTCTCTCACGCTTGGGATTGCCGAAATCCCACCATAGAGTGGCACTTGATGCCCTAGAACCACTGTCACTGCGGCTCGCTGACTCTTCCTTGGCTGATAGAACTTTTTCATCTATTTCATCGATCCGTCACCCAAAAAAAAAAAAAAACGATGAAAGCATTATTAATAGGGAATAGAGCGAACCAACAGCATGTCCAGTATATTCTTATGGAAACACTATGTTATTAGAGAGGGTAATGAAGACATGAGCCCTAATAATTATCAGGGAATAAGGACTGCCGATAGAGATGAGTTGATCGATACTAGTTCAAAAATAGCTTTTAGCGCGATTATGACCCCCGTTTAAACTTCTAAACCCTTCCTCTCCTAAAGTTACCTGGCAAGATGCTTTCTTCATCTGGATTTTACTTTTTATTCGCTGAAGTAGGACTCAACTTCCAACCGTTCTAGTCTACACCAGTTTCCATCATGGATCATTGGATTAAATGACCATTGATTTTCAATGCGGACAAACGCAGGAAGTTTCCAGGGGGGCAAGAACACGAGACCCTAAAGGACAAGCCAAGTAAATACAACAGAATGGACCCTAACCCTGGTGCTCTTTCGATAAACAGCTGGGCTGGGGCTCTGCTTCGTGCAGCCTTGCAACAGGCTTTTTCAGGCAATATAATAAAGAAAGTACCAATCAAATTCAATTTCTTCTGCTGCGTCCCACCTCCCAACATGACAAAACCAAGAACAGTCTGACCCCACTCCAAGAAGACCTTCTGAAGGACCATACTACCCATGTATACAATAAGAATGAAATGTTTAAAAGGGGTAAAAAAGACTTTCCGAGCTTGTAAACCTAATCTAGCACGGTTAAAAGCGCATTTATTAAGCATGCAAATTGTACATACCTCTCCCGAGGCAAGTTGGAGCCGGTAATAGTGAAGTTCGAAAGGGGTGGCCGTGACATGGACGCCGAAGAACGTGGCTGGATTTCTGTACAAGAGTTTGACCGTCGAATTCAACGACAGCATATCTGTTGGTACCCCTGAGTGATCATTCCCCGCCTGTATGTTGAAGTTCTCGAAAACTAGGTTCTGCCCAAAGACAAAAACCAAAAGACACGCTTCTTTTTATCTGCTTTATCTCTTAGTAATATTTAAAAGGCAAGAATTTATCTGATACATCTATAAACTATGCAGCCAGCAAACAAGCAAAAAGCTAAATGTTTGCGTGATTCAAGGAATAATTTGTACAACGAAACGGCATATGATCCCCCGATTTCAGGGGTAAATGAAACCATGAACCGAAAAACTGAGTCGAGCCTATTGTACTATTGAACTCAGAACGAATGATCAATGCCAAGGAGAGAAGGAAATGAATGAAAACAAAGGGACTCTACCTTAACGAATACTTTAGGCTCGTAACTCTTGCTCGCACCCCACAGAATCAATGAGAAGATCGTGAAAAGCAGCAGGAAGAGAAAAACGAAGAAGAAGTACAGCCTCACTTTGCGGCACGGACCCTCGAAGACTCCACCTTCGTGGTCGTCATCGTCGCAGTCGTCGTCAGACTGTGGCTCTTTCTGTATCTTCTTCCAGGCGGATGGGTTTCTGGGGTTCTTGAGGGACGCGGAGAACCGCGAGGTGGAGGACTCGCGAGAGTGGTGGATCGGCGAGCAGTGGTAGTAGTGGTGGGGGGAGCCCATGGGGCTCGAACCGTAAGACATTTTCTCGACGTCGTGGTTCGAGGGGCTCTGCACGAAGTAGACGGGCCTCCGAGGAGAGCGCGGCGGTGACAAACCCTGGTCCATGCTCGTCACCTCCGAGTCTGACTTCGCGTGCATTGCCATCGCCATAAAAACACACGCGGACACAGAGACACAGTGAAGGATTAAGGAAGATAGGGAATATGGCTTTGTGCCTGAGGGTTATATTTTCTGTATTTTTATTTGTTATATATCCAAGAAAGGAAGTGGCAGTCTGACAGATAATACAGAGCACGAAGGTGCAAGAGATATAGGTGCGGTTTTATAGATAGATGAGATAGTTTTAAATATTATTTTTTAATATTATATTTTATATAAAATTTAAAAAAATTATAATAATAAAATAAAATAATATCAAACACTTTTACTATTAAAACGGCAAACAACGAGACTTTCTAAATGGAAGTTTTTAAATTGCGAGGATCAATGTTTGTTCGTTTGTGTATCTCGTTTCCGTTCCTAGGACTAGGGTGGCTTTGGAGTAAATATTAATAAACATTTCAGAGTTCCTTAAATATTGATGTGCGGTGCCTTTTATTTTTTTTTATTTTTTAATTTATATTTTTTTATCATTTTAAAACATTTTTAAAAAATATAAAAATATATATCAATACACTAATAGTCACTTTCTTAATTATTAAGTAAAAAAAATTAAAATATATGAGGTAGCAAAATGGGCAAGTTGAGTGGGCAAAGTATAATTTTTTAATATTGATTATCAGGATATCAAATTATTCAGACCGTTTGGATATAAGAAGTATTTTATCTCATCTTATCGCATATCATCTCATTATTATAATTTTTTAAGTAAACAATTTAACTTTTTCAAATCATAAAACAATGGTAACATTAAAAAATAATATTCTAACAATATTTTATTCAACTTTTAATTTTCATTTCAACTCACTATTCAAACGGTACCTTAATTTATTCTCTGACTCCCCAAATAAAGCAATGGAAGAAACACCCAAAACTCAAGTCTCTCGTAATATTTCAAAGTTAATTGATATTAGCGTTCTTGAAATAAGAATTATTAGTAAGTAAGGTTGTGCATTCAGACCGTATATATTTTCAATCTAGTCCAAAACCCATAAATCTAAGTGTATTCGGGCAGTTATCCGCTCGGATCCAGTTACAGATGCCGTTTATTTCTTCAGTTATTCGTAACCGAATCTTTTTATAAAAAACAATCGTTTCAATTACAAAACGAAGTGGTTTTGTTTAAAACAAAACCACGACATTTTGTAATACTAATTACTTCTCCAGCTTGCCCTACCTCTACACGTACAACAACGCATCTCTCTCTACACTTTGCTCCATCTTACATTCCTGAAATCCTATCAAATAGCATCCCTATCAATCAGTTGACGTCGGTGAGAGGTCGTCGTCCTTAAACATCATAAAATCACTAGCATTTTCTCGCTATTATTGATATGTTCATCTCTCTCAATTTTGAATGTGAGTGCCAATTTGTATTGTAACTTTTGCATTTATGCATTTAAAGTTTGATTATGAGTGCTGGGTTTAAACCGAATTTTGCTTAGAATCTAAAATCGGATACCCTATCGAACTGTAATCGATTTTACCCAAACGGGTATCCGTCTGATTTCAAAAATCGGGATGTGTATCCAGATGGACAACCTTATTAATAAGTTATTAGGATGATGAAAATATAAGGTATATAGAAAAGACCCAAAACTTCATGCTCCATTTATAGCTTGAGATAAATGGGGTGGATCATCTCTACCCTCCTCCTCTTCTCCTCTTCTCATCTTCTTCTTTTCTTTTTCTTCATCCCTTCCTCGGATCCTCTTTTTTTTCCTCTTCATATTTTTCTCTTTTTTTTAAAAAAAAAAAAAACATTCTCAATGACCCGCGACCATGACATGGTTGTGGATATGATAAGAAACCCATGGCTCTCTCCGTTTCAGTAGATGTGCGTATAGGTATACTCAGTCAGGTCCGGTCGGTCCATGGGGAGGCTTTTTGGATCGGGTTTAAAATTTTGATACCCACCTATTTTTTACCCTAAAACCGAATCAATAACACTAATAAACCAGAGGTCGTTATCTATCGGTCAAGTCGATCCATTCGATATTGGCTAGTACAAAATAGGCCAACAAACAAAAGAGTCCAAAATTAACTTCTAATATTTATTTTAGCCCAACATACAAAACAGTCCAACATTTTTCTTCCATTTTATTTTCTTGGAAAAAAAGTTAAATGATAAAAATTATATAAAATAATAAAATTAAAATTAAGTAAGCTCTTAAATATGGATTATCTAATTAGCTCAGTAATAAAATTATTAATTATAATTTTATTAATGATGTTACAAACTTAGTGCTAAGTACTTAATACTATATGTATAAATTATGATAGTTAATACCTAATGACCTATATTGAAATTTTAATATTTTATATTATGGTTAATGAACAATTGATCTAGAGATATTTCATACTTGTAACTTAGGTATATTATAAAAATGTACCTAAATATTTTAATTCATTGTAGATATTAGCTAACTATAATATATATCATTGCATATAATATTATATTTAACATATATGGTCAATGATCGTAGTTTAGATGAAAGTTACATAATTAAATTATACAACTACTATATAAAATACTGCTATGAAAAAAAAAACTACTATATAAAATACTATATAAGATCGATTGGTATGGTCAGGTCTAAAAAAAACATAACCAGGGACCGGATCGAAAACTGAACTTTTGCAAACTAATGCATCTAGATTGGATTATTAGTGTTATTTGTTCAGTCCGGATCAACCGGAACCGTTCGGTCTGATAGGTTTTTCAATTTGGACCGATAAACTTACACCCCTAGTTGTGGGTCCCCTTCTCTATCTCACTCTCTATCATTCTCTTGATCTCTATCTAAGGTGGTCGGACGACCTATAGGTCAATATCCCCTCCTATCCAGCCAAATAGGACCACCTGCCTCCATAAGAGTGGTAGAGCAAATGAAAATGGACCATCAACCCAAGCGGGTGCGGGGGTCGAGATGACTGCATGCCCACCCTCATTGAGCGTTGGGCGAGTAATTGTTCTAGAATTATTTGTTGATTTTGTACATTTTAGTCTGTATTAGAAAAGGATCTTCATTAAATATGTTGGTCGTTCTATTATTGGTTTTAATCATTCATTGTATCATAAATACAATATCCGTCCCTCATAAATTTTCTTCTATCTTTGGAAGGGGGATTTATGCACTTTGGGTCGAGCTCGTGCCACTTCACAAGGCCTGTGGTGCCAGAAGGGGACGAGTCCGAGAAGTTTGAAGGAGCTGGGCCCAAGCGATAACCACCAAGGGAAGGGAAAAAGCTCGGTCGACGGCTTGCTTAAATGAGATTAAGATCGCTTAGGGTCTAGCTCCCTAAGGAATCAACCGCATTAAATGCACCTCAGAGTGGTCTTCCTCGAAGTAGAGCTCGATGCCTATTGCTAATGGTCACATTAAAGGCTACCTCTTGCTATCACCCTAAAAGGGGGAGATGATCATGACAGGTAGTTTTTACGAGGAGCAAAGCAAGAAACAGAGAAAGGGCAATGGTTTAAAAGGAAAAAAAAGGTGACAAGAAATAGGTAAGGAACTCAAACTCCCGAATTTTAGGCAGGACAAAAGCAGACTTCACTGACTTTGGCATCAGAGGCTTCTTAGCTCCGACCAACCTTCAGATGGAAGGTAGGAAGTCACAACCTATATGGCAGCGACAAAACACGCAGCAACAATCTTAATATAATATTATGTTGTTCATGCCTAAATTCGCACAACATATCAAAACGTAGGAAATAATTATCTCCGACCTACGATGGTGATTCAGATTTCGATACAATACTTTTCACATTCATCTATAAGATAATAATAAATAAGTAAATATAAATAAATATAGAGAGACATAGAGATTTACGTCGTTCAGCATAAAAGCCTACATCCACGGATTGTTTAGGGGTAAAATCTACTATGATTGGTGATTTTACAATATCTCATGGCCTCACATATCGCTCAATACAATGGAGGAATTTAGTCTAGGCGTAGAGAAGTCATCCTGAGCCTATCGAGAGTCCCCCTTCATTTGTAGAGATCTCCTCTTTTTATAGAGATTCGTTTTCTTCCTTTGAGTGACAGACTCCAACTTGCCTTGTGAAATCTTTTTCTTTTAAGAGTCTAAGCCAACTTCTTTTGGTTTATCTCTTCCTTACCTTATCTATTCATTACCTTATCTCTCAGCTTTATCTCTTCCTTTATTATTAGTGATAGGTTTTCAAAAGACTGGACCTAGTCAATTTAGTCCCTAACAGATGCCCGTGATTCTTAAGGTCAACTTGTTTATCAAAAAGGCCTTGAGAATCTTCAAGTCAATCGTGATGAGGTAACTTGTAAGAAACTACAGAAAAAGCAATTCTGGAAAGTGGTCCATAGTTTGTCACTGTTATGCAATGCAATGGTGAACTCCATGAGCGATCCTTAAGAAGAATTTGTGAACTTTGTAGTAAGAGCCTTCGAGGATGGGCTTTTGTGAAGTTTATTTGTAAGAACATTTGCGTGATAATTGATTGTACTGATGATTGCATGTGATAGTTAGTGAAGTGCGCATATTTTCGTACTCGGTGATCATTTTTTATTCTTGGTGGCTTTAGTAGATTTTGCTCTGTGCTGCGATCTTTTGTTATTTTTTAGTGTTTCCGTTTTGATGTAGATGTAGGAGTTTGTTTGTAGAAACATCGCTTAAGTGGTCAGGGAGCCCGTCAACCCCTTGGATCCATCTTAGGCGGTTGCTGAGTCCGTCAACTCGTTCCCGAATGACACCTGCGTGAGGTGGTTGTAAAGCTTAGAGGCTCGTTCCCTAAAGTAATCTGCTGGCCGTGGTTGTGGCTGGTGGAGACACTCGGCTTGCATTTGGCGTGAGGGTGCCTAGACCGCATAACGTTGACGATAAGAGTATAGTAGGATGATGCCTCGACCACGTAATTCTGGCGATGCGAGTGTAGCGAGAGGACTCCTCGACCGCATAACCCTGGCAGTGGGAGTGTAGCAGGATGATGTATCGACCGTGTAACCCTAGCGATGCGAGTGTAGTGGGAGAATACCTCGACCCCGTAACTCTGGTGATGAGAGTGTAGCGAAATGATGCCTCGACCGCGTAACCTCGATGATCAGAGTATAGTGAGAGGATGCCTCGATCCCGTAACCTCGAAGATCAGAGTGTAGCGGGAGGATGCCTCTATCGCGTAATCCCGGCAATAAGAGTGTAGTGGGAGGATGCCTCAACCGCGTAACTCTAACGATGAAAGCATAGCGAGAGGATGCCTCGACTGCGTAACTCTAACGATGAAAGCATAGCGAGAGGATACCTCGACCGCATTGATGTTAAAGTTGAGCTCAACGGCTTCGTTGTAGTGGGAGACAAAATGCGACCGCACATTGTGGCCGATCATACCAAGATAAAAACCAAACAGGTTAGATTAAATAATCCAAATCACAAGTTGAGATTTACAAATCTGAGACATCTCACTTGAGTGTGGTGAAGGCTGGTAAGACATGGGCGTTGGTAACCATGTTTTGGCAACGGTGAGGACACGAGATGCCTGCGATATCGAATGATCTATTCTGATACGAGACTCCGCTATACTCTCCATAGAAACTCCATTATATATAGTGCCTCCACCAAATCTCTCTCAAGGGAGGCATCATTTTTAACTTCTCGAAACCCTAGATTTCTCCTTTGTATTAAGTTATATGTTAGGTCATGAGAGAATGTAAAGCCACCAATTATAGTGGATTTTGCCTCCAAACAACTCATGGACGTAGACATTGTGTTGAACTACGTAAATATTTGTGTATCTCTTTATTTATTTATTTACTATTTATTTATTTACTATTTATTTTATGGATGAACGTGAAGAGCTACATATCAACGTTCCCAAATATCTGTATTTGTTTATAAACTCCCGAGGGACGGGTAATATCGGGAGTAGCTATTTATGATACCATACAATTTGTAAGACCATCAACATGGGTCGGAGATTATTCTTTCCTTTATTCTAGTGTGTTGTGCAAAAACATTAACATATGTAATTTTCATAAGGCATTAACATATGTAATTTTCGAAAACAAAATGCGAAGTAGAGTCCACGACATCATGTTTGATGGCATTTGCCTATCAACGGCGTGAATGTTGGTGTTTGGATAGTTTGACAGTTGGGGACCATGCCATGCTCGTAATTGATAGACTTCCGTTTTCCGAATTTGTTTTTGTTTTTTTTTTTAAAATTTTGTGGAAGTTAATGGGGTTATTCATTCGATAGACTTTCAAAATTCAAAGAGTACCCTGCAATTGATAGAGATACCAGAAGGTACGTGACAATCAAGTGCTAGCTGTCACTACCATATTTTCTCGCTTAGTAGTGTCAGCTTTAACTCTCTTTTCTGGATATCCCCATCATAATATCTTAGCTTCTTCATCATCATCTCTATTAATGGAAGTGTACAAAAATATTATTTATAATCTATAAACGTTTTCACGAAAAAAATCTTATTTTATTAGATAATAATAATAAATACAACTCTTAAATATATATATATATATATATATATATATATATATGATATGATTACACAAAATTGGCGAAATACAAGTCCATAGGTGAAACTTGGCAGATGGGGTTTGGTTTGATTGGAAAATTTGGAACCAACTTCTCATCGATTTTATTTTCGTGGGTGAAATTGAGAGAGAGAGAATGAAGGGAAGGATAAAGTAATCCAGGGACGACATGTAGACCCACCTGACTCACTCTCTTTCCAAAATTACAACCGGATTGGCGGATTCCTTGGGATTCACCTCGTATTGGCTATTCCAAGTACAATTACTTTTTTCAGAGACAGATATATTATTGCTTCCCAATTTATGAAAGTAATAGTTTCTAATCTTTAAAATAAAAATAAATGATAAATAATATTTAAAATAAACTGAATAAATAAGATATTCTTATTAAAAGTTAAATTTTTTGTAATAATTTTTTTTATTTTTTAAAAGGAATGGCTGATAACGCTTTATAACTATATTTAATATGAGAAATAATATTTATAGTAGTTGAGTGCATAATTATTATATAATTATTTTAAAAATAAAATAAATACGTGATTAATTTGAGAAAAAAATTAATTTTTTATTAATAAATCACATTTTTTAAATAAAATTTATGCGTAGTTACCCACTCGACTAGTCGTGTATGATTTACTCACATAACATTATTCAAAATAAAGTAACGCCGGTGTCCCCCAACCGAATGAGTGGGAAAGGTGCAGGTCTATTACACTAGGTACGTGAGGAATTCAGGCATTTATTCTATGGTGGGCCTTTAACGCGGACATTACTCATATGACATTTGTCTCAAATATTTATTTTTTCTTTTTCGTTTATATTACTTACATTTGTTATACCATTTTTGTTAATATATTTGATATAATCTGAATTATTATTTATTATATTATTTATCATCATATTTTTGTTATTATTAAATGAGTTTTTAAAAATCAATTAGTATTTGACATCACATCAAAAAATAATTAAGAGATGATAGAAAATTCCATGGTCTATGGTGATCTAGGCGCCCGTGCGACCACGCCGTTTGAATTTAGTTATTTGCCCGTGAGTCTTCACTGTCTTTGTCTACCATATACAAAAAGTCAATTACCTAGTGAGGAGAAAATATATCGCCACGGTCACATAATCACTTTAAAAAAAAATAAATAAAATATAAGATCTCACATGAAAAAAATTAAATTTTTAATAATAAATCATATTTTTTTTTAAAATAATTACATAATATTTACGCACTTCACAATTATATATATAAAATTACTCCTGACACCAATTAGGATTGTCCATTCTCATAATACACGCAATCTTATAATGGGAGAGATGCAGAAAAAAAAAATTACAACAGAAATGAACACAACACCCAATACCCAAAGGCCCAAGTGTTTTCATGGCCCATCCGTACTCAATTGGGCCTGGGCCTGGGTCTTGGCCTCCTCGAACTCTTTGATCAGATCAGAATCAACATTCTCCTCAGGTTCCCACGTGGCGTCCTCCATATCCGTCCATTTCACCAAATATTCCATTTTCCCATCATCCCCAACTCTCTTCCCCACCACTCCCTCGGCTACTGCGTATTCGAGACCGGCCTCGTAGTCCCTCACCAGGTCCTCCCCGATTAGACCAGCTTTGACCCACTCGTTATCTCCACCGTCCTTCCATTTCACCAAATACTCCACATGATCTCCCTTCCCCCTCTTCTCCATGATCTCCTCAACCTCCGCGTACTCGAACACTGCCTCCTCCAACACTCTAATCACCCTCTCCAGCGCCAATCTCCGAGCAAATTGGACTGGGTTCCCTTTCGGCGTCACCCTCAATATTTCCTTCGCCAAATCCAACGGCGTCCGTCTCTTATCGTCTTCGACCTCCGGATCCGCGCCGAGCTCCAGTAACTGCTTCACCACGCTGGGCTGAACGTACCCGGCCGCCATGTGAAGAGCCGTCAACCCGCCGCTGTTGTCGCGATGGTCGATGTTCGCGCCGGCTTCGGCCAGGAGCTTCACGCACGGCTCAGAGCCGAGCCCAGCGACGAAAATAAGCGCGGTGCGTCCGTCTGGGTCCACTGCGTCCACGTCTCGCAGGTCTTCCTCGGCGGAGATGAGCCGTTGGAAGGCCGCCTCGTCCGCTTTCTTGGCAGCGTTCCACCAGGGAGTCTCGTACTCGGCCACCACATCCTTGGCTATGAAATCGGAGGGGACCCATGATGGGGAATGGCCGTCTTTCCACTCGATCAAGTACTCCATCCCGGTCCCACCTTCCAATGCTCTGCTACCAATGATTTTGTTGACTTCGCCGTAGGACTCTTCTTCATTGGTATTTCTGGCAAGAGTTTTATGGGAATCTTGGTTTTGGACGGCAAACACAATGAAGCTACGAGTAGTGCAGCAGCTAGGTTTGAGGGTGATATGTTGTTGGGCAGGAAATGAAGAAGGGATGTTGGGGAGTTTGAGTCTGGAGAGAGATTGGTTGAGGGTTAGAGCGTCCATAGGTGGTGTGATCGTGTGGTGTTTGTGGGTTTTGGTGGCTGGGGATGGGTTGGTTAGAGAAGGAACTGAACAGTCATCGGTGGGTGCAAGTGTAATCTTGGGAGCGAGTGGCTTAGGATAAGGAACCACATCCACTATCAGGACGATGGTGGTGTTTCTGCCGTTCTTTCTATTTATTTTTCACCCCCTAGTTATTTATTATTTGTTTTTTTTTTTTTAATTTTCCTGACCAAACGGCAATTGCCATGAGCTCTCTCTGGTTGGTCTGTATCGAAGCCCATTTGGATATCAATTGCTTAGCCTTGTCTGTGGGACGAGAATGGGCCTTCCCATTTTTTCTGTAGATTGACCTCGTTGTAAGATGAGCATAGGCCTAGCAAGGGCCCAATTTTTTTTTTTTTTAATATCTTATTAGTAACATTGCATTTAAAAAGAGAGAGATAAATGAAGGTAAAGGCAGAAAAGTATTTACAAACACCCCACAAATACGAGTGGCACTAGAGCCACCGCTCCCAGCCCTTAATGGTTTTGTAATTTTTATTTTTTTTGTATTTTCTTTTATGTATTTTTTTAACATATTTAAATATTTTTAAAAAATAAAAAATTCATAATATTATTAAAAAGTTGATTAAGTAAAAAAAAGTAACAATAAAAAAAGTAGAGCGATAAAAACTATTGATAAAACTCATCAGTAAGAATTGTATTATTCTACAAATATAATTGATCAAAGGGTGGGCAAGCCCAGCTTGGATTGTTCGTGGCAATTAATGGTGGGTAAAAGGTAGAAGATCGTGACATTTGTTTTTCTTCTGATGAAAGACGGGGAGGAAAATGGGAAAAAAAAATTGTAGAAAATTTAGTTGAGGAACGATTAAAAGAGCCGGTATTGCAAAACCTGGTCAATGGAGGTAAAGAGCATCCCCTACGTACAGAAGTGGTGTGTGGTGTGTTGTGAAATATTATGCAAAGTACACACACCAACGATGACAAATAAAGTAAAAGCAACACAATCAAGAACACGACACAGTATTTACGTGGTTCGGCAAATTGTCTACGTCCACGGGAGCTGCAGAGGATTTTTATTTCTTGAGGAATCACAATATAATGGTGTAGGACGGCTACTGTTCACTCAGCTACAGTACAAGACAAAACAAAACACTATTTATATGTTGTACGGCGGAAACCCTAATTCAGCAGAATTAACGATGTTCGCTCGAGCGGCGTGTCGAGCCCGCGTCGAGCGAACCTGTTTCCAACAATTGCTCGAGCCGTGAGTCGAGCGGCTCCTCAAGCGAAGCTCTCTGACTTCCCTCCGCTTGAGCCGTGAGTCGAGCGGTCATCGAGTGAACCTCTCTGTCCCGCAATTGCTCGAGCGGTCTGTCGAGCTTCCTTCGAGCGAAGCTCTCTGTCTTGTATTCGCTCGAGCGGCTAGACGCTTCGCTCGAGCGGCGTGAACCAGACTCCACATACTCAACAATTCTCCCACTTGGAGACTGGTACACCCACATTGTCAGCCTCTGCCTCAAACATGATATCCTCCACCTCTGCAACTCACAGCTCCCGTCTTCAAGCTAGAAAACGCCCTGAAGTCAAGCCCGACTTCAGTCTTCCATATACATCGCCCTTAGGGCGACTCACAACTCCCACTGCACTAGGAGTATCCTGTTTCGAACCGATCTTGGCAACCTTAGCCAACTTTCCCAGGCTTTCATGAGGAACGACAAATCTGACTCCCTTTGGCTTCCTCACATGTTTTGCGCGATCAAACCTGCCTTTTTGCACTCTTGTATTTCCCTGCACATCACTGGATCTTGATGTCAAATACAAAGAATTAGATCTCTTACCATGCGCTAAGACCAGCGCATCCTTAGTGATCTTCCAAGCCCCTCCAGAGAACGCTACTGCAAAACCGCTGTCATCAAGCTGTCTCACAGAGATCAGGTTTTTCTTCAGACTTGGAACATGTCTGACTTGCTGTAAAGTCCACACGCTCTTGTTTGGAAGTGTGATGTGCACATCACCCACTCCCACTACATCTAGTGTCTCTCCATCAGAGGTATACATCTTTCCAAAATCACCAGCAACATAATTCTGCATGATTTCTCGATGTGAAGTGCTATGTAATGAAGACCCTGAATCCAAAACCCAATCATCAATCGGACTGTGCACTGCAAGAAGTAAAGCATCATGAATTTCTTCTGCCACTACATTCACAACATCATCATCAGAACTTTCTTGATTCCTGCAGTTTCTCTTGATGTGGCCCGACTTGCCACAACTCCAGCATGTGATCTGCTGCTCAGATCTCATCTTGCTATTTCCCCTGCTCTTGGAGATTGATCTTCCATGTCCTCTACCCCTATTGTCAACAATCAGGGCAGATCCTGAACCCGAAGACTCACCCATGTCTCTCCTACGTACCTCTTCAGCAAGCACCATGTCACGTATGTCATCGTAGTTCAGTTTTGCCTTGCCGGCTGAACTACTCACAGCCATCCTCATGGCCTCCCAACTATTTGGCAACGATGCCAACAGAATCAATGCTCTGATCTCATCATCAAACTCAATCTCTACAGAAGATAGTTGATTTGTGATCGTATTGAATTCATTCAAGTGTTGGGCTACAGACATACCTTCAGACATCTTCAGATTGAACAATTTCTTCATCAAGTGCACCTTATTGTTCGCAGACGGCTTTTCATACATACCTGATAAAGTCGCCATGAGATCCACCGTGGTTCTCTCCTTACTGACATTGTGTGCCACTGTTCTTGACAAAGTCAGCCGAACAAGACCTAGAACCTGTCGATCTAACAGGGTTCACTCAGCATCAGTCATGCTCTCCGGCTTCTTTCCCAACAGTGGAAGGTGGAGTCTCTTCCCATAAAGATAATCCTCAATCTGCATCTTCCAGTACCCAAAATCAATGCCGTCGAACTTCTCGATCCCTGGTGCGTTCACTTTATCTCCAGCCATCATTATCTTTCAGATCCGACCTTGGCTCTTGATACCAATTGTTGTGAAATACTATGCAAAGTACACACACACACCAACGATGACAAATAAAGTAAAAGCAACACAATCAAGAACATGACACAGTATTTACGTGGTTCGGCAAATTGCCTACGTCCACGGGAGCTGCAGAGGATTTTTATTTCTTGAGGAATCACAATACAATGGTGTAGGACGGCTACTGTTCACTCAGCTACAGTACAAAACAAAACAAAACACTATTTATATGTTGTACGGTGGAAACCCTAATTCAGCAGAATTAACGATGTTCGCTCGAGCGGCGTGTCGAGCCCGCGTCGAGCGAATCTGTTTCCTGCAATTGCTCGAGCCGTGAGTCGAGCGGCTCCTCAAGCGAAGCTCTCTGACTTCCCTCCGCTCGAGCCGTGAGTCGAGTGGTTATCGAGCGAACCTCTCTGTCCCGCAATTGCTCGAGCGGTCTGTCGAGCTTCCTTCGAGCGAAGCTCTCTATCTTGTATTCGCTCGAGCGGCTAGACGCTTCGCTCGAGCAGCGTGAACCAGACTCCACATACTCAACATGGTGCTCGCGCAACATTTCATGAAGGCAACTATGCTTCAAATGGCCTCCCGATCGATGGGTTGAGTTGAATGTTAGAAACGTGACAATTCCAATTTTATTGGAATAGGCGTACGTGGGTATAACGAGTCGAAAAACAGTAGATCTAGCCTTGCAAAACTTGAGGAAAAGGTAAGAGAAAAAGTAGGAGAGGAAGAGGAAAGGGAAAGGGGTCTTGGCCTGGATTCAAAAGAGGGTGGAGTAAGAAATTAAGAATGGAGAAACTGGAGTTTTGGGGGGGAATTTTTTCTTTGAAAAAACGAATTAAAGATGGAAACGGACTAGTTGTAACTCATGATCAAGTTGCCTTTACATCAACGGGACAGATCTAACTTATCTAATTAGTTTATTGCAAGGACATACGACAGGGAATTTAAAGTGATATTATAGTGTGTAAGCTTATACGCACAATGCCATTGAATATTCATGATGATCTAAGGAAGGATATTGTGTCTTTGCCATTTGTCAAGACTCAAGACTAGCTATCATTGCATGTTTGCTGTACAAATTTCTTTTGCATGTGACATGTCCCATATTCACACATCATATTGACAGGAAAACGAAAGCGTCACGGCTATTTTTCCCATTAGTTTTCGGCCGTCATGCATGCCTTACGCATTTCTGTGAGGAAAACAAAAAACACTTCCCAAGAGTGAGTCCAGCCAACTCGGTCTCTAAACTCTCTATTCACACGTTATAGAATTATAATGTATACTACATTAATTTATCTGAATTTTTGTTCGCATTCATGTTAATGTGATACAGTTTATTAATAATTAAATCAATATTTATTTTAAAATAATAAATAATACTACGCCAGCACAATAGAAAAATTAGAGTGGTGCTACTCCCACCGCTGGGAGCTCCGCTAATGGTTTTGGAATGAATTTTTTTTTATATATATTTTTTTACATGTATTTTTTTAACATATTTAAATATTTTTTTAAAAAATAAAAAATTCACAATAGTAAAAACTAACTATAGAAATAAGTAGTAAGAGTAGTATTTTTTTTTTTAAATTAACATGTAATGATGATGATGATTGATGTGTATGATCATATCCTTGGATATAAAAAATGCATTTATCTTTTGCCAGTAATAACAAGTCAAAGTTGATTAGGTTACAGCATTCAACGTACGCGGCCTTTCCTTTCTAAGATACATCCAAAAAAGAACACAAATCCTGATTCATTCTATTAATATTCTGGCAACAGGCAAAAAGCATAAGACTGTCCCAGAAGCCACTTATCATAGTTGGTTTCCGCGTATAATTTATTTTTCTTTTTTTAAGCTTTCCATACTTAATTTTCAAACACACAGTTCCCATTTATGTGATCTATTGATCTGTACATTGAGCCTATCATCCCCATCCCGACCCTCCATTCTCAGTGGACCCAACAAGAGAGACACCATGCACCGTTGATGAGCCCCATCTGGGAAGCTTCAGTGCCGTGTTTGGGAGGCGAGATAATGAGGCACATGAGAATGCCGTGTGTCGCGTCAGAAATCACGGGTATTACACGATTGTCCAGCCCATCATTGAAAAGAAGCGGTAAAAGCCTACGCGTTTGTGCTGAGTTTCTATACCAGACTTGTGACCTAAAATAGGAAGGAAATTCTTGTCATCAAAATAAAAAAATGGGAACCCAGTTTTGTAGACGTGTTAGGACCTAACAGATTTACATAATCCACGGTGGAGAATGGAGAAAAATGAGAGTTTTGTAGAGTTGGACCCACCCACCGCTTTATTCTACCCCACTAAACAAACCATGTTATACATTTTAATATGGTGTCCAGAACTGACGTCCAACCGACGCCAAATTGATCATTTCTTTTTGATGGTTTGTGTGGAATAAGCCATAATTATTCCTCCTTTTTTGGCACTGTGGCTTCCCTCCCCTTTGCATGTAACCCGATTTAAATAAAGCCAACCCTACTCTTACTCATGAGTTACCTGATCTACAGCCATATATATATAATATATCAAGTGTGATCTCCTCTTAAACCCAAAACACTTGATCTCCCTCTCTCTCTCTCTCTCTGGTCTCTCTCTTCCTGTCTATCTCTGTCACTTTCTCAGTGTCTCTCTTCTTCATCCATACTTGCTTTGTGCTTCTGCTGCTAGCTGCAACATGCTGCTAAAACAAGCAGGAGCTTTTGCATGGCGGTTGTGTGCCATTTTTCTGGCTTTGATCAGCATCGTAACTGCAGAAGATCCTTACAGGTTCTTCAACTGGAATGTTACCTATGGAGATATATATCCCCTCGGCGTTCGTCAACAGGTTTGTAGATTTCTTGCGAATATGGTTGCTTTAATTAATCGCGTTTGATCTGAGGGAGAATGATGATCGATCAGTATTAATTCATGTCGTACGTCGCCATGCTTCTTATCTATAGATCTCTTGGGTCGTTGTTGCAGGGAATTCTTATAAATGGCCAGTTTCCAGGGCCCGAGATATACGCTGTTACCAATGACAACTTGATCATAAATGTGCATAACAGTTTGCCAGAACCTTTCCTCTTATCATGGTCAGAATTAAACGATCTCTATTTGCTCATCCATTTCCGTTTTCTTTTTGCAAATCTTTGTGTTAATTAAATCTTTTTGGTTCTTTCTTGCTTCTTCTCAAGTACTTGAAGAGCTCTTGATGCCAATGAACAACATTATATTACAGTGTTAATGGGTACCATATGGGTCCTGAGTCAGAAACCAACAACCAGTTTTTTACAACATTTTATATATAACTCCTTATTTATGTACTACATTGATGAGTAAACAAGACTACTTTTGTCCCCGTCCTTTTTCTGTATACGAAACACGTATTCAACTACTATTCCAATCTAATATAAATTATAGATCCTGAATAATATTGTCCTACGTACGTACTTAGCAATAACTAAAATAAAATAAAATCCGATATTTATTCCTAAAGCAATAAAATAGCCAATCAAATATCGTAATTATCGTCCACGTGGATGATCACGATAGGTTAAAAAAATGCTCTGGGATTAACCTTTATAATATGCAGGTAAAGTAACCAGTTTTCTCTTTTTCCGTACCAAATTCACTTTCTTAAAATGCGTAAACGCCGTATAATCATTTTAAAAAATAGTGAAATTTATTATTAAAAAATTAATTTTTTTTTTTTATATAGTTTCCATGTTTTATTTATTTTTTTCAAAATAATTACGTAGCGATTACATAATTTACAATTGTAAATATTGATGTTTATTAAAATAATTCATGCAATAATACGACCTCGTATAAATATTGATATGGATACGGTCTAGATTAGTTGATCACAACCAGTAATCTACCTTTGTGGGTGAAATACAAATGTTGCCATACACTTATATATATTCTTTGTTTTAGTTTTCTTTTCTTTTTTTAATGATTTTCTAGAGTCGTGTTTAACTAATTATACCGAATTTACAGTTGGCATACACTCACAGCATTGCTAATTTGTTGAATTAGCTGACGTTAACTTGGTGGGCTACGACCCAAAGAAAGAAAACATCAAACACAAGGGCCCAAAATGGGGTCCACTTTATGTTTGAGTCTTTGACTGAGACATTTTATGTGCCTTTTACGTGAGTGACTCCTTAGATTTTGGACATTTCTTAGGCGTGAAATTTCGGTTGGGGGCAAGTCCTTTAGAAATAAATAGATCCCACCAAAATACATCGAGATCATAATGCACGCATGAAATTGCACAATGAGCAGCCTTCAAAAGTACTTTTGGAAGCATCCCACTAAAGTTTAATATGGTACTCTGAGAACATTTTAGCAGTAATATATGAATCTGATGCTTGTTTCAAAAAATATAAAAAAAAAAATTAAAAAAAAAAAGAAATTTGCATTTTTCAGTTTTCTAGCTTGGAATTGAAAATGTAGGAAATAAGTTGGTATCAAACTAAATTGAATGGAAAAACATGACAGGAATGGGGTTCAGCAAAGGAAGAATTCTTACCAAGATGGAGTGTATGGAACCACATGCCCCATCCCTCCAGGCAAGAACTTTACTTACACACTACAGATGAAAGATCAGATCGGCAGCTTCTTCTACTTCCCATCACTTGCATTCCACAAGGCAGCTGGTGGCTTTGGAGCCATCAAAGTCCTCAGCAGGCCTAGAATTCCCGTCCCATTCCCGGAACCCGCCGGAGATTACTCTCTTCTCATTGGAGATTGGTACAAGACTAATCACACGGTAATTAATGGTTTCATTCTCAATCAGCTAATGAGCTAGCTACAGGGTGTTTTGCAGACTTGTTGCATAATTCTATCTATTGTAACATATATATATTCACATTCTTATGTTGCTATATACTTCAGAAATTGAAGGCTATCTTAGACCGTGGTCATAGGCTTCCTTCCCCTGATGGTATTCTAATCAATGGTCAGGGACCAAATGGTACATCTTTCACTGTTGAACAAGGTAAGTTATCCAAAGCCCTTTCTATTTTTTGTCGCATAAGTCTTAGTACTGTGTGTAACAAACAGGTTGTCTATAGTTAATAACGACGTGTATTCATCTTAACATTGCAGGAAAAACATACAGACTCAGGATATCGAATGTGGGTCTTCAACATTCACTCAACTTCAGAATTCAGGGCCACAAGATGAAACTTGTTGAAGTTGAGGGCACCCACACGGTCCAAACCACCTATTCAGAGCTTGACATCCATGCCGGTCAATCTTACTCAGTCCTTATCACAGCAGATCAGCCAGCTCAGGACTACTTCGTTGCAGTCTCAACCCGGTTCACCAAACCAGTACTCACTACTACAGCCACCCTTCACTACAGCAACTCCAAACGTCCAGTTTCCGGGCCAATTCCCGGTGGACCAACAACCGAAATTGATTGGTCTCTTAATCAGGCTCGTTCGATCAGGTACTTCTAATGAGTTCAAATTTCTTCCCATGATTCTCGAGAGTTAAAGTTACTTACCCAAAAGACATTATCAGGACTCCAGAGTTTTAGCAGCTTGGCATATTAGACAGTTATGCATCATAACAACTAAGAAATGGTTCAAATTCTGTGTATTTCAGGACTAACCTTACTGCAAGTGGACCAAGACCAAACCCACAGGGCTCATACCACTATGGTCTAATCAACATAACAAGGAGTATCAAGCTAGAGAGCTCTGCTGCTCAAGTTAATAACAAGCAAAGATATGCAGTCAATAGCGTATCTTTTGTCCCTGCTGACACACCGCTCAAGATTGCAGACTACTTCGACATTGATGGTGTTTTTCGTGTTGGAAGCATCTCCGATAATCCTACTGGCAAAAAGATGTACCTTGACACATCAGTCATGGGAGCCGACTTTAGAGCCTTTGTTGAGATCGTGTTCCAGAACCATGAGGACATAGTTCAGAGCTGGCACATCGATGGATACTCATTCTGGGTCGTTGGGTAAGAACATGAACAAAAACTTTCAACCTTAGCATTCCCAATGTACCTCATGCATTGCTAATTTCGGGATATATGTCGTGAAACAGAATGGATGGAGGAGTGTGGACGCCAGCAAGAAGAAACCAGTACAATCTAAGAGATGCAGTTTCACGTTGCACCACACAGGTTAGTGGGTGATTTTTGTTCTGGTTTCATTAATCAAAGTCCTCAAATTTAAACAATGGATTGGAATATGGAACTGAACTGTAAATTGGTGGTGGCACAGGTGTATCCCAAGTCGTGGACTGCTATTTACATGGCACTTGATAATGTGGGTATGTGGAATGTGAGAACTGAGTTTTGGGCACGCCAGTACCTTGGACAGCAATTTTATCTGCGCGTATACTCACCAGTGAAATCTGTCAGAGATGAATACCCCATTCCAGTGAATGCCCTTCTCTGTGGCAGGGCTGTAGGCAGACAAACAAGACCTCTTTAGAAAAAACAAAATAAAAGCTGGAGAGGATAAGAGTATTAGCCGCTACGAGTATATATATATATAATTAACCTCAACTCGAGGTTCCCATTCTTTGCTTTGAAGAGTTATGCTTGGTTTTTAGTTGTGTGAACCTTGAAGTTTTAGCAGTAAATTTCTGCATTAGAATTTGTCTAGCATTTGATTGGATACTTTAATTTAATTTTTGCTTAATAAAAATTCTTGTGATTTCCTATAACCATTTTTTCAATCATGTTGACGTGTGGTGTGGAGTGGAGTATATTGCTATTGAAAAATGTTAAACGTACTTAAGAAAAATTTACAAAAAACTTACTTCTCCACATGTCAGTTAATGATATATTGAAAATCATCAAATTTGAAACTCAAAATTTGAATTTTAAAAGTAAACTAACAAAATGAATTTTATAAGTAAAAATTTAAGTACATGTAGAACTACTCATTGCTATAAGCCCTTCTTGGGCTTTTCTTAGATTTTCATCCCTTTCTTATCTTATGTCTTTCACTGATTTGTTAATGAAATAATTTCCTCTTACTGGAAACTTTATCAATAACCCCCACGAGAGGACAAAAGACAACCGGCCTCTGACCTGCTTTTGGCAAGGAATTTGTGGCTTTTACATGTCCCCATGAAATGATTTACAGCTCCAACAACCAATTTGTTGAACACAGATATGACGGTAATACAAAAGATGGCCAACAACTTTCACTTTATTGCAATGACAATTAAGTTTCTACTTTTACCTTTTAATCAAAAGTTTTAGCAGAATAATTCCAACTCAATTTGTTCTTATTGCTTTTCTTATAGGTTTGGATTAAAAACCCAACTCAACTCATTTCATCTCATCATTACAATTTTATCAAATTCTCACACAAAATATAATAAACAATTTAACTTTTTCAAATCTCAAAATAACTTTTTCAAATTCTCACGTGAAATATAATAAATAATTCAACTTTTATTCTACTATTTACAAATCATCTCAACTCATCTCTAAATTCAAACCTCTCCGCCAAGCTAAAATCCACTGGAACACATTAAACTAGGCAAGTGCGCATACTTTAGCTGTCCTAACTGCAGCATCTGGTGTCCAAATTCAGCTATTGCTCGTCCTAATTGCATTTTGTTTTTGGCCATTCATTCAGTAATGACTGATTTATGTCATGGTCAACCGGGCCTTGGAAAACCCTCTAAGACAATCCGACCAAGCAATGGCTTTGGCCTCCGTTCTTTCGCATGTATGCATTCTTGCTGGAAAATGGCCGCTTTATATATAAACACTTGAAGAAAGATCTTAAATGGTTCGTCACTGGAAAGTGGCTTAATAGTTCTGAATTTCATGGTTGGTATATTTCTAGCACATTCTAACTCAATTTATGGGAAAATCTACAGGGCTTAAATATATGCTTGCCGGAAAATCAGGCCTGTAGTTTCAAACACTACCTTTTCCATAAAATGCATGCATCTGTTTGAATCAATAGCTGGTGGCATCATTCACATTGTCTTTCCCCCCTATTTTAATGATGGTTCCATGCATTTGTGAACAAAATAGCTAATGGCGTTATTCAAAATTTCAAATTTCGCCCCTTCTCTCTCTTGATTATAGTTTCTTGGTCAGCAAAGCTTTTGGGTTACGAGAGAAGTCCACCACCCCTTACTTTCACTTGAAAACAGCTCATCTGTTTTAAGTAAAGCAAAAGCTTCAAACCTATAAAAACTTCGCCTTTGGAGGGTCTGGGATTTTGGGCATAACAGGAGAATCAATGGGCGAGAACCGCTCTGATCTCCTCGCTAGTCCCTACTCTTAGCATATGGGTCCAACATACAGTTTCTTAAATAATTATCGGTTTATTACTCTTTATATGCTTCATAGGTTTTTATTTAAAAAATGACAAATCTTTATTGTATTCTGAAAATTCTGTTTCTTTGTCAAATCTTCATTTAATTAATCAGAAAAAGTTAAGTTTTATTCTTAGATTTTAGCTAATAATAAATAATTCATCAATGTCTTAAATTCCTGGGGACCCAAATTATGAATCCCAATACCAATATGCAGGCTTTGACAACTAGAAGGCTGAAAAGCATATGCCCTCTCCGTTACATGTCTTGTTCTTCTAATAAACATAATGAGCAGCTATTTAACTTAACAATTATTAAGAAACGGTACATAATACATTTAACTCTTTTGGATTTAGATTTTTAGAGTCTCGAGTTTAAGAAAAATAGATATATAAAGTAGGTAACACAGCATTTATGGCTGCCTGCCTGAATTTTCTAAGAATGGTTGAATATTGATAAACATTGTAAGACTCATTTTATGCATGTATCTCTCTCCCACTCTAAGGCCCGGTTAGATGTTGAGATGAGTTGAATTCTTTATAAATAGTAGTGAGTTGAGATGATAAAGTGAGTTTTATAGGACCCACTTAAGATTAGTTTAGATGTGTTTAGATGTTAAGTTGAGTTTATATGTATTTATAGGAAATTGAAAAATGTTGTGGGTCCGCATGTAAAGAGATATCGAGTTGAAAAAAGTTGTGGGTTTCACGTGTAAAAGAGGTTTTGAGTTGAGATGAGTTTAGTAATTTGAGAGTTGGGTGTTTGGACGTCAAATTCAGTTTAAAATTAGATTGAACTGAGTTCCAAAGGGGCCTAAGTAATCCAAATCCCAAATCTTTTATGAAAAGTTGTTGGACTTTGTAGTATAGAGTTTGGGAAATGTTCACTGATAGCTCATTGAGCTTGCATTTTTCAGATAACTTTTCCTACAAATAAGTGGCTAAAAAGCAAGAGAATCTGTACAATCATCCATAGGTTTATCAATGACTGAGTCATCATGTGTCCACGGGCCCCTTTCACCTTTCGAACTGTTTTCATGCAGGGATTCATTTCTATCCCTCCGCATCTTTTGCCAGTAGTCCGGCTCCTCCAATAACCTCAGTATCTGCGAAACAAAATAACACAGCATCTCTAGAATTGGCACATTACATCCTGAAGCAATAAAAAAAACTAGTACCCTGATCAATTTTTTACCGTTAAAATGGATGAAGAATAAGTTTGAGAGTGTGAAATTTAAGTTTTGATAGTTCAGAGTGCAAAATGAGAATGTCTTTAAGAGTTAGAGGATATTCTTTTCTGTAAAACAAAGTTACCATTTTCATTGTTGGCCTTTTAGAAGATGTATCCAAGAGGCAGAGGCGTGCTGCAACCATCATTACTTCCATCTCCTCCTTGTTGTAGTCTTCGTGCAGGTAAGGGTCTATAAGACGTTCGCATACGCCGCAGCCGAGTAAAGACCTCGCCTGCATACATGTCAAGCCAGCACATTTAATTGCTCAATATCTTAAGAAATCTGGTTTTTTAAGGATTACCGAAGCCAAGTATTCTGTTCCATTACCCAGAGAACTAAGCTGTCGTGGTTTTCCTGGTTGGTTTGAATTGCCTCTTTTCCAGTGACGAGTTCCAGAAGCACAACCCCAAAGGAGTACACATCTGTCTTCTCATCAAATGTCCCATACATCACGTACTCGGGAGCCAAGTATCCGAAGGTGCCAACAACATCTAATGACTTTGCATTTTCTGAGGTTTGCTGAGATTTCTGAAGTACCATTGCTCCTCCAAAATCTGATAGCTGAGAATGAAAACCAAAATAATCAGTTGATGTGGAAGCTTACATAGAATGCAGAGATAAAATCATATTCAGGATGAAATGCAGTAATATAATATCATGTCATAGGCACAAATTAAACATGAAAGTAAGTTGTCAGATGTTGGGAAGATGCTTCCCTTTCATACCAAGAAGACTCGTACAAATAACAAGGTCAAAATAGAAACTTGAGGTAATTTAATATATATTGCCTAGTTATATCAATAGAAAAAAATAATATTAGACATACGATTTCTGATTAATTAACAAGGTCAGATCATCTGACTTTTACTCTTAGATTAAGTTTCATTGGCGGCAATTTCCAACAGGAGGCTGTCTCATGAAAAGATAAACATCACCAATTAGCATTAGTGGATGTTTGAGTACTTTGGGAATGAACTTACGTGTGGTTGGCAATGGTCAGAGAGGAGAATGTTTGATGATTTCACATCTCTGTGAATGATAGGAGGGTTGCAAGAATGATGAAGGTACTGCAATGCCTTTGCCACACCAATTGCGATCCCCATTCTCTCATTCCACTTGAGTTGTCCCAAATTCTGCTTAAGGCTTCCCTTTAGTAGACTATACACGATTGCATGCATGTCCTTGTTATTACAGTATCCAATCATCTGTACTATGTGGTCATGTTTTATTCCAAACAACAGGTCTACTTCTCGGAGAAGATCATCTGCTGACCAGTGTGTGTTTTTAAGGACTTTCACTGCTGCATCACGACCATCCTCGAGGTTTGCTCTGTACACAGTACTTTGGCCACCTTCTCCAATCACCATTGCAGGGCTAAAGTTATTAGTTGCGCAACTAAGCTCTTCTGATGTGAAATGTGTGATAGATCCTTCCACTTCTAGGAGTCCCAATCTCTGAAATAGTTTCTGGGTGACAAAGTCAGGAACCTGCGCCGCATTTTTTACTTTCCACAGTCCTTCAGCGTATATTTGTTGTCTCATCAAAGAAGATAGGCATGGTACGGTTAACGACTTTCGAAAAAGCCAGGCGGGAATTGATTGATGAAAGAAAGTATGATATGATGGAGAAGATTGGAGGACTACCCTTGAAGAGCCTTGTTGGGAAGTTCCTTGCCTGTGGATTAGGATTCTTCCTATTTTATCCAAAACCAGAAGAGAGCAAGTGGGAGGCAAACTTTTCAGACAAGTAGTAACTACTGCTTGTTTGGGCCTGCATAACAAATTACCATATGAGAGACACAGAGAGACAGACAGAGAGAGATGGTTATTGGTTTCAGTACCCTGTAGGGCTGGATCCAAGTGCAAGGGTCGTTGCGCAGTTGACTCTTACTTGATGTGTTAGTTCAGAAATGTACGAGTCTCCTATACAAACCTTAACTTGGAAATCCACCTGCATGATAAGCCAAGCCACTAAATAAGCAACAACGTTCGACACTAATCTGATCCAATCTCCTGCCTCCATAATTTTTTCATTCCACTGAAAATATGGGAATACCTTACCTGCTTTGACTTGCAAAGATCTTCATGGATGTGGAAAGTGTTTGGATCAAAAGCATCATCTGCAACCTGAACGTGAATAGCCAGCAAATTATCCCCTCTCTTGACAACCGAAATGAGTAATTGAAGAAGCATCTTTCTACTGCAGTTGTTTGATTTCAAGCCTACAATGATTGTCCTCCTCCTCTTCCCTGTCTTAGACCTGAAGAGCGCTGACATTCGGATGTCAATTCCAATCAACATAAATCATATGGATGCTTGATCTTACAGGCACTATCTCATTGGAGACCCGAGGAGTTATGTTTCATTTCCAAGTGCTTTTTCCACACCTGATTTGACGAAACATAAAATTTATTTCATAAACTGCAACACTAGTTGATCGGTTTTAGCATTTACTGATAGTTGGTCAGTACTTATGACAAATTAATAGCTTCAAGACACCAAAACAGCCAAAAGAGGGAAGCAGTTGCAACAAGTTGCTCAACTGATAATATAGACTCGCGGGGGTTTCCCCTGCCTTTCACCTCCTCCAATAACTCGAAATGTTTGTATTTAACAAGAGTAAATGACTTTGAAAACTACCGATCTTGTGAAGCAGTTGAGAGCAATTACAATTACTGTATTCAAGGCCACATTCCATAGTCTTATTTTATAAAAGAGAATTGCTACAGACACAAAGAGATTATATAAAGTAAACTCACAAACTGATGTGACATTATAGAATCTGTTAGATCTACTTTATAATAAAAATAACTTTACATTTGGGCGTACTACATCAAGCCACATAAATTTTTGGATTTATTTTTATATAATCCCTTTATAACTAAAGTATTTTCCTTCTAAGAAATGTCTTAGGTCCTCTATGCTGACTAGCTAATTGCCACTATGATCCTCTATGTTGAGTTGTGGCCAAGATTATCCCCACTATGGTCCATCAGTCATGAATAGTTACAAAATCTAACTCTGATACTGTTGCATTAGGGTGCAAAGATATGCAGAGAAAGAGTAATGATTTGTCCAAGTTTTAAATAGACATGCCTTAGCCTCGCACATTCCTTTTGTTAAAAAGTGAATTCCACCATAAAAAATATATATATATATATATATATATATATATATATATATATATATCTATTCTCTTTTAGTAGAATCCATTTTTTTTGTAAAAAAATCTAGACCAAACTTATCTATTTAAAACTTGTTTCTAGCCTTACTCACAGAAAAAATTCAACCGCCTTGACATTATGTTATTTGACGAGGAGGATAAAGCAGTCCATAACTAATGCTGGACGTGAGATGTACCGACAGCATCAAATGAAGGTAGAGCTTCTTTTTAATAAGAGAGATTTCCCAACCAATGTGGCTAAAGATACGGACTCTCTGTGTTTACGCTTCAACAAGAGCTACCCTCCAATAAAGAAGCAAAAGTGAATTGTTGGGATATTGCTGGGGCTATTAAAACTGATAGGTGATCTTGTAATAACAAAGCAGCAGCCTTTGGCAGGCCAGGGCTCTATGCTGACAACCACCACGTCGAAATTAGCATTTGCCGATCAAAGAGAGCCATTACTCTGCATTTATCGGCTTAATCTAAAACCTACTCCCAGAGTTTTATGATCTATACAAGACACAATTTGAAATAGAGTTATAAAAAGAGTTGAAATTTTATAATTTTCCTTCCACATATGGAAATAAGAGAACACATCCTCCAAAACAACCAATCAGGCATATTCCATGTTCTGCATTAAAGGAAATAGCAACTCTCTGATTTTCATATCAAATACCATTTCTCTGCAGTCTGCATATACAACAGTCAACTACTTAAAGGGGGAAAAATTATTGACAACTGTACCAATTACCCACAGATTCAATGGACTAAGAGTTTACAGCGACCATTATTTTTCTCAATCTATCTTATTGTGTAAGAGAGACATAGATAGACCAGAAACCACATAGTATATAAACTACTAATGCTCCGCCATTCGTCAAAATGCAGTTCTCCTCAACCAGCCCCAATGAAAACCTGCCTGCTGTTTTAGGTTGAAGATGCAGCTGTGATCACTCATTCAGCAATCTGCACGAGCAGAAAAAAACCATAGTTACAAAAGCAGGAAAAATAAGTTATGAAAAGACTGCGGACTCGTATGTTATGGAAAGACATGATAACATGATGTTAAAATAGAGGTGAATCTTGATCAGTTTTCACGTAGAACTAAGCTTGTAAAAGCAAAAACGTAGATTCTACCTAATCTATGATAAAAGAAAAACACGACAAGATTACAAACACTTGGATCGTCCTTAAAAGCCTTGGTTGGGAATCACCTGGTTAAGAGGATTGTCTGGAGATTTCTTCCATAGCTTCCATATCATGTCCTTGTATTGATTGTGAGTAAGGCCTGGTTTCTCTTCCTTCAGCTTGGGGAGCTCAGCTTCCTCAAAGGCCTGCAAGTAACAGAAAGAAATCACGAGAGGAAGAAGACAACTTTTGGTGGCCAAAATAGGACCACGTAATACTGGAAGGAGCAAATGCATTGAAGTAGAACATCCAACTCAATAAAGTAGATTGGCAGTCACCGAGTGACCCTTAAATAGTTAAATTAGTTTCATAATTTTTTTTTTGATAAGTAATAAGAGATTTTATTAATGCAAGTAGATAGGCATAACCCAAGTACACAGGAAGTATACGAGCGGAAACACCTAAAATTAGTTTCATAATTTCATCCAATTCATCAATAATAAAGGGAAGTTGGGACCTCTAACTACAAATTCCAAAGCGCAATTTCATAAGAAGAGATCAACAGTAGCAGTTATATCATAGAAGTGGCGGCGGCCGCAGCATCAATTCCATAAAAGGATGATCAATGAGATAAATCACAAAGAGATAATCTCCTGCTTTTGAAAGACTAATTTCCAATCGTGTAATGCCCAAAGCCCATCCAGACAATTGCTACATTCAATTCTTACCTTTGGTGTATACACTGTACAAAAATAAAATATATGAAACTTTGAGTGGGCATGTGCACACAAAAAAGAAAGAAAGAAAGAAATTATATTTTCTTTTCTTGGGGATAGGCGTTATTTGTTTTTAGGGATGCAAGCTTTCAGTAGGAAAGAGAAAAATTATCAGCTCGGCACACTTAAAAGACAAAAGTGTATATCTGCATGCACGCAAAAGAGACCAAGAGAGAAGAATGTCTCTCCTCTAATTCATACTTTCAAGGTGCATCATTCTCTTTAACTGTTCTAGCTCCCCTTAAGCTTCACACTATATCAGTCTCGCCAATTCAAGAAAATAACAGCAAAAAGTCAACAGACGGTTATAAAGGTTGCACACCATGGAATATTTTCAATTGGAAATCCAGCCTTCATCAAATTTCCTAAATCAGATTGGAATCCTCTATAAGCCTGTAAAAACTTTTAAAATTTCATATATCATCAACAAATTCCCTATCATAAACCATTCTCATCTATCTTCCCACAATGCAAATATGATTTATATCAACCACTCCCTAACCAACTTAATAACATTCCCATTCATCCACAGCCCATCCTTGCCATTTGATCGCAGTTTTTTTTATTAGCAAGAACTTTATAAAAAAAGGCATACTCAAGTACACGGGACATATACAACAGCAACACCTATGCATGAATGTCTAAAGATACAAGGAAATCATGAACGTTCATGCCAGTAAAATCTATTACAATCGACCAATGGAATAAGGTATTAATAAAAAGCATTCTAAGCTCATCCATTGTCCGTTTGCCATCCTCAAAACTCCGACCATTCCTCTCCATCCATATGCACCACCATAAACAAATCAGGATCATCTTCACATAGCTGCCATTTGAGAGTTACCTTGGATGCCTCTCCAACTTGCCAATAAATCAACCACCCTTCGTGGCATCACCCAATGGAGCCCCACTCTAGCAAAGAAATCATTCCATAAGTTCATAACTACATCATGCAATAATAGGAGGTCCATGGACTCCTCTTTTTTTTTGCACATATAGCACCAATCCAACACAATGATTCAGCGTTTCCTTAGGTTATCTAAGGTGAGGATCTTTCCTAATGAAGCTGACCATACAAAAAAAAAAAAAAAGCTTTTAGGAGGGCCTTAGTCTTCCATATGTTCTGCCATGGGAATGGATTTGTATTTTGTATCATAAGGGTCTTGTAGAACGAATAAACAATGAATCTCCCCTTCTTGGATGGATACCAAAAGATCTTGTCAGCTCTCCCCCATTCACTCTACAAGTATACAATAGATTGAAAAAATCTGTAAATGTGTCAATTTCCCAATCTTGTGCAGCTTTAAGGAAGATGGCATTCCATTGAGCGGAACCACTAGATAGATCCATAAGGTCTGCAATTGAAGCCTCGCCTATCTCCATGCAATACCATAGATTGCTAGGTCAGCTTCCTTTAAGGTTCGATCACCACACCATAATTCATGCCAGAATTTTATTCCGGAACCATCCCCAAATGCAAAGCGTATGCATCGAGAGAAGATTGTCCATCCTCTTATGTGTTTCCAAAGCCCGACCCTATGTGATCCACTCACCTCTTTCGAGCACCATCCTCCCCAATATCCACCATATTTTAGATCTATTAAAACCCTCCACAAAGCTCCCCTCTCTTTTTTGTATCTCCACAACCACTTATCCAATAAGCCCTTATTGAAAACCCACAAGTTCCGAATTCCCAACCCTCTTTCGCGTGTCGGAGTACAAACCGTAGCCCAATTCACCAAATGCAATTTATACCACGAGAGTTCAATTCCCTTAAACAATTCCTATTAATATAGTCTTTGTGACATGCTATCTTAGCCAAATTTACAATCAGCATCTATCACTCCTCAACTCTACCCTTTTTTTTTATTGGTAATCAAGAAGTTATATTCATAGAAATAAGCAAAGCCCAAGTACACAGGTAGAAAGATAGTTACTCCTCAACTCTACTCAATGTACACAAACTTATTAACATAAACTAACTTAACATCATCCAGTTTACCATCTGTATCTCAGGGCACAAAAACCCCATCGATTGAAATATATAACTCGTGCCCTTGATAAGCTAAAGTATCTAGCCCACTACCATGCACAAAATACATTTCTGAATAAGAATTAGTTCTCAACGACGATAACAATAACAACAATCTGTTGGTTTTTCAACTTAGAAATGATTAAAATATTTGATATAAAGTAAAAATAATGTGAACCATTACCTTTGTTCAATGTATCGGTTCGATTGTCTAGATTTAAATAAAAATGTGTCTTGGTACTTAAACCAATGTATGCCTCTCGGGGATATGAGCCTTAACCGCTTCCCAACCAAACAAAGGGTTGTGTCCTTTGGTGAATTAGAAACATTTTCAATGTATTCTCTAATATTTGACTTCTCAAATGTGCTCCTTCATTTAAGTTATGACTTTTCACAAGTACCATTTCATTCATGTGATGTGACTCTTCACATGTACCATTTCATTTAAATAAGTTGTGACTTTTCACAAGTACCCTTTCATTCTCTATAAATAGGGAATCCCACCCAAATTCATTAACTCCAAATTCTCTACAAAAACTTAGAGAAACACCTCCTCCTTCTCTTTGTCTTTCTTTCTTTGAGCTTTGGTTATTTTATATCGAGTTCGAGGATCTCCTTTTATATGCACCGATAAGGAGATTAACGGAAACCGATGTTGTTATATCTTAAGAGTAAACTGTCAAGAAGCCTAGTGCATGTTTAATATTAGAGGCGGCGAAATCTACTCTAAGAAAAGCATATATCATAACGTGCCTCAACATCAGGTTCTCTCTTTCTAATTTATTATTATTATTCTACATATTTTCTAGTTTACAAAGCATTTCAGAATATATTCCCAACACAATCGTCTCCTCAAAAGTAAGATAAACTTCATTACACCAAGGAAAGATAACAGATTTAGATTCAAACATAATATATAAGCACACACATACACGTGTTTGTGTTTGTGTGTGTGTGTGAACGATGTTACCGATCAAAAAGTTATATATATATCAGTGTGAATACTATGTTTATCGAGCTCAACACAATTCACAGAACAAAAAAAATCCTAAATCTCCAAAATATTCGAAATCCACCAGAACATTCACAATTCTCAACAAATTGCACCTTAAACGAGGCTTTGAGCCTCTTTTCCGGGTGGCGATCAACCGGCAAACTATCAGCGACAGTCATTTGTGCGATCGCATCCTCCAGGGTCCTCGCCTCGATTAGCGATTCGTCGCGATTCGTATTCGTCACCAGCACCATCCTTTCGTACTCCTCCTCCGCCGCGGTCCGGCTCTGCCGCTTTTTGGCCTCGTCAGACTTCCTTTGGAGCTCGGCTTCCTCCTCCTCGCGCCGACGCCTCAGATCTACCTCGGTCACCTTGGGAACTGGGATAGAGACCCGGTTCGCCTTCTTGTCGGGCTTCTTACCGGCCTTCTCGAGCTCCTTCTCCTCCATCTCGGCCAGGCGGCGGGCTTCGGCTTTCCGAGCGGTGGCCTCTGCCCGCTTCTCGGCCTCCTCCTCGCGCTTCTTGGCGGCGCGCGACTTGGCTCCCTCAGCTTCGCGCCAGTACTGCTCCTCCTTCTCCCGCGCCTCGCGGTCCTTGCGCTCAGATTCGGTGGCGCTCTTGCGAGCCCTAGCCACCTCGGCTTTGCTGTTGACGCCCATCTTCTTCGGCATCGCGTCGCTCTCTTTGGGGTTTCGACTGAGCTACGACGTCGGCAGGGATAACAATCTCTGATTAACGGTAATCGATTGTGATCTTTGGGGGTTGATACTTGAGAACGCTGCCCGCGTATTATGTGAGCGGTCACCGACAGGTAAAACAAAAAGCGGTCGCGGTTCAAGGGTGCCGATTGCATCCATTTTACCGGTTGGGAGTTAAAGGGTTGAGAAAACCTGAAAGCCGGCTGTTGTTGCTCAATAAACAGCCCTCCAATAGCAGGCCTCCACGTTAGCCTTCTATTTTTCATATTGTAGAGCTGCCTACACCTGATCAGCTCATCACAGTCCTACCCTCCCATGCCTCTATCACAGTCTATTGTGCTACTGTGGTATTCGTCTTCCACTCAATCTCAACCCATAACTGAAATCTCGACCCCACACTTATTCCTGAAGGCAACTCGACCCCCGAGCCAGGTGTAGGACGGAGCTTGAGCCCTCAGCCGCCACAGACGGAGCTCGACTCCCAGAGAAAAACTCATAGCCCTCTCATGTCCTCTTCCTCATCCAAACCAAAGTGAGATTTCGACCTCCCGTTTTTCTGATCAGCTAAACAATAGGCAAATTGCAAGCTAAATCTTAAGTTCTTAGGACACTCACCCCAATTTCTCCTTCTGATTCCATAGGCACTCATTCTTTGCCCAAATGTGAACAATGGATTAAAATACCACCACAGTCTCAACAAGATTTATGCATGCCTCAAAGCACTATGCTTCAAAAAGCAAGCCTTTTTCTCAGATGAAAGCCCAGATATGCATAGAAAATAGCTGAAAAGGAATATAAGAATCAGATTTTCTCTTTCAATAGTGATCAATAACCACTGTAAATGAAAATAGTTAAATATTTATTTTTTGTATGGTAACTGAGAAATACGAAAGGAAATGCGAGATGGTCAAAATTACAATCTTGGAGGATTTTCATTGTTTATGAGATGAGCAAAAAAAGCACTTTACAAACACTACTCTGTTACTCATTTTTCTCAACACCCAAAATCAAGCCAAGACTGGAAGCTTCTAAAAATCAATGACCACTGTGCATATTGAAAATTCAGAAGAATGTAATTTGCATTTCTTGTTTTGCTCAGCAACCAAACATTTCTATGCCATCATTCACGAAGCTATGGAGTGGGGAAGGCCCAAAGGGGTACAGGTTCGAGGGTAGATGGTGGGGACTTATTTTTCTCTTTTTGGTTTTAATCAGCTCTGTGTTTGTGTATTGTACAATATCCTTACTTTCTTACGTGTCTGATGGTTATTAGCGGGCTGTTTATCTCTTATAAACAGTTGGGCTGTTCCGAAGCGCTTCTGTAAAGGGTTTTATCTAATTTCAATTACAAGACAAAATCTTCTAACCGGTCACACTGTTAAGAGGCTAAAAACAGCCTACAATGATTTTTTGCCACGTATCCCACCCATGGGACTAACAATGGGACCTCGCAGCACACAATCACAAAGATCCATGGAAGGGAAAAAAAATCTGGAATTCTGGATGATCCCCTTTTGCCCAGATCCCTCACCTCTTTCTTCTCTCCCATTTAAACCACCAGAAGACTATTCCTAAGTGTTTATGAATGCAGAAAATGTGATGCTAGAGATAGGAAGAAAGAAGAAAAAGGCCAGAGTCGAGAGAGACAAAGAAGGTAATGGCAGTTTCGTGACGAAACGCGATTTTACGGTGCCAAAACCTTTGGTATTCTATCGTTCCTTTTTTTTTTTAATATTTTGGAGCTCGTGCTTGATTTTGTGAGAGAAATTGAGCTTCAGAACGATGTGTGAAATCTGTAATTTTTTTTGGGATTTTCATTTGGCTTTCTTTTTCTGAGTTGGTTTTATTTTTAATTTGTTAAATTAGAAGAAAGAGTGATAATATATGGAGAAGTCGGTAGTGAAGATGGGTTTGGGATTATTGGGAGATTCGCACACTAATGGGGTTTTCTTTTATTCTCCAAGTGAATGAATGTGATTCATCCAGTATTCTAGTTCAATGAATTTTTTACGAATATTTATGATCTTTCTATTTTTTCTGAACTGGGTTGGAAACTTGGAAGAAAAAGAGAAATTTCTCTATTTGAATAGGGCATTACTTTACCTACGAGCTGTAAAAGCTATGAAGGCTAGCACGGAGACGTCGGCCAGCGCCGTGAAAAGCAAGAGGAGGGAAAGTATGAATAAAAGGAATTACGTTCTTCATTGTCGTCTTCTTCTGTTGTTGCTATTGTTGTTGTTACAGAAGTCACTTGGAGACAAGACTGCTTTTATTCGTGATTTTGGATTTTTATCTGATGTGATGAGTCTCGTGATATGGAGTGTTGGAATACTAACGTGGTCGATTTTTATTGGGGGCTGTTAAAACCCCAGGAGCAGACCAACCGTTCCGAAGAGGAACTCCAATTACAATTACAATTACAATAGAGATGCTTTTTTGAAAAAATGTTGTCTACATTTATAATTTCAGTATTTACTCTTTATTTTTTAAAAATTACTATTTACTTGCGTATCCATACGTAACAATGTGTCAATTATTGAAATAATAAAGATTTTGAAATTTGAAATTCATAATTTAAGTTAAAAAATAGTAAAATGGAACATATATTCCATATATATAATATTATGCATAAAATTATATGTAGATGTAGCACTATTCATATGTTTTGAGTAAGTCTACAAATTACACTTTCATCCCACAAGTTAGAATGTGTCACTTCTATGATTTGAGAAGTATTATAGTCGCAATTGACATAATTTCATATGATACGTTAGATATTTTATAATAAGAATTGATTTACAATTTGACATACCATATCAAGCCATTTCAATTTTTAAAGTTTACTTTTATAAAATATATTTATAGTTAAAGCATTCATCTTATGATTTTATCACCATTAAATCATTCAAAAATCATCATTAAATCATTCTTTACTTTTATTAAAATAAAACTCAAAGGTTAATAAATAATACCACATCATCATAACGTGATGGAAGTAAGATAAAAATATAGTACGCAGAATTTCCATACTTTTTTCTAAGGGTGAAAATAAAAACGGGTAAATTGGTGAACCGGGTTGAACCCGTTGATTCGGTCTGGTATCTATTTCATCTTTTGAAAAATCGACTAGAACCAGTTCGGTTCCTTCTAGCACCAGACTAGACCGGTTCATGTATATATATATATATATTATATAAAATATTTGTATATGATTTTTATATTATATATAATTTTTATATAATATATATAATTATATATAAAATAATTTTATATTATATGTTAAATTGATAATTAATATAAGACTAAATTTTAAAATTCTATTACTCATAATAATAAAATAACTAATGTCATAAACCTTGATATAACCTTAAAATTTTAAATTTTATAACATAAAATGAATATAACATAAATTTTAAATCTTAAACTTTAACATTTGTTTGATCATATGTTATTAATATGAACTATATATATATATATATATATATATATATATATATATATATATCAAGGATAGCATAATAAATTTTAATTTCATAAATACATTTATATACATTTGATCATATACACTCATATAAAAAGTGTATGTAACCATTATATAATATATTATCACTAGCATATTAATTATTATCACAATAGATTTAATATTTTTATAGCAAATTTTTTATGTGACAGATTTTTTATATGGCAGTATTTTTTTATGACAGTTTTTTTTATGGCAGATGATTAAAATCGGATCGGAACCGGTAAAATCGAAAATACCTGTTTAGGGTTGTAACTGGTACAATATCGGTTCTTCAAAACTCAAAACCAGTGTATACCAGTTCAGTTCTCAAATTTGTCCAAAATCAGATTGAGCCGGACCGGCTACACCCCTACTTTTTTCATCTTAATTCTTATCATTTTCGGTCTCATTTGATGAAATGGTAGATTTCAAATGGATGGCATTTAAATGTTTGATAGAAGTCATCGTTGTGTGTGACTGAGAATGATAGCAATTAAAATAAGGAATAACATTGCTCAAGAAGCAAGAAGCAAACACACATACAGATATATCCAATCACGTAACTCTATTTTAAATAGATTGTACTTCTGAATTAGAGAGTAGGCATGTGCATAAAAGGTAACATGGGCCACCCGACCAAAGTCGAGTTCATCGGATCAAGCCCAATATCGGGTATGTTATACCCTATTATGGGTCGAAACTGATCAACGAGGAAAACAATTTGACTTGAGCACCTTCTCCTCAAACCTAGCCACCTTGTCGTTTCATCGTCTTCATTCGTCATCTTTGCTCATCGTCGCAGTTATTCATTTTCATTTGTCGTCTTCGTTCTGCTCTATCTCTTTCTCTCTTCCTTTTCTCTTATCTTCAAACCCTAACCACCATTCATCGTCGTCGTTTGCCCTTTCTGTTTATCTTCACCATCGTTTGGCTCAGATCCTCAAGCTCTCAGTTTGTCCATCTTCAATTTTAATTTTGAACTTCGATTTCAAGTGTTTTTTTCATCTTCAATTTTAATGGGCTTGGCCTCACTTATATAGGTTCTCTATTGTGCCTAAAGTTGTTTCTCCCAAGGTACTTAGGGCTCGTTTTCTCTCTCTTGAGAGATGGAACTCCTCGAAACCACCGATTCTAACGTATGCAGCCTCTCACGAGGGTCTATAAGAGCAATATTTGAAATTTCATTTAATATTTTCTTTTTGTGCAAATAAAAATTCTCATTTTTCTCAGCCGTTTGAGTTTGGTATTTGATGTTGAATTGGTCAATTGAGTTATGTATGTTCCATTTAACTATGAATAGTATTTCGTGGTGCCAATATTTGGACATTTTGATGAGAACCATTGTCTGGAGAATGAAGATTTGACTTTTTCGTGATGGTTGTGTTTGAATAAGAGTAGCATACACCTGGGTTTTTATAAATATTAGTGCATTTAAGTGTTGTGTGTTTAGATTTATACGAAGCACAATTTGATTCCCAATACAACACCATTCTATTTTATTATGATACACTAATGACGGTGACAAATTTAACAACTAACAATTACTAGTGTAAGGGGATTTTACCTCATGTTGGTCCGTGTAGCAAGCCAGGGGGAGAGGGAGAGAGCCCAGCCAGGCCCAACAACACTCCTCTAAAATGAGTCGTTGGACCTTTACAAAGTACTCAGTCCATGAGCAAAGCCAACCCGCAAAGCAACCCTCACGTGGGAAAGACAGAAAGTACGGATCGATGAGATTCGCCGCCCTGACACTCCCCAATGATACTTAGCCCTTGGGAACCTATGTAGGCAGGTGGGTGAGAGATGTGGGGGACTCTTGATCTCCTAACGGTAGGCATGGAGAGACTTACCAATGATCATTTGCAGGCTAAAGTGTAATCAAGGAGTCACACCACATTAATAGCGCTATCGTAAGAGCCACACCGCATTAAATGATTAAGACTAGGCAAACAGTTAATGTGACATTAGCTCCCTGAGATAAAGTATGGGTTGTCCCCACCTAAAAATCCAGTATAAAAGCCGATCCCCAAGTACGAAGAATTCTCTTTAAGTTGACTAAGCTCTCGCACAAACTATTAAGAAGATATACTGACTGAAGCATCAGAGACTCCCTGGCCTCCACCAAGGCCTCTCTCTCTGTGTTTTTTTAAGTGTGCAAGTACAAGGATAAAGATTCGAGTTGCTGGAATCTGACCCAAGGGTGTACGAAACATGACATTAACAACTAGTTTTGGTACTCTTACTCTGTAATCAACGTGCATGCCAAAAGACTATAGAGTTCTTTCCTGCCTTAATCCTAGAAATTTCAAGTAAGTTTCCATATGCTACCTTAAGTATGGAATAGAAGGGGTGGCATTTTTGTGGTTGCACCAGAGTAAAGAGGGCTTTTGGTTTTAATGGAAATAATAGGAGAAGAACCTTCCACGTAAAAGGCACTATGTTGAATTGTTGATATAATATCTGAAGTAAGGTACCAGAGCAACAAGTTTTTCATACAATGATTAGGCAATTGTATCTAATAATCCTATTCTCCTTCATTTCTGAGATAGATTTGTTGCCCAACTTCTTTAGTTTTAATTCAAGCTTTTGGTCTCTGAGTGTTATGTATTTATGGTACAACTCATATTCTTAAGATTTCAATTTGCACTAAGCTAATTGCTAATGGTTTTTGCTGCACACATATTCATTGTTTTTCTTCTTTTGTTCAATCTTGATAATTAACAGCTTTCAACTTGTCAATATCTGCAGGCACTTTTACATTCTGTTCTATATGGAAAAATGATAGTTCTTGATCTATTTGCCGATGTCAAACCAATATGGGAATATTCATGTCAATTTGATGTCTGGTAAGTTGATCTTTTTTTCAGAGGATACGTTTGAACTTCAATATTTTATTTATGAAAACATTTTGAATTCATTAATATGCATAAGGCTTGCTGGATGTTTCTGAGAATCTGCAGAATAATTTGCAGTTGTTGCACACCCTTTCTTTCTGCCAGTTTTGATGTTATGAATGCTGCTCTTATGTTGGAAAAAGTATGAGAAACAGTTAACAACTTATGCAAGTTGTTGTATATTTTATAATTTAGAAGTGGAAGTAATAGATAGTAAACACTTTGGTATGGACCATATGCTGCCTGATTAGTACTGTATGAATTTCTTCATTCTTCATGCAATGGTAAGAAGTGCTGGTCCCACTGAGGTGCAAAATTTGTGAACAAGATTTTCACTTTTTTGCAGTATGCGGGGATCTAGACTAAGCTAATCTTCTACACGTGATACTTCAAGATTTATTAGCACATATTTCTATATAATGCTGAAAAAGATGTGAATATGGAATAGGTGGAGAGAGAGAGAGGGGATCAGGAATAGTATAGGGAATATATTTCACAATTAGTCCATAAAATTTAATAATTTTATATAATAATATGTAAAAATCATATATGTTATTATATAAAATAGATATATGCTATCATATTAAGTATATGTATTAATAATATATGTAGGCATATGATATATTGTTATTTTAGATAAATATCAACTAGTTAGATATTAATTATTTATAAATTTTTTGAAATTTTATAATTCAATAGAGGTTCTATTTGTTAGTTGTATAAATTCAATATTAGATCTTTTATTTTTTTTATTTATTAATTATTAAATCTTATTCAAAAAATTAAAAAAATAAACAATGCTTGAGCTCCAACTCGAGTTGAGAGTTTAGTTTATCGAGTCGAGTTCAAACAAAAAAATTTAAAAAAAATATCGAGCTTGGAGTCAGGCTCGAGCTCGAGTATTTTGAGTCGAGTCGAGCTCGACAAGCCAAAGACCGACTCGACTCGGCTCGACTCGATTACAGCCCTAATCAAGACCCGACATCAATGTTACGGGTTGGTTTGGTGCGCTCAGGCGGCCGGGTCGGGTCGGTCCCATACCCAATCAATGGTTTGGTTGCAAGCCTACTAAAGAGATGCTTAACTTACACATATTTTATAAAAATAAATTTATAAACTTATATATCTTGATATATCTTGACATGTTTTATAATTTAGTTTTTATGTCGACAACTTTTATTGAGTGTGCGTGTACATATTTGTAACTGAATTTATTCGAATGGTATATTAAGAATGACTAGAAGGGAAAAAACTGCGTAATGAGAAATTATATATGCAATCTTAAGATGTGCGAGCACTGTCCACTTCTTTAAACAAAATAAAAAAAAAAAGGTAAATATAAGATTTATATAAAAAAATATATTTTTTTTTAATTTCAAAGGGAGTTTTGTATACACCTGGTGTATCTAGCATTTGCGAGCAACCTAAAACTTATAAGATGTTGTAACTGGTCGGGTGATTTTGGGGCTAATGGGTATTTTTTATTTTTTTAAAATAGGGCTAATGGGTATTCGGCCTATGTTAGTGGCGTGCCATCTCATATAAATTAGGCTTTTCCTCAGTTATTATTGGGCTTCAACCCGCGCTGGGAGGCCTCGTGTGCATTTCCCATTCGATCGTGTTATATTATTCAGTCAAGTCAAATTAGAATAAAGTCTGTATATGTGCTGTGTGGTTGTACTTTGTAGTATGATGGAAACTAATAACTGAAAGAATGCTCAAATAAATATACTATGGGAAATAAAGCTCTATGCCTCACTTTGAGTGGGCACCACATTTAAACACATTTGTTCCCATCCAATCCAATAAAGACCTATTCACTCTCCTCATCTACTGCCGTACCACGACCCAAAATAATGTCATTATTTACATTTACTTCTACATGCAAAATGACACTTTTAAAGGCTGTTGTAAGATGTATAGCATTGAGACCGAAAATCCTAATCCCATCGCTCTATCCACTTTAGAATAATATGTTACGATCCCACATCGACTAAATATAGGATTGGTTTATGGTTTATAAACTCTTAAGTACCATTTCTTTGTAAGCTAGTTTTCAAGGGTGAGTTCTACCTAGTTGGTTAATAACAAATGGTATCAAAGTCACCCCACGTCTAAGGCCATGTTGCGACGGTTGCATTCGTGCTGTACGGGGGGTAATACCGGCATGGCAGTGTTCGCCCGGAGTTAGGAAAAGACCTAGCGCACAGCCAGCTAGGGTGAGTGGAGGGACCACCGTGGACATCAGCTGCGGAGCATGGTAGTTGTTACGATCTAACATCGAATAAGTATGTGATTGGTTGATGGTTTATAAGCCCCTAGGTATTCTTTCCTTGTAAATTAGTTTTCAATAGTAAGTTCTACCTAGTAAATTCATAATATAATATTACTCATCATTCTAATTTTTATCATTTTATCATTATTTCATAATGTGACATTAGATAATAGGTTTATAAATAAAATATAATAAATATTTTTTAATTATTTAATAATATATTATAAAATGGTGAGAGGACGATTAAAAAATAAAATATATAGAATTTTTCATCCGGTTTATGCTCCTCACATCCTCCATCCGACCAGACGACCTACGGTAATATATAGTAGGTTTGAGCCATCTGGTTCATCACGTGCATGAAGTTCCAAGGTGGTCCTCATCCTCGCCTACTCTCCCAAGCGCCGATTCACTTTACTATCTTATTCACGTGCAATGGGTCCCATAATTCGGCACGGGGATTAAGGTATTTAAATTATTTGTATCAGTCAACAGAGTGTAATTATTATTCTAATTAAAACCGGTATTTAATTCCAGCCATCCGATTCCAGTATTTTCATGACGTAATCCAAATCCGTCTCGAGGGGATCCGCCAGCAGGGATTCGAAACGTGGTAATATATTCTGCTTTGGGCCATACATGAATCTGACTATCGGAGACCGCAAATCGCCAAATTATAAAACGTGTTAACATAAGACCGGTTGAATACGTAATGGCATCCGAGAGAGTACTCTCCTCCACACAATGTCGGTCCTTTATCGCTAGACACTAGCTGACGAGAATTCTCAGAGTCTCAGGTGCAGTAGAACCTGGACCGTCGATGACCGGTAGGGCCCACATCATCTTGGATCTCTCGTCTTTCAACGATCTAGATTGTATCAGGTCGTACATTCAATTAGGGCTATGTAGAAAAGACGTCAACCTGCACCGTCCGTTCCAACCAAACCGACCCGACACGACCGATAAAAACAGGTTGAACTAACTTATCCTAACGGCCATCCCTCCCCATTTCTCCTTGTCATCGCGGTAAAGCAACAAGCAACAAGCACAGCCTCAAAATTCTGACTCAAACAATACAATCACATTCACTTCCCCACGACCCAATAACGTAGCCTCGTCCACCAAGCAACCAGAAGTTTATCACAAGCTGGCTGATTAATCGACAAAGCTCACCTTAGCTAAAACGTTTTGATAGTCCAAAGAAAAACATCATGCGACCCAACTCATCCCCATCGAGGAGAATTTTGCGTTGCAAAGCTTCTGTGGTGAACTCATCCAGTATATCTTCCACGTCGTAGGCCAAGTCTCTGAGATCATCAAGCCAAGCTTTCACTGTCGTTTCAGTGAGCTGCTTCTCCTCTGCATCACCAAGGACTTTTCGAATTGTTGTCATGGTTTTACCCCATTTTGCCAGTTGTTGTCGAAGTCCTTGGCGAGCAAATTTCAACAATTCGGAAGATGCCAATCGGTCAAGGAATGGGGTCGATTTATGTTTTTGGGCAACAGTCACAGTAGCCGATGATTATCACGCGACCCAACCCAGAAACATCACGCGACCCAATTCATTCGAGAAAATGCAAAAAGAAGCAGCTCTCCCACCGCCATTGAAAGAAATTAATCAAGAAAATATGTAAAAAATAGTGAAACGAAATCTGAATGTTCTTCTCGATGGGGATGAGTTGGGAGGAATGAATGTTTAGGGCTTGGAAAATAAATGGGGAGATCGGTTTCACCTTTATGTTCTCAAATGGCAGACGGGTTGACCCGACTAAAGTCGGGTCAGTTCTTTTCTTGTTGGCCTGGACACGAGTCGGGTTGGATCGGTTCCAAAATCTGTGCGGGTTGGATGGTGTGCAGCCCTACATTCAATATTGGGAATTATATCCCATCGATGGACCATAATAATCATTCCGAAAGGATTTTTCACGGGAAAATATTTTCATTATAAAAGTGTTTATTTATTTATTGCAATTCAATGGTATTCAACCTTTGACTCCATTCATATCACTTAGAAGATATATGAGTTGAGAGGATTTTAAATAAGTTAAATAAAATATTATTTTTAATATTATTATTATTTTTAAATTTAAAAAAGTTAAATTATTTATTATATTTTATGTGACAATTTGAAAAAATTGTAATGATGATGAGATGAGTTAAGGTGAATTTGGGAGCTAGAATTTATAGAAAAAATAATGCTAGTTGTTTCGAGCATCCTACCAACAATGGATTTTGATACAAATTTTTTTTTTAGTGTTTGAGAATGTGTTTTTTAATAATGTTATGATTTTTTTTAAAAAAAATGTTTAAGTGTTTAAAAAAATGAAATGAAAAAAAAAAAGACCAAATGACCGGGAGAAGTTGTCAGGCTACACCATCGATAAATGTAGCACTACTCTTATCCAAATCATAGGCTTTACAGCATTAGCATTAGATTCATCATTTTTATCTTCAAAATTTGATGAAAAGTACATATTTTTCATAAATTCAAAACCTCTCTATCTATAACTCCACATTGGATTAACTATTGGATTCATCAAAATAATAATATAATATTATTTTGTTAATAATAATATTTTTAATTTATTTTTTTTATATTTTACAATTACACTAACTATATGTTAATTAATAATTTAATTTGATACTTAAATTATTATTTCTCAATTTAAATATATTATGGCTCAAAATTGGGAAACAATAATTTAAATAAATAAAATAATAGTTATAAAGTGTGAATAGTGAGTCTTCAAATTTGAAAATGAAGAGAAATGTACTGTAGCTAAAAGCTTGACATTTGAGCATATGGTGAATCCAATGCTAGGATTTTAAAACTAAAATCATCAAATTTTGAAGATTGGACTCATTTGATGAGTCCAATGCTAGTGCTTAAGGAAAGGTTTGGATAGTGAGTTGAGTTGAAAGTTAAAAGTTGAATTAAATATTATTAAAATATTATTTTTTAGAAAAATTATATTCATCATCCTCTTATCATCTCATGATGGGGTATTAAATGATAGGTTTACAAGTGAAACATAATAAATAGTCTACAATCATCTAATGCCACATCATTGGATGTCGAGAGAATAATGAGAAAATGAATAATGAGTATAATTACTAAAAATAAAATTATTTACGCAACATTTTTTACAACATTTTACACGACTATATTTTAAATGAGGGGTATTTTTATAAATCATCTTATAAAAGTAATATCATTTTACAAAAATACTATCATTTTATAACATTGTTGTACAATGTGTTGTGCAATGTGTTGTATGTATATCATTACTCTTACTAAAAATAATATATATTTTTTTTATTTGAAAATTTTGAATTATTTTTTGTAGGAAAATACTTTAGCCATAAAGTGATTATACAAAAATAAACCTACAAACTGATGTGGCTTGATGTTGTACGTCATATTATAAAATTAATTTTATTATAAAGTAGATCTAACGGATTCCATGAAGTCTATTTCATTTTGATGTTCTCTTTGACATTTGTCAGGAAAGAGTTTATAGAAGTTAAGACAATGTCCGCCACAAATAAATTTGTGGACAGGGGAGCTCCTAATAGATGAGTAGTTTAGCTGGTAATCTGGGTTTTTCCTGTATTGATTAGTCACAACTATAATTTCGAATTTATTGAATGAAATGAAGTCTATTTCCATAAAAAAAAAAAAAAAGAAGTTGAAATGAGTCAGTAACTTGAGACGACTTTTGTAAACCGAACATAGATTTTAAAAAAATAGATTTTACTACTGATATAACATAGGGGTGGGCAGCAGGGCCCCACCCCCCGCCCCCCGTTATCCCGCCCCCGTCCGTCCTGCTCCCACATGGGCCGGCGGGCTACCCTGCCCCGCATGGAACACCCCATGCGGGGGGCAAGGGGCGGATTGACCCCACGGGGCCTCGCTCCGCACTCCCTCCCTTTTTAATATAAAAAAAAAATTATAATTTTTAATATTTATATAAATATATTGTATATAGATATATACAATTTGTTAAAAACTTGGATTCAATTTCAAGTTAATGGATTGCATTGGCCTCTTAGGCCAACCATTATATAGGAGGCCAATGCTTAACTATCATTATTGTATTACCTTAACCTCCTATATAATGTTTGGCTTAAAAGATCAAGACAATCTAAAATATAACACTAAGAGCATTCACATCCGATTCCCTAAATTTTTCCCTAAATTTTAGCTAAAAAGGACACTCCCTATAATTTTATCCTAAATTTTACTCATTTTTAAAAAACCTTCTACATCCCATTCCCTATCTTTTCTCTATTCTATTAAAATAATATTCTTCTATTATTTATTTATTACTTTTTTCTCTCATTTTCATTTTCAAACTTAACTATTTAATATTTTTTCTTATGTTTTGAACTATTATTATAGTGAATATTTTAAACAAAAATTTAAATTATTTTTTTAAGGGTTTAATAATATTTTTAAAATTATTATTTTTATATTTTAGTAATTATTTAAATTATTTTTAAAAATATTATTTAAAAGTATAATAAATATAAGTATAAGAGAAAATGTAGTTGATTGAAAAAAGAATTTATTTTATTTATTTGAATAAAATATTAATAAAAAATGATTTAGGGGATGAATAATGGTTTCCTATAAAATAATGTTTATTTTCTAAATCAGAATCCTAAAATAGAGAATGAGATGGGAGGGGGTTTTTTAGTTTTTTCCTAAATTTTTTCCTATAATTTAGGGATAATAGTGGTATGAGGAATGGGATGAGGATGCTCTAATGAGTTTAAACTGCATCATCCGATAGCGGAGCGGGCGCCGGGGGGTGCCCCGCCCCGTACCATGCGGATAGCACCCCTAACATAACATTTATTATTTAATCGAATTTGTAGTTACCCTCACAAAGTTTAAGAATTACAATTTGTATCCTAATTCAATCATGATTTTTGGAATGAATTAAAATAAATACAATCTTAACTATCAATCTTAGTTTAAGATAACAATGAATCAGACTTGGGGTGGAGATCCAGAGCACATCATCAGAACGCCTGGTTTTTTTTTGGGAGAAAGCCTCGCTTTAATCAAACTATCCGGGAAAAATAATAATAATAATTGAGTGATTTTAGATACAAATTTAAGATGTTTAAGTTAAGAGTAATCCTACGTGCAATTGTAGAATGCGAAAGTGCCATGTAATTATTTTAAAAAAGAGTATGGTATATTATTAAATAAGTAATTTTTTTTCATATTAATCTCATATTTACTAATATTTTAAAGAAAAATTATATTTATAAATCAATATGAAGAACATATATAGTAAAGTGATTACATGACATAATTTGATTTGAAAGATAGATTTGAAAATTTGAATATTACAAATCAAATCTAACCATTGAAGTGACGTGGATGGTGTGTTTTAAATACTAACTTGAAAATAAAATAATTTATAGTTAAAAGGTTAAAAATTAGACATTATTTGTTAATAATAATAATATATTATATTATTAAATCGGTATATAACACAGACAGTACTTATGTGAAATAATTTAATTTGAAAGATAAATTTTAAATTTTGAAATTATAATAAATAATAATCGTTGATTCTAATTTCACGACGAATTTTACTACTCATCATTTCACACATCACATATCATATTTATTTTTATTTTTTTTAATTTTATTCATAATAAACTATTTTAGTTATTCTATTTATAATTCCTATATCGTATACTTGAAAAAAGATAAAAAAAAAAAAAGTAAAAAAATAATGTATGATACGTGGTATAAGCATGATACTTTTTCTTTCATCTTATGCTTATAGTTGGTTACGAGAAAAATTTTATTTATTATTTTCTATACCGCATATTAATATATAATTTATTATTTTTATTCTTTTATTTAAAAACACAGGCTCATATATTTAAATTAATAAAAATTAATTTAATTTAACGTGTGAGACGAGTAAACTTTTATCTTCGTGTCACAACATTACCAGATGGGAACCGACGATAGAAGTTTACGTCCACGTAAGCAAGGTGGGCCTCAGGGTAAGAAGGAACGTCTTAATTAAGGAGGGTGCAGAGTGGGACCAGGTGAAAAGTGGGCGTGTCGGGTGCTAAGCCCTGCAGACGCCGTCTCTTTTGCTTTTCTTGGACCTTTTGCTCCCATCAATAACAGAAGCAGCAGTGGCACTAGTAGCACTGGGTCCACTAGCATTTCCAAACCATCGCCAGTTTCACAGAGGCTGAGAGAGAGAGGATATGTAATATTGTTTTATTGAAATATAGCGGGAGAAAGAGTACGTTGGGAGTAAACCTATCTCCGAGAGAGGCAGAGAGCTTTTTTATACCCGCTTTTTCTTTTTCGTCAATCATCATCTTCACATTACCGCTTCAAACCACGCGGCCCTTTTTTTTATTTTTTGTTTTAATTTTGGGTTTGGTTTCGCTTGAATTTGCTACGCTGCATCGCATTGTAGCAGATGTCCGCTTGACTGCTCTAGATCCGTGTTGAGAGAGTCCGATCTTGGCAGTGGAAATGGGAAGCATTTCGGAGGAGGAGGAGGAGGACGGGTACGTCTCCGACCAGGAGCAGAGCGAGCGTTGCGGGAGTTACAGCCTGAGCGCTGACGTCAGCGAGTCCGAGAGCTGCAGTAGCTTCACCTGTCGGCGGTTCGACGTCGAGGGCGGCGCATCCAGCTCTATCACCTCCTCTCCCCGTCCCCTCGTCCGGAATTTCGGTCTCATGGCGCCAGTGATGCTGCCAGTGATTGGAGGCAAGGATGTGGTGCTTTGGGATCAGAAGCCCGAGAAACGGGAATCAGATTTGTCCGGTAGTCCGTTTCTTTTGTCTTGTTTATTTTTAGTTATTATTGAATATTTTAGCTCTAAATTTGTTACTAAACTGGGACACTGAGTGATACATGTGTGCTTAATTTTTACTTTGTCCGAGTAATTTTATGTCTCCTCTTTAAACTTCTGTCGTCTCTGTTTGTTTCCTTTCAAAACAAAAAAATTCTGAAACTCAAATTATTTTTTGCCGATGCACTGTATTGTTAATGAGAAGCATGATGGAACGCATGGCGTCAAAATAATTTCTGCAGTTTTTTGTTTTTGCCAAATTTACTCCAGCTTCTCTGCGACCAAGCAGGGTCTCTACCGTGCATAGTTAAGCTGAGATCTCAGTCTTTATAATTTTAGAAGAACTTTAGTGTTGATTTTATTTTTTTTATTTTTTTATCAGAGGTTGAGATGATGAAGGAGAGATTTGCGAAGCTTCTTCTCGGAGAAGACATGTCTGGAGGAGGGAAAGGAGTGTGCACTGCCCTTGCCATCTCAAATGCCATCACCAATCTCTCTGGTCAGTCAGCTGTCTCTGCTCTTCTATATATATATATATGTATGTATGTATGCGAATCTATTCCCTGGTAATATCTTGGTTTCATGGTTTGAATACTTTGATTTTGTTTCCCATGGCAGCTACCGTGTTTGGTGAACTGTGGAGGTTAGAGCCACTTGCGCCGCAGAAGAAGGCAATGTGGCGCCGAGAAATGGAGTGGCTCTTATGTGTGAGTGATTCCATAGTGGAGCTCGTCCCCTCGATACAACAGTTCCCTGGTGGAGGCACATACGAAGTCATGGCAACTAGGCCACGCTCGGATTTGTACATAAATCTACCTGCACTTAAAAAGCTTGATGCGATGCTGCTTGGCATACTTGATGGGTTTTGTGATACGGAATTTTGGTACGATGATCGGGGGATAGTTGTGGGTGAAACAAAAGATTGTGATGCTTTCACGTCGCGGGGTGCGAGGCCTTCAGTTAGGCAGGAAGAGAAGTGGTGGCTGCCATGTCCAAAAGTACAGCCATGTGGGTTGTCAGATGGTGCAAGGAAGAGGCTGCAGCAGTGTAGGGACTGTGCAAACCAGATACTGAAGGCGGCCTTGGCAATTAATAGCAGTGTGCTAGCTGAGATGGAGATCCCCAGTGCTTACTTGGAGACATTACCCAAGGTATGGGTTTTACTGTGTTTGCAATTTATAAGTGGTCCATTATAACCAATTGCTGGTTGTTGGAAATGGTTGTTAATTGAAGGAGATGTAGGTGGATATTTACCTGTGGTCTTTTTTCCAGTGCTAAATCCCTATTTAAACAGTGTCTAGAAGACAAGAAGATGCTTGAATCTTTATCTGTTTATTAACCGCTGACCTCGTCATTTTATGCTGTGGCATGCTTCTCTAATTTATATAAAATTTATTCTTAAGTAATATGGTAGGCGCTAATGGTTTTATTAAAAATCAATGAGAATGTAAACAAATGGGTCTACAACCCCCATAACCAAAAAAAGAAAAGGGAAAAAACTTGTTCGTGTGCATTAGGATATTGATTCCTTTTGTTGTTTGATTTCCATTGCAGAGTGGGAAAACTTGTCTTGGTGATATCATTTATCGCTACATAACTGCTGAGCAGTTCTCTCCAGAATGTCTACTTGATTGCCTGGACCTTTCATCTGAGCATCGCACTCTGGAGATAGCTAACAGGATGGAGGCAGCGACCCATGTCTGGAAGCAGAAAGACCAGAGGAAACTCGCAACTCACATGAAATCTAGGCGCTCGTCTTGGGGTGGCAAGGTCAAGGGCCTTGTTGCTGATACTGATAAGAATAATTTTTTGGCCCAAAGAGCAGAGACCCTCTTACAGAGCTTGAGGCTTCGATTCCCTGGCCTCCCACAAACTGCACTGGACATGAACAAGATCCAATACAATAAGGTATGATGCTCTCATAAACTTTTATGATCTAAAAACATGACATTTTACAAATAGATTTACATGCACAAACACGCACTACTTTGATTATTGATGCCAAATATGCAGTGACTCAATTTTTTGGCTTATTTGCAACAAATATATGTCACTGTTATTTTGGTTTTCAATACTTATAAAAAAGAATTTGGTTGTCAATACGATGTGGCTCAAATGGTGCAGTGAGGAATGGGTTTCTTGGAAAGTTGGGGGCATTGTGAAATTGAAAGCTTTTGGTGCATCCTTGTGCCAGTACATACTTCTAACTATTTAGTCTTGTTGCCATAATTCACAATCAGAACATGTGTGGTCTGTACCAGTAAGTACCTCAAGAGACGTAATAGTGAATGATTCATTTCCTGGATTAAGTTTTGTAGTTGGACCATTTTAGTGGAGCCTTAAGAGGACAACTGACAGATCTTGGTCTAGGGATTTCTTGGTCTAGGAAATTGCCTACTTCCCATTACAGTACAAGTGGCAAATCTTTCTTGAGTCTTATTAGTGATGAATGGGGAATTTGATTTAGAGTTCTTTGTTTTTTCCCTTCTTCTGTTTGAAGAAGCTTCCCGTATTGTCTTTACCAATTACCATGCTACGACCATGCAGTATCTTTTGGGAATAGATGGTAGGAATTTTCCAGTGAAGTAAAACATGTTAGAAATTTTCTGGCAGGATGTAGGGCAGTCAATTCTGGAAAGCTACTCAAGAGTGATGGAAAGCTTGGCATTTAACATAATGGCCAGGATAGATGACGTTCTCTATGTAGATGATGCGACCAAGCAATGTGCTGCAGCGGAATCAATGTCCATTTTCAACAGGGGAGGTCTAGGCGGTCTTCCTATTCAGAAAAGAATGTCACCTAGCCCCTTCTCAATCCACCACACCCCGTATGGCTCACCATTTGCGACTCCAACCTTCTGTTCTACACCAATAATGGGAAGCCCTGGGAGAGCACATTCCTCTCGGAGGAGGACCACTCCTAAGGATGCAATCGATTTGAAGTCTGAAAAACTAGTCGTTGCTGATTTAGACCGAGTGTGGTCATATACTGGGAACCTCAGTGCCAGAAGGGTTCCTGGAAATGCTCCAGAACGAGACTGAGTCTGAGTAATTTACCCTTCTAGGTGAATTTAAGTTAAAACAGTTGACTTAAACTAACAAACAAGTTGCAGAGGTGGACTGAAAGCCCTGAGGCTGTGAGCACGAGAAATCTGGGAGGGGGTAATATTGTATATTTTTAGCAATACAATTAGGATGTTTTAAAGTTTTGACATTAGATCATGGAGTTTTATTAGGTGATAAGTGAAAAGATTATATTTTCTCATATTTTTAATGCTCTGAATTTTTTATTTTGTTCCATGTCAAAAGCCAAACTCGCGTTTCCGTTGAGAGTATGCTTGAGTACGCACTGCAAACTCTTGACGGAAAGGGTTATTACTCAAAACTATGCACAATCACTTTCAGCACAAGGGGAGTCTTAAAAGCATTAAAGAGGGCAAAGCAAGCCATGCCAAATGTTATAATTTCTTTCTGTCCGGACTAAGAGACGCCAAGAAAGCAACCTTCTAGCTAATCTACCAAAACTGATGCATTCACGCCTATAACCCCACTCTAATTTACTCAAGCCATCCATCCATTCCTGTCTGCTGTGAAAGCGACATTTGATCTTCGTTTAACATCCTTAAGTCCCGCAAAGCACTCTTCGGTTGTTAATATCGATGTGAAATTTGCAATCTTAAACATCTGATCCTTCAATTTGTTTTCTTCTGGGCAGGTTGAAGAGCTGGTTTGGTGATTCAACCACTATATATGTATCCATATCTCGGACTTCACCCTTCCAAAACATTTCAGAAGACATAACCATTTTTTTTTTAATAAAAATTAGACTTGGTGGAAAATATTCTCATTCATGAAAATCCGTGATTCCCAAAATTATGTTGTAGGATTTATACGTCGGAATGGAATCTCACGTCGAGCATTGACAATTGCCTAATCATTGTCAAGTTCAAGTCTAAATTTTAATTTATTTTGAGTTAAAAATTCTGCATTGGACTAGTCAAAATGAATATTTGTAGAACTTTGTGCTATAGTAATTTAGGGCCCTAGTCATATTTGGAGAGTCACTGTAAAATGCAAAAATCAATATTTTATGATTTTCCCATCTATCTCTCTTTTAATATTAATACAAAATATTAAATATTAAATACAAGTGTATTTATAAAAAATTAATTTTTTAAAAATATTATTAAAATATATAATATTATATTATTATTTTGATTTTAGGATGGCTAATTCAATGTGTATTAAGAGTATTGGCAATGGCTAGGCCATTACCAAGTCTAAAATTTAGCTAGAATCTTAACTTTTGGCTATAGTATTAATTTTTTACTAAATGAGTTTACATTGGACTAGCTATATTAAAATTAAAATAATAATATAATATTATTTTTTAAAATTTTTTTTTTTACAAATACAATTCATATATTTCCTAGATCTTCATGTTTTGTATAAATAATGTATCTACTCTATCAATATTCGCAATCAGTAAAATAAATAATGTGCATGCCATGCATGTTTTACTATTTAAAGAGAGAGGGAAGTGATGAAATAATAAAATATTGCATTCCATTGTGAATAGTAGCTAGCCATGTTTGGAGAGGACTTAAGATTTACTGTAGCTCAAGTCTTAAGTTTTGGACTATTGGCTAGTCCAATATAGAAGCTTTTTATCACATTTAGCTAAAGTTTAGACTTGCATTGGCATTTGGCTAGTCCATTGCCAATGCTTTAACTTCTCTAAAAGTTTTTACTATAGCCAAAACCTTAAATTCTAGTCAAAATTTAGAGTAGGTCATTGCCAATGCTCTTAAGTAGTGAATTCAACTTAGCCAAATTTTGGCTAAAGTTTATCTAGGTTGCACAAAAATCCACTATAATGGATTTAATAAATGAACAATAATTTTAGCTCAAGATTTATTCACTGGCCAAATCTGAGGGCTAGCTAAATATTATTTTTACTATAAACAATTATCTTCAGGCTGCTTGATGTTCCTCCCACACAAGAAAAAAATATAAAAAAAATGTATCTTACTCCCGTGCAAGAAGAAAAAGACGAAAGAACAACAGTTTCAGTTGATGTGCTTTATGCCAAGAGTTGAGAAAGACGAAGGAACAACAGATTCAGATGAAGAAACAACAACTGTCTCCCACAGTTGAAAGAATATGACTGTTGTAAAAAAAAGACCGTTAGGAAATTATATCCGTTAGGAATAATATGAACGTTAGAAAATTAATATGTACTCTTTTAATAACGAATAAATATTCAAATTACAATTAGAATTAAATAAATGAAAATGTCAAAATCAATATTTTAATAGAATAGTGATAGATTTGGACAGTGCTATTTGATGTTGTTGAAAAATGGTTAGCCAAATTTATAAAAGTGAATTCTCTAGCCAAATTTTGGCCAAACTTTGTTAAGTCCATTAATGCTCGAATCTTCAAAAAGACCATTAAAAAATTGTAACATTAGAATAATATGGACGTTAGAAAATTAATGTGTATTTTTTAATAATAAATAAATATTCCAATTATAATTAGAATTAAAATAAATAAAAATATTAAAATTAATATTTTAATCTAATAGTATAAATTTAGATATTTTTTATTTGCTATTGTTGAAAAGTAGCTAATTAAATTTATAAAAATGAATTTTTTAGTCAAAATTAGGCCGCTCTTACGGCCGTTGCATGACCGATATGTTTTACCTGTGCAGAACACCATTTGTCTTTTCGAATCACCTGAAGTTGATCCTGACAAAACTATTCCTCGTCATTATTTGGTCAAGATCGAGGAAGACAAGCACGGGAGATTGCACCTTCTGAACCCACTTACAAGTTCGAAAAGAAGAACTCCCATGGCATTGGACATTAGAAACTTCCGATTCTTTAAACTGGGTCATAAGATTTTTTCAGCTCATGCGTGCATGAAAATCACCATGAAGGCTGTTTTTCCTGCGCTTGAGTTCTGAATGTGAGGATTTCTTATTGGCCAGCCTTGCTCGTGGCAAAATGGTTGATTATACGTCGGGAAATGAGCAATGGAACATGATTGAAGAACAGTAACTATGGTACGATGACGTGGTTCTATTTAAGAACAAGATTTATTTAATTGAAAGCACAAGAACAACTGTTGTTGTCGATTCATAAGAAGCCTTTGGAAGCAAGTTTCGACTTGGTCTTGCCTTGTGCGTTTCCCTGCAAGAGGAACGTCTTTGTCGAATGGAGTGGCGAGTTGTAGTTGGTTTCCATGTTTGTGCAGGTTTGTCGCCTGCAGCTGTAGGGTTTCTGTCCTGGAAGTCAAGGTGCCGAGATCAATTTCGTGGTCAAGTTTGAGAAGGTCAGAAGAAGTGGGTTGGGCTGGAAAGCTTGGGGGATGGAATATTTTTTGGGGTGATCGTTGCTAGTTTTGTACCTCAGCTTCAGCTTTTTCCTGGGTGTAAGGGAAACTGCATAGTTTTCATCAGTGAAAACGTCTTCGAGTCGGGAGGTGGAGAGAGTCGTCGTGATGATACAAAAAAGTATTATATAATAGAATTGAGATCTTAAGGTGGGGAAATGAGCATCTTTCGTTAGCGTAAAAAAACAAAATACAAAAAAGTTCTTGACTAGTTATTTTTACTGAACAATCCTGTCCTAACTGCTCCCACCGCCTCTCAGAAGCAAAGCCGTTGCCAATAGCTCCCCCTGTTTCCCTCTCAAGTCTCAACTGCGACAATACATTATCAAAAGCCGAGATTTGCTAGAGCAACAACTAGGAGTCAGCATCTTGCAATTGTTAATTAGGCGCCCCAAGTCCATGTCGAACTCTGTTATTCAAGATATAATCTTTACAAAAAGTCAGATTGGTGCCGTTCCATGTCCATTACTACTCCCACCTGTGATTTTCTCCCCCAACAGCACCAGCGCGGACAGATGTTTAGATCAAGTTCCTCTTTTTACTACCATCCGAGCACTTGAATCTGCAGAGGGAAAATATCTTTTCTGGCTAATGAGAAAGTTACTTGTCAGAAATACATATCCAGAGCATATTTTGAAACCATCTTCAGCAATGCAAGAGGACATCAAACAAAATTGGAATGTTTATTTGTTTTTTTTTTTTTTTTTTTTTGGGGGGGGTGGGGGGGGGGGGGGGGGGGGGAGTGTACTATTAGTGTTAGCATATGCACATTTTGTTCAAAGGTAGAATTCCAAAACTCCAAAGCACTGAAGAACAACCCCTTACCATATGCTGATGCCATAGAGATTCTTTGAGAAGATGAAGAATTTCAGAAGTAATCAATTATGAGAAATATAGTTCCTCAATGGCCAGGAACATGTTTTTATCCGTGTTGCCTGGCTCATTTTTGTAATAAATGGGAGTGTCTTGGGTCACTTTGAGAAGTTTGGTAATCACTGATAAAGAAAATCATGCACTGATCCAATTCCATTGCATATAAGCAAAATAATGTGTACAAAAAGATTTTAAAACACCAACAGCTATTAATTAAGAAGCATTCACGGCTCCAGATCCTAGCAAGCACCAAGCTGTTTGTCAATTTACCTGACGGCCATAAAACCACGAAGATAATCATCACTTTACAATGCCAGTTCTTCTAATTGATTTTGCACCTGTAGCAGTCACCAAATTAGCACTTCAAAAACCATTATACATCGATGAGAAAATATTTATATGCAAAATTAAAGAAAAAGGAATTTCCACAGGAATACTGGTTGCATTTTACTAAGCCATGTCAATGTATATTCGGTTTTGATAACCATGAACACCTGCTAATTTGAAAGATCAGAACGTTGGTCTTTTCTCAAGAAGTCTCTCTCTCTTTTTTTTATGAATTCAATAAGTCTCTCTCTCGTCGACTTAGTCTGGCAACTCTCCCTCCCCTCCTCCCCTTCTCTCCCTTTCCCTCTCCATCTCTCAGGTTCAGCTACCCAGACTGTTTGGAGAGATAAACACAGCTCAGGCCTTCCCTCACCCCACTCATCCCCAAGTTGTTTGCCTCAGGCCCTCAAATAACTGCTACAAGATGCTCAACTAAACAGATCTGAATCAGGATAAAGGAGGCTTGAAACATTTTCGGTTTTTATCAGCTGTCATAGACCTCTTGCGTAGATCAATGCTCTAAGAGGTTGCACTTCCAAGTACCAGAGGCAATGCTTCTGTTAGCATACAATGGGAGGAAGGATCTCTGCTGCGCCAAGAATGATATTTGCTCAAGATCCATCCTTGGAGCCAGCCTATCCAGTTGATAATAATAAAACCTAGCCCTGCAAATGAATAAGCTCAGGAACAAATGATTTGAATAAGTTTGATCAGCTCTGAAGCCCTCCGAGCTGCCCTTGGGCAAACAGAACCCACGTCCTGGGACTATAACTAATGCACGATGCCTCAACTTTCTCTATTACCTCGTAGTACAATAATTACTTGAGCATCCCTGCTAACTAAGAACCCTTCAACTATAAACTCCATCTCATGGATGATAAAAATTGTCATAGTCTGCTTGATGTTTACCCAGTTTATCAGGCTGAGTAGTAGTTAGCCCATGTTATATTTCAAATTCTCGCCTGTCTAGCACAGGGAAACATTCTCAGCCTTCGAGCCTTGGCCAAAAATAAAAGAACTAACAACAATAGAGTGCGAGTTACATTCAAGTAGTAAATCAACATGACATAACCTAGAGCAAAAAAGAAATGGAGCACATATCAAGTTACGAGTTTTTTGTACCAACTACCAAGCATTGATTTGATAGCAATTAACGTCGCATCTAAAGAAAAGTGTCCACTACAATGAAAGAAATGAATATATGCTAAAGATCATATGAGCATACACGATTATTATAAGAAGCTCATACCGATGAACGATTCAAGCCATGTAGGAACAAATTAAACTAACTAAAAAGCTTCATTAATGCCGAGAACAATACTTAACTGCCACCGGTGTTGCGGTGGCCCAATTTGGAGGCGGCCAGAACAGCTTCGAATACTCGGGAAAATAATCTAAAGGTGCAATACGACCATTATCTAAATCAAACACGCCTATATCACGCCCATTAAAAACCACATCACCACCACTAACACCACCTTCTTCACAGCTCATGTAGAAGAAATTGTCCGTAAATAATATGCAATTCCCTTTAATGCAACCTGATAACTCCGACACTGAGGCCGAAAATGCACAATCATCCCCCAAGAACAACACCCGATCCCCCAAGCTCCTCACCTCCACCCACGTCTTCCCCTCAGCCTCCAACCTAAAAACCTTAAACCGAACCGTCCTCTCCCCCACATACCGATCATAAACCTCTTCAACAATCTCATCGCCATCGCCATCACCATCACCATCACCATCACCAACACCTAAGTCCCCCACACTCAGATACATATCGACCAACAACAACTCACCATTGGACTCGACCAGAAACTTCTTGTCGCCGCCAAACACGGGCTCCGCAACCAAACCCACATTCAACGACAAACCAACAACTACGGCCCTCCCCGTACCATCAACCGCGTAAAATTGCCCTCTGAACAAAACGACATCGTCGTACGGCGAAGGCATATCAGGGATTATAGTCCACCGCTTATGAGCAGACTTGAACATAGCCAATTTCCCAGAAACATGAATCGTGAGCAACGCGAACTCATCGGCTTCTTCGCAGCCCAAGCACATGAAAACTACTTTTTCCATGTACAAGTTTCCCACATCGCCCAGAGACTCGCCGAAGGGTCGGAAATTCATGTAGTGGAGAACGTATTCTTGACCCAATTCCAATACTTCGAGGTCCAACAGGTTCATTACCTTGGGGAAAGATTTTGGCAAGGGCTTGAGTAGGAACCGAGAGAGCGGGTTCAGGAAGCGCATTCGATCGGGATAGACTTCCTCCACTTTAACGAGCCAGGAGGAGTCAGGGGGTGTTTGGGAACGAGGATTAGGGAATCCCATGAGGAACACGGTGCGCCTGGAAAGCTGGAAACCCCAGGTGGCGTCGGGAATTCCATCGTTAGGTAGGAAAGGGAAACGACCAGGCAAGCGGCGGCGAGGTCTAGGAGAGAAAGAGGATCGCCACGAGGAGCAGACGGATCGGAAACGGATTTGGTAGAAGGGGCTGTGGAGTTGTTTGGCGATTAGGTTTAGAAGTTCTTTGGGTAGCTGAGACCAGTCTGCCATTGGGTGCCGGAGGAGAGGGAGGGGGACGTTTCTCAGGAAACCGTGGGAAAAATTGGGAGGAGAAAAAATAAGGTAAAATATTAAGATAATCTCGATTGACAGACGAACTTCTGTTTAACAACGACACAAGATGAGGTGATTTTCGTTAAAATTTAATTAAAATATTGTTAAAATATTAATTTTTAATATTAATATTATTTTAAAATTTAAAAAAATTGAATTATTTATTATATTTTATGTAAAAATTTAAGAAAATTGTAATAATACAGTGAGATGAAATCATTTCCAAACAGGCTTTAAAAAAATTATATTCTTAAATATTATCTTCAATAATTTGAATCTTGTTTTTAAATTTAGATTTTAATAAAAGATTATCACTATATCCAATGAGACATTTTTTAATCACAACAAAATTTTATAAAAATAAATTTATAAATTAATGTATTTTGATGTTTAAAGTTATTTTTATTATAAAATATATTTTAAAAAAAAGATATTTGATATTATAAAATCATTTTTATTATATTTTTATAAAATCTTTTTGTAACTACAACAAATACTACCTATTTTAGTTGTAGTTAAATTTGTACTCAATAAGACACAGATAAAATCTACTATTTATATTTTATGACCTAAAAATAATGTTATTTATCATAATTTTCATCATTATATTAATATGATTTAAATAGTTAAAAATTAATTGTTATGTTTATTACTAGTTTATCAATTACATTCTACATCAAAATATTAAAAATATAATGATAAAAAAAATGATGACTAATATTTTTTAAATTTAAATATCTCAATAAAAAGATGATAACAATGGTTGACTCAAAGAAAATGGTCAAGCATATTGAGAGGCATGATTGGTTGCCACTCTATAAGTGATCACGGCGAGTACCACCTAGGTTGAGGTGATCGGATCACCTTTCATGGGAGGATTGAAGGAGGCAGTTCCCTTATGTAAATATTTATTTCAGGAAATCATATTTACGAGTAATGCTAGAGAGAAATAACTATATAGTAATGCATACTTTGCACTTACTGTATGGCTACTTCTAGTTGATTGTTCCCAACACTCACTTGGAAAGATGTGTAGTCTAGATGGTGCTACATCATGTGTACAAAATTGATGCTCCTAATAGTAACTTCTATCTATATTTATTCCCATGTTTATATGTTATAAAATCATGTGAAAATTTTAAAATTAAGAGGTGGTAAATATGTTTTAAATAAATCAGTCTCTAAATTTATGTATATATGTTATAAATCATGTGTAAATATGTAAATATCTCTAAATTTCTCATTTTTTAAAAAATAACCCTCCTTTAATATATATTGCGGCTGTGTTGTCGCCCTTAAAAACATTCTGTCGCCTCAACAACTAAAAGTTTATAATGTCGATTTGTGTGAAACGCTTCTAGAGTAGAGCACCCGTTTGTTGAATAATCCCGCCCTCCCACCACCCTCTCTCTCTCTCTCTCTCTCTCTCTCTCATGGAGAAGAAGAAGCAGCAGGAAAGCAGCAAACGGAGCGAACCCAAGAGCTCCTCCTATCGACCGAATATTTTCGGTGCCAACGCTCTCCAAATCAGCGAGGGCGATGCTTCGTGCATAGTGGGTGGGATTGTCGAAAAGGGAATCTCCGACAAGACACCGAGCAGCCAGACTGCCCCTCCCAATCCATCCGTTATCCCTTTCCCCGTCGCTCGCCACCGTTCCCACGGTCCGGTATAATATCATTGCTTTGCCTCAAATTCTTCTAATTCCGAGCAGCAGCACCAGCTATAATCGTACAAACCCTAATATCTTGTTCTTTTTCGGTATTTAGTACTTGTTTAGTTGCTGGGAAATGTGGAAAAGAAGAAAAGGAATCAACTTTGGAATTTAAAACTTTCATTACTTGGGAACTAATAGTGAGTGAGCCTACTAGGATCATTTGACTTATCTTGAGTTAACTTTTTTTTCTAAATAAATTATTTTCGAGAAACTAAAATAGATGCCACTAGAGATGTAAAGGATCATTCATTTCTTTTAATGGGTTAATGGAGCTGATAAATATGGCCGGAATGTGGTTCAAGTTCTTAAATCAGTTGTTACTGAGAAAATAAACGATATAGGGCATGAGATTCATTCACTTGCATTCCTGCAAGCACTACAAAAAAGTCCGGTCTTAATGCCCTACTACTGCTGTGCAGTTAAAAAGTTACTTATACCGTTTTCCTTCTAAATGACGCATTGTTTTATTTAATTTATCAGCATTGGGGTCCAGCGGCTAGTGTAAAGGATGATAATAATAGTGATGGAAACGAGGAGGATGACGAGGAAGCTAAAGTTTCCATGGAATATGATCCAATGGCACCTTTTGCAAATCCAGTGCAGAGGAAGAAGAAAAAAGGATTGGATTTAAGCAGGTGGAGAGAGCTTGTTTCGGATGATAAGTCGTCTGCAGCAAATAAAGCAGAAGAAGATCTCTCATGCCATCAGAAAAATGAAAAAGAAAGAAAAGGTGGAAATACAGCAAAGACAAGCATCTCAAGCGACCCATCCTTAGCTGATGCAAATGTGTTTTCTCCAATGAAAATGGACATGGAACCTATTTTAAATGCTCATGGACATATAGACAAATCTGGTGAGGCTATGATCAGTGCTTCTGGTGATGGACGCTTTAGTTTAGTCAATGCCATGGAATTAGATAACCTAAACCAACTAGGTCTGAAGGAGAAAGTTAAAGATACTAGCCCTTTTAACTCAATTGTGGAGAGAACGAAACAAGAGACCTTGTCACTTGAGAGCCAGATTGATGCTGAGAACCGTGCCCGGTTACAGGAAATGTCACCTGATGAGATTGCACAAGCACAGGCAGAGATAATGGAGAAGTTGGACCCTTCAATTCTAAAAGCACTAAAAAGGAGGGGTGAAGACAAACTAAAGAATAAAAAAGGCTCAACGTTAGAAGTCAGCACCTACGGTGAACAAAGTACTCTCCAAAATGAGAATACACAAGATGCAAAAGGTTTTGCACATTTTGACCGTGATAGCTCTCATATGGTGACAACATCTAATGGTACACGGAGTGGGCAAGACAATGGTGAGTTGCAGAAGTCATCTGGAGCAGCCAGTTGCAGTTTATGGAATATTTGGAGTGACAGAGTTGAGGCTGTAAGGGAATTAAGATTTTCCCTGGATGGGACTGTGATTGAGAATGATTATGTCCAGGTACCCGGGAATGGTAAGGCCAAGTTTTTCTAGTTGTTACTTTTGAATTATGTTTAATAACATCTGCATTTTCATTGTTTATCTGGCAATTGTTCATACCTAATTTTTGCATGATTTTGGCTCAAAAGAGAAAGAGATGTAATTTATTTTCTTAGGTCCAGATATTGATTATTTAATCAGAAAGGCTTGTTTAGTCTCTCATGCATGTCATTACCTAGTTATGCATTTTTTTATGCTTAAATAAATGGAATTACAAAACAACTGATCTACTTCGGCATTTTAAGCAAAACGATATAGGCTAAATATTGTGCGATATTCAGAAGCTATTGTGTTTGTAATGTTTTGATTGCCATTAGCTGATGAGATAGATTATTCTGGTATTAGGTTTAACAGTGAGAAGTGTTGCAACATTTCCATAGAAGCTTATGTTAATAGTTTTTTTAGAGCTGATGTTATATGTAATCAATTAAAATTTTCTTGGTTTTTGTACATGAGCCAAAAATGATAATCAATTTTCCTGGTTTCCTATGGATTCCTCTTGTTATCTTTTGTTATTATATACTCAACTTTACTTTAGGTGATTTGATTCCATTGTCAAAAAGTCTTAATAGATTTTGGTGATAAAATACCTAGCAAAGAAGTAATATTGCAAGTATAGAAAATGCAAGTACATAAATGTTGTTCTTACTACATGAGATAAAAAATACCTATGCCTCTAAATGATACTGACTACATACATCTTTATTTCTCTTGCTCTAGGTGGAATTACTCAGAATGGGCATAGTGCTGATAAGGTTACGGAGCGTGACTTCCTACGGACTGAAGGTGACCCCAGTGCAGCAGGTTACACAATTAAAGAAGCTGTGGCACTTACTCGAAGTGTGGTCAGTTTACATTATATCTTGTATCGTGTTGCTTAACTCTTCTAATTTTATATGTCTAGCTGTCAAGGGGCATGCTTGGGATGAGTTGTACACTCAAACATCCTGGATTTGATTCCGCAAGAAGTTGTTTGGATTTGAAGATGAGTTGAGATGGACTGTGAATAGTAGTGAGATGAGTTGAGATGGGTTGTGAATAGTAATGAGATTTGTGAGTTAAAGTTGATGAATAGTAGTGAATAGTAGTGAGATGAGTTGAGATGGGTTGTGAATCCAAACCGGGTCCGAGATTACTTGATACATGGTTCTGGTGGGTGGGGTCATGTATTCAAGTTTACTTCTCAGGGATTGGGTTTGAAGGGCCCTGCCTTAGTGAACTTTCATGTCATAAAAAATTATGTTTGCTGGACTATATCTTGTTTGATTGGGCTCCCCAATACATTTGATGATGTTTGAATCAAGAAATTAATGATATTATGGTCTCCCAGTTTGTAATAAGTTAAACTCGGAAAATCACTTCTCTAGGATATAGGAATTATTACTAATGGCATCTTATAGTTTTGGCTGCATTTTTCCATTCTCTCTTAGTATTGTCTATGTTTGGCTTTTTCAGGTTCCAGGACAAAGAGCCCTTGCCTTGCATCTCATCGCCTCATTGCTTGAGAAGGCATTGCATGGTATTAATCAGACTGAAGTTGGAATCCCTTTGGGAAATGCTAACAAACTCAACAGATATACAGACTGGGAGGCAGTATGGGCTTTTGCACTGGGTCCGGAACCTGAGCTTATTTTATCACTGAGGTGGATACCATTTGAATGCTTATAACTTTCATGATTTTCATGTATCTTTTTTCATTCTTGATAGGTTTCACTTGTGTATACATTCTGTATAGTTGGTTGCGCTTTCTAATGAAGATTTTTTACTTATAAAAAAAATTACATCCTACAATAATGGTGCACATTTTTGTTTACATATAAAAAATAATAATAATGGTGCATAGATAGAGGCCTGGGAAACTTGTTAATGGTTATAGCCCAGCTTCCTGTATCATACATTTTAACTTGTCCACCGTTGTATTCAGGGACTGTTTGAGGGCATGCATTGCTGCCTTTCATTCAGAAAAATCTTTTTGTAAGTCAACTAGGGTACATGCAACAGAACATATTCCAAATCTTTAGTCACTTTGTGCTGCTTTATGCACATTTCCAAGTTTTAGGTATATTTGGTGATTGAGATTAAATTTTATACCTCAGCAATTTTTCCTAGTTTATTGTTATTGATGAAAGTCCTTGTTTTCTAAATTTATTTCCTTTTTTATATTTTTTTCTGTTTGACCATCTTTTGAATTTTGGATACTTGCTGAATTCAAGTACTGCGATTTAAGTAGTGTTTTATTTATTTGTAGGATGTCTCTTGATGATAACCACAGCTCTGTAGTTCTAGCTTGTGCCAAAGTCATTCAATGTGTTTTAAGTTGTGATGTGAATGAGAACTTCTTTGAGATGTTGGAGGTAGGGGATTTTTTCCTTTTTTTTTTTTTCTTATTCTTAACTGTTCTGTGCTCAATTTAATAAAATATGTTTCAGAAAACAGCAACATATGAGAAGGAGATCTTTACTGCCCCTGTGTTCCGTAGCAAACCAGAGATTGATGTTGGTTTCCTGCATGGTGGATTTTGGAAGTACAATGCTAAACCTTCTAATATTCTTCCTGTTGACGAGGACATGGTAGATGATGAATCTGAAGGGAAACATACAATTCAGGACGATATTGTTGTTGGTGGACAGGATTTTGCTGCAGGTTTGGTTCGAATGGGAATCCTTCCAAGGCTTCTCTATCTGTTGGAGGTAAGCATGATGATAGTGAAGATCCTTCGTTTTCTTCATGCTTGAGTCAACTATTCTAATATACCAAATGCATTCTCTGAATTCACCTGCTCTTTTCATTCTTCCTACTTTGTTGGCATTGATGCTTGTATTGCCTGCCTTTCCTCTATTGTTGTAAAGTAATTAAGTTAGACTGTGAGATGGTTGACATTGACGGTAGCACAAATCAGATTGGAAAGTGGGGAAACGTGGCCTCATTATTATGGACTGGTGCTGTTTGTGCAGAAAAAGTGGGGAAACGGTGGACCATTTACTTCTTCATTGTGAGTTTGCTCGAGATATCTGGACTAATTTTTTCAGTAGAATGAGGGTAGCATGGGGGATGCCGGGTAGGGTGGTTGACTTGTTAGCAAGCTGGAATGGGATCTAAGGAACATCACAAATTGCAGCAGTGTGGAAGATGGTTCCTATATGTATTTTCTGGTGTATTTGGAACGAACGTAATGAGAGACTTTTTGAGGATCATGAACGCTCTTTGGAAGAGTTTAGGAGCTTTTTCTGGAAGACTTTGTTTGTGTGGGCCATTGCTCTTGATTTGAATGGTCTTAGTTTTCATGATTTCCTTGTAACTGTTTCGAGTTCCTAAACCGGTGTATTCACATGTATACTTCTAGTGTACCTGGGCTATGCCTCTTTCTTATCAATAAAATAACTTATTACTTATCAAAAAAAAAAAAAAGATTGGAAAGGATTTAATGAATGAATATCTTCATTTTTCTAATTGACATTGCTAGTGGCATAAATCATATTGGAAAGGCTATAATGAATGAATATCTTCATTTTGTTTATAATGCTGTGTTTCATTGCACTCTGGAAATAGGCGTTGGGCTCAGAAACTCTAAGATCTAAACACTGGTATTTATGTTTTCATATGGCTGCGGGCCATGTGATTGTGGGTGCATGTGTGTGTATTGTCTGCAACATGTTCACACATATACTCATTATATAACTTAAAGTGCATTTTTGTCTATGAATACAAGTGCATTGTCTATCTTTGCTTCATTATCTGTTCCAATAAATAAAGGGTGGTCATTTTGATAAGAATTATCTGATTTGCATGTTGATTTTGTGTTGATATATGTCAAACATCCTGTCGATAAAATCGCGGAAAGAAGTTTTCTTGTAAAATTGATGATTACAACATTTTGAAGAAAGTACATCATTTACTATTGTACTTGTTATGTTTTTTAATGTTTCTTTTGAAATGCTCTATCCCTTATCATATGTCTGTGGTAATGCTGTGTACTTGGGCTTTGCGTAATTATGTGGATTAAATTCTTCTTACTTATCAAAATAAAAAATCACATGTCTGTAGTAATGGTCTCCCAAAATCTCGGTACTTACTGTACTTCATGTTCTAGTTTTCTAATAGGTATTCCTTTGTATGGTTACTCAAAAAAAAAAAAGGTATTTCCTTTGTATGGTTTTTAGAAAGACCCTACAGCAGCTTTAGAGGAATGCGTACTGTTTACTGTATTTCATGTTCAAGTTTTCTAATAGGTATTCATTTGTATGGCTTCAGACAGATCCTATAGCGGCTTTAGAGGAATGCATACTTTCTATACTTGTTGGGATAGCGAGGCATTCCCCAAGATGCGTAAATGCAATCATGAAATGCCAAAGGCTTGTTGAAACAGTTATCCACAGATTTACCATGAAAGACACTAGAGAAACTTATCCTTCTAAAATAAAATCTGTTAGCCTTTTACGGGTAAGATATTTTATTACCTTTTTCTTTCTGGGAGAGTTTTATATTGTTTTTTCAATTGAGAATTTTCCTGTATTTGGCTTGGTAAAGTGCTAATATTTTTCTACGTTTGATATGGAAAACAAGGTCTTGGCTCAATCACACAAGGAGAATTGTCTTGAGTTTATAAAGAATGGGGCTTTCCGAACTATGACATGGCATTTGTATCAACATGTTTCATCCCTTGACCACTGGGTAAAATCTGGAAGAGAGAACCATAAACTTTCATCAGCTTTGATGGTTGAACAATTACGTTTTTGGAAGATCTGCATTCATTATGGATATTGTGTATCTTACTTTTCTGATATTTTCCCTACCTTGTGCTTGTGGCTGAATCCACCTACAATAGAAAAACTTGTACAGAAGAGTGTTCTTTGTGAATTTGTTTCCATCTCTAAGGAGGCATACCTCGTTCTGGAGGCTTTGGCTAGAAGACTTCCAAATCTCTTTTCACAGGAGCATGCTGGTGACAATACAGAGATCTGGTCTTGGAGTTGTGTCGGTCCAATGGTTGATTTAGCTATAAAGTGGATAGCATTGAAGAGTGATCCGCACATTTCTAAACTCTTTGAATGGCAAAAAGGAACTGAAAGTGACTCTGTCTTCCAAGATATTTCTGTAACTCCATTGTTGTGGGTGTATTCGGCTGTCTTGCGTATGCTTTGCAGAGTGCTTGAAAGGGTGATCCCAGAGGACAGTGACAACCTGCATGGAAGTGCCGGACTCGTGCCATGGCTGCCAGAGTTTGTTCCTAAGGTTGGACTCGAAATTGTTAAAAATGAATTTTTGAGTTTTTCAGGTGCCTCAGCATACCCGACTGGAGGTGGCTCGTTCATTGAGGAACTATGTCATTTGAGACAGCAAAGTAATTACGAAACGTCATTAGCTTCTGTGTGTTGCCTTGACGGAGTTGTTCAGGTAGTTGTAAACATTGACAAGTTGATCCGGCTAGCCAAGAGTGCTGTCCATAGTCCTTCCCAAGAATATAGTGTCTCAAGAGAAGCTAAAATACTTGAGAATGGGATACTTAAGGGTTCTATGGTGGAATTGAGAAATCTGTTAAATACTTTTATGAAGTTGGCTGCTTCAGAGTGGCACATTATTCAGTCAATTGAGATATTTGGTAGGGGAGGCCCTGCTCCAGGGCTGGGTGTTGGGTGGGGTGCATCTGGTGGAGGATTTTGGTCTGCTGCTGCTCTGTTGGGACAAATAGATGCAGGATTTCTTATTAACTTGCTCGAAACCTTTCAGTTTCTGTCTTCTACAGGTACACCCATGGTTGAAGAAATGACCTTGAGTATGCAAAGCATAAACTCTGTCTTAGGTGTCTGTTTGACTGCTGGGCCAAGGGATAGGTATATTTTCGAAAAGGCGTTAAATATTTTACTCCGAGTCCATGTTCTAAAGTTCCTTGATTTCTGTATTCAGCGTTTTCTTCACCTTAATAAGAGATTTAAGCCCTCTGTGTATAAAGAAGAGGACCTCCTGGTTTTCAGTAAAACATTAGCTTTTCACTTCAGAAACAGATGGTTGTCTATGAAGGTGAAGTCCAAAGACATGGTCAGAAATAGTTCCTCTGGAAATCAAACATTTAAAAAGGGCAGTGTTGCTCTGGATACCATATATGAAGACCTGGACACATCAAATAATAAGACATGTCAAGAGTGTACTTCGTTAATAATAGAGTGGGCTCACCAGAGACTCCCACTTCCAATGCATTGGTTTTTGAGTCCAATCTCAACTATCTGTGATGGCAAGTATGCTGGCCTGCAAAGAGATCAAACACAAAATCTTGTGCAGGACCCTCATGATTTGCTTGAAACTGTGAAAGCTGGACTTTTCTTTAATTTAGGCATTGAAGCCATGTCCACTTTCAAATCCTCTGATGCCCCCTCCCCTGTTCAGAGGGTACCTTTAGTTTGGAAATTACATTCTTTATCTGTGATCTTACTTGTCGGGATGGGCATGCTTGAAGAGGAGAAGAGCAGGGATGTTTATGAAGCGTTGCAAGATATCTATGGGCAGCTTCTTGACCAATCAAGAACGTGTATAAGTGCTGACCTTAGTTTGGAGAATAATGTAGATTTATTGTCCGAATCCAGAAATAAAGATAATGCCGAGTTTCTAATGTTTCAGTCAGAGATACATGAAAGTTACTCTACATTT